>CM049802.1:7615159-7832659 GCA_027422405.1 Ptychobarbus kaznakovi
AGAAGGAAGCAGAACTTCAGCACAGACAAAACAGTGTGGAAATGACCAGGGAGATGCGGGCAATGCAACAGGAAGCAGTTAGCCAGTCTGGCAACATCTTAGCAAGTATATTTCCTCCACATGGTGCCCATTCAACTGTTCGTCAGCCTTTTACTCAATAGTGGAGGTCTGGAACATTATCAGTTCATATTGCCTCACGAGATGCTGCCATCTACAGTGCCACACAGTTGTAGTGACGAGGAGGAGCCTTGTGAAAGGGTGATGACCTACTTATAAAACCTTGATGGTTTTATGGGACAAGTCACCCAAAACTAAAAATTCTGTCATCATTTGCTCACCCTCATGTATATAGTACAAAGATGCATGACTTTGGATACAGAGTTTGAAACAACATGAGGGTGAGTAAATAATGTCAGATTTTTCAGTTTTGTGTGACATGTTTGTAATGCAGGCATTTGACTTGATTTATGCATATTCCCATTTAAAAAAATGTTATCCAGTATAACTTTAAGTTCTGAAGCTTGAAATGTTAAAGCATGAAAAAATGAGTACTGTTCATCAACAAATGAATGTTTGAATGAATGTATTTAATAGTTTTAAAATTATTTATGTATTTATAGAATGTTGTAATTATTTATCTGTATTATTTATTGTTCTGTGACTAAAACCATATACTTGTAGTAGCCTATTTGTTCAATTGTTCAGACTTCTGTTCTATGTAGTTGTCAGTATAAATCTGTTTTATATAAAAAAATGTAACCGAACAAAACAAATATTACAATTACATTAAAAAAACATTTTAGCTGAATTCATTAATGCTACATGTTTACAATTTGTGGTGCAAACGTCTAAAGTTTTAAAGTTTACATTAATACAGCAACTAGTTCCTGCAAACAATGGTCAGCAAGGCATCATGAATGGAAACAGCAGATGCACTGTCATCCCTGTTGACAGGCCTTTCCACGCATTCTTGGGGACAGTCCCAGTTGTCCAGGTATTGCTCACGATGGAATTCACAGAAATTATGCAGAACGCAGCAGGCTAGCACTACATCTGACACAGTGTTAATGCCAATGTCATTTCTCTTCAGTAAGCATCTCCACCTTCCTTTAAGGCATCCAAATGCATTCTCCACAACTATCCTTGCCGAGCTCAACCGATGGTTGAAGTGTCGCTTTTCTTGGCTGAGTGTAACACTGTTAGGGAAGGCTTTGATCAGCAATTCTTTCAAGGCATAGACCGGGTCACTGATTACATATAGAGGAATCTCCAAGCCATTAATGTGCCCTGAGTGCTAAATCAAACAAATAAATAAAAACATTATATAGTATTTAATTGATGGTTCAATGTTCAAAGATGTTGTTTGACTATTACAGTATAGATGAATGACAGGAAAGAACATTTATGGGCTATGAAACATGATTATTAAATATAAATCATTCTAGCAAATAATTAAGACTGATTATGTGTGCTCCAGCCTATAGTTCCCAAATTGTCACAGACTATTTTACAAGCACTTCTCTCACCTCTCTTGCATAAAAATAACCACCCTGTCGATGCTCAGCAAGACAATAAATATCGGAATTTGCCAGTACCCTATAGCATCATGTGTCCTTCCAAGCCACCCAACGTAAACATCTGTGAAACTATAAACAAAATGCAGCAAATTGTGATTAGTAGCCTAAATAATTAATTAACCAAAGGAAAGAAAACTGTCTGTTACTTGCCACCTTTTGTTATCTACTACGCCTTGTATGATTATTGAATGCCAGCCTTTGCGATTATGATAGTCTGCGGGATTTTCTCTCGGTGCAGAGAAAACATCTCCTTGCGGTCGACGGTCTGGCGACATCTGCTGTCAGTACCACAGAAGCTAACATTGTGACAGCGCACGATACATGTAGCACGTGCAGAACATTTAAATGAATGTCGTTACATTTTAAAATGTCGTGTTTTTATTTTATTTCGTTTCGTATTATTTGTTCTTTTTATATTTGTTATTTAATTGTATAGCATTTGTTTTTGTTAAAACTAATTTTAAAATTACTTATTTTAAAAGGTATGTTTCCCACAATTTTAATTCCTGTGTAAATGCATTTATGCCGCTTCAGAACAGCATTAAACAGTCTGTGTAAATGCACATTTTCGTGGTTTTATGCAGCTTCAGATTTGGTTTCTGTGCCGCCTTTGCTGTGTACAAATGTGTACAAAACAGTAACTAATCACTCAAAAGTCGGAAATTCCTGTTTATTTTTACAAATCTGTCCATCTTAGGTGTTGCTTCAGAGCCGATCCACCCTATACGCAGAATACGCAAGCTGCGTAGGGCCCACCGAAACACCAGGGCCCCCAAAAATATTTTTAATTTTGGGTTCGCAGTTGCATTTTAAGTTATGGCCAGTTCTGCATCTCAAAACATGAATAACCCATCTCAATAACAGTGCGCTATCCCCTCTCTACGTAAAAATCCCCAAATCTAGGTCGGCTATGTCGTGAATATCGTACAGCCTCTTGCTCGGAAAAAAAAAAAGAGTTGAAAGCATACGGAGCCAAAGAGATGAGCGCTTTCCGCGAGCGCAATTCGAGACGGAGAGAAACACAGACGCGTTGCATCCATTCTTTCACCTCAACCACACACGCCAACAAAGTTTTGGTCTATATAACGTAGCTATACGTTTATACAGGGGGGGGAATGTTTTATTTATAACTCATCCGTTTAAATTGTATTAAGCTTTAAAGTTCTGCATAATTAAGGGCGTGGCCACTTGAGTGACAGGTGGATTGCCGCTCTGCTCCAGAGTATGAAACTCGCTAGTGTGTGAAACTTAGGAAACTGGCTTTAAAGATTTTTATTTGTACAAAAAAAATAATTATAGGTAGGACACTGAAAATCTGGCAATTAGGATGTTTTAAGGAAAATGATCTCAAACTTGATTTTCACCGCTATACTGATATTGTAGGCCTACTCTGCTTTTGCACTGTCTGCAAAAGAGATGTCACGCCAAGGCAAAAGGCAATAACTTCCACATTATATACAGGGTGCTGCTAATCACCATTTACAGAATCTGTATAGTAACATCTGTATAAAATCTAGCGATCATTGACCAGGCTATAATATCTAAGTTAGTAATGTGATTCATTTTTTTTCTGACCTTAACAACCAAACAAAAAGTAAAACGTGAGTGGATACCGTTTTGCAACCAATTTATTTGCAATATTCGCTAACATTAAAGGATGCAAGACATACATACCCTTTTGTTTTTACATCGAAATAGATTAACCTATAAGAATGACTGTGACTACTATTTCATGAAACTGTCATAGATAATGAAGCCCAAGTGCCACCTACAGGCCTATTATGAGAAGTGTAGGCTGGCAAAATGGTGACGTGAAAGGACTTTATTATATTACCATTTTTGATAATTATGCAGCATTATGTCTTATGCTCATCAAGACTGCATTTATCATAAATACAAAAACAAACTGTAATACTGTGAAATATTATTACATTTTAAAATAATGTTTTTATATTATAATATAGGCTACTTTAAAATATTTATTTCTGTGATCAAAGCTGAATTTTCAGCATCAGTACTCCAGTCTTTAGTGCATGGTCCTTCAGAAATCATTCAAATACGTTGATTTATTGTCAATGTTGGAAACCGTTGTGCTGCTTATTTTTATTTATTTGGAACCTGTGATACTTTTGGGGGGTTCATTGATAAATACAAATTTCAAAAGAGCAGCATTTATTCAAAATAGATGTTTTCTAACAATATAAATCTTTACTATCCCGGTTTCTATCAATTTAACAAATCCTTGCTGAATAAAAACGAATTTCTTTCAAAAAAAAAAAACTGACCAAGCTTTTGAACTGTAGTGTATATTATTACAAATGTTATATTTTAAATAACCCTAGTAAAAAAAAGTAATATATTCAAAATACATTTATTTCATACCAAGTATTGTTCAAATGTATTAACATATTTACTGACATAACTCGAGACTTACTGATATAAAAAAAATAATTAAACTTCACTTGGCATATTACTTGTGCACAATGCACTTTTCTTAATTTTAAGTCTAAAATGTGTTTTAATGTCACTTTTAATGAGGATTGTATAATCTTTGAATAATATCAGACTTGAAATGCAAAATATTTAAAGTGTACCTGAAGTATACTTGCAATAGTTCCACTTTAGCACAATCAAATATACTAATTATATCTTTAATTGTACTTCAGCACAATTAAAGTGCATTAAGTACAAAACTCGTTATTCCAGTTTACCAGACTAAGTGTAGTATACTAAAAGTACAATTGCAGGACATATTATTATGTACATAAATATAAAAATATATTCGTAGCATACTTAGTGTAACGGGGCGAATGAGACGTGCGGATCCATGTGCAAGCTTTTAATCATAGACATGGTCAAAAACACAGGCAGGGTCGAACAAATGGCAAAACAGGTATATTGAGGGCAAGGCAGATGAGTACTCAAGTAAACGGGCGTGGTCTTCGATCAGCAAACAATATCCAGAGGGCTTGACAAGAGGGGTAATCCAGACATAAGCAATGGTCCAGAACAAACAGAGTCCAAATGGAAGGCAAAGCGTTAATCCAATATACATGACAGAAGGTCAGGAACCAGACAACAAGGCAACACAAAAAGACTAGACTTAACTAAAATAAGAAACGGAAAAAATGGCTCCATAAAGCAGCTAACACTCGGAGAGTGATAAACACAGAACAATACAGGAGACTGAACACAAAAAACGGAAAGGCTTGGTAAGTAGCTAACATTAGGAGAATGCTAAACAATACTTGGCAGAGAGGAAGAGGAAGTCCATGGTTTATGTAGGGTGTGTGATCAGTGCAAACAGCTGTGTGTGTCATCAGTGCAATGTGCAATGGATGGGGAATTGTAGTCTGAGGTGGAGTGCAACAGTGAATGTAGTGCAAGAGTCAATGTGGTGAGCGAGTGACCTCTGGTGGTGAGTTAAAGGAAGTTCACAGACCGGATTCGTGACACTTAGCATGAAATAAATGTATTTAAAATGCATTTAAATATATTTATTTTTCACTAGGAAAATGCTATTCTTTTTAAAGTATTTATTCATTAAAGAATCCTGAAAAACGTATCACAGGTTTCCAACATTTATAATAAATCAGCATTGCATAAAATATATTTTAAAGTATATTCAAATTTTGATCAAATAAATTTAGTCTTGACGACCATAAGTGACTTCTTGCACAAATATAAAATAGTAATGCATCCAAACGTTTGACCTGTATATATATATATATATATATTATTTTTTTCCTTTTCACTTTGCCCCATTTTACATTTGAGCCCCTTCCCCTGAGGAACTCTCTGCACGTCCCTGTTATAATATAAAAAGATTAAAATTCCATTGATGAAATTGTATTATTGTATCTATTTAGGATGCATACAGTTATAACTATGAAATTATCAGTATATACCCAAGCAAGACAATGGTAGGAATGTTTATGACTAAATTATTAGGCTACTACTGTGTGTAAACAGCATAAAAGTAGCCTACTTGTCACTGAAATAATGCAATTTGCTTGTAAACAGAATACAAAAATATTTTTGACTGAAATAAGGCAATTTGCTAACAAGTCATTATCGTAATTGGTAACGTGCTTTTGTTAAAAACGCATGAGACTAATTTAGCACATAAAGATTACATAGCCTGCCCTAGACTCAGATTAGGTTATTTTGCTCAAAATGAGCGTTTCTGAACTTCACATGAACCATGTGAAGAATGAGGATCCCTTCTTGAACAGAGGACAAAATTAGAAATAACTTAGCATGCATTGAAGTTAACACATGGCTGTTTTCTTTATTAAAGTGTTTTGTGTTTTTCTTCTGTTTTTTTTCAGTGTCGATTCTGGTGGACATGAGTGCTGTCACGTAAATGTCATGGAAAGTCTTGCCAGATGACATTAAAAACTGGAAGGAACTTTCAAACGGAGCTCGTGAGAGACGCATCGAAGCATGTGATGGCATGCCAGTTTCCGTTATGAGTAAACAGGAGCTGATAACAGAGAGATTTCATTCCTTTATGATTAGACTAATCAATATTGCAGTTAGCTCCCCCTCATAATTGCTGTTATAATGTTAAAATGTATGTATTTTAGCGAACTATTTTAAATAAATCAAGGAGGGTTTGCGCTTTACACATGTTCCCCAAATCGTTCGTTCTTTGACCTCCAGCTGTTTCTCAATGACTTGTCACCTGAAAGCGCGCGGATCTGTGCATGTCGCGGCTTAACATCTTGTGACATCCGGATGTTTCAATTGTTTTTAAAGGTGTACAATGAGACTGCAATTTTTATGACATCTTTGCACAGTTTTAATTTTAAGACAGCACAAACAATTGAGTGTGCTTTCACGCAAATGTCAATTTATTTAAATAGGCTATATTCGATTATAAACATGCAGCATGTTATACGAATTTCAACTAAAATGTGTACAGTGAATCCTAAATATAAAACAATGAAAAAAACTTTTTATTGATTATGACGATATTTAATGTTTATTCACCTGCATGGATTAGTCTATACTGCAGCCAAAATATTTGTTCTCTTTTTATCGTGCTCCTTTTGTTAATAAGGTATTCAAATGCAAATGCAAAACAGACAATATCTTGAATAGACCTCTCTTTTCTTTGTGGGTAATAATAAAAAAATAATAATATTATGTTTAGGAGCAGTGAAGTCGTTTTTTCAGTTATTTTCTCAAACTAATTTCACCACAAATCAAAGACGGTGACGTTTGTAACTTAGAGAAAACATTAAAAAAATATTTAAAAAAACATACGAGCATGAAAACGTATTGAATTGTTTTTTTAAAAATACAACAATGATTAAGTTGTACACTCAAGTGTAACAACTGTCAGAAACTTTAAGGACAATGGTATAAAGTTTCTAAAAAAATACATGAAATGAACAATACAAAGATTACACTTTTAATAATCATCACGGACATTTTGACCCTGATATCCAACAACAAAATCACTTTTCTCAAAAAGGACTCTGAGACAGATCAAGGATATCTCATTGGTGAATAAGAATAGGCTAAGTTATTTTAGACAATACATAAAAAGCTCACAATCAGAGATACATAAGATGGTTTTGAAATGGCCTTTTTCGAAATACAAGGGGAAAGTAAAAACACGAGACTCCGAGACCTCCTTCCAGCTCGCGCACATATTTGCTAATTAAGAATCAGATGAGTCTTGTTACAGAAACGTCACATGTTTGCAGTATTAAGTTAGAGCTCGTGCGGGTGACTGGGAGATGGATGGGTGAGAGAGCAGAAGAGAGTTGAGGGGTCTGAGATTTTGCGGCTGGAGTGGCAAAAGAAAAAGCCCTTGAATAAATAATACATTCATTCTCATCCAACAAATCGACACGATGCATTTGGAAATGTTACTTGTGCTGGCCTGGGCATTGTTCGTCCCTGTAACGAACAGCAAAACAAGTAAGTAGGAACTGAATGTTTGGAATTATAATTGCTACATATTTAACCAGCAGTTATTATAAATTTTTTTAATAATATACTTTTGACGTTGCTGCACTAGCGATTGTTATATCAAGATAATAACGTATTTTTTATATAAATCATCTATAAACTATTTTATAGAGTAAGTTAAGCTATAAATTGTTTCCGAGATAGACGAGTAGGCTAATAAAACAAATATAGACTACTTAGGCTAACTTTAAATGTTTTTACATTTGGATTAAGCTGTTTTCTTCCGCGCGCTGCAGTCTCATGAAACTAATTAGGCAATCCTCCGCGTTACGTGAGAGCACAAGTCCCTCCAGGATTTTGCGATTCTGTGATCGCTGAATTTATCGCAAAATCAAGCAAACTTCGCAATTTTCGCAAGAGCTCGCAAATTTGAGTAATTGCCGCAAATTTTCCGCAAATGTTGGGTTTAGACGCCTCCCGTGACGTCATCGCAACGCGCATTCAGTCAAAGAAAGGCTGTTTCTCAGTTTGAAAAATTGAATGAACAGCCTTGCGGTCTCATCATGCCCGATTTCCAAGAGTTACATTGGACAAACGCCATTGGACAAAGTGGAACGAATCCGCGCTACTCGTTTGGGCTACGCGGAGCAGTAGGCTACGTTTATCTGCTCGGAACGGAGCCGTCAAGTAGGTATCGCTGCAGCCCGGAGACCTGCAAGTGGGAGGAGCTTGTGCCAAGAACCACAAGCGGGAGGAGCTTGAGAACAGCAAGTGGGAGGAGCTTATGCAGCTAGGCTGGATTTCATCTTAGTTTAAAATTATATAAGTATGACGCATTTTCATAGTAGTTTCAACTGAAATTCTTAGTTTTGTCATTATTTGTGTATCCAGGGCTGGACTGGACAAAAAATCTGGCCCTGGCATTTTTTTTGTCAGGCGGCACCACCACTTCGAAACTTTATATCATATATTTAAGAACATGTACCGGCCCGATAGTGCGTCGGCCCACCGGGAAATGCCGGTATGCCAGATTACCAGTCAGCCTGTTTTTATCAATACCATTCACTGTCACATTGAAAGCATGTCTTTAACCTTATTCCATGCTTTGTGATGGTCTCATTTTAAATACTTTAATGTAGTAATTTAAAGCATATTTCTGTTTATTACATTTTACTTTAAAAATTATTCTACAGTAGCCTACCGAGGAACATTAAAAGTGAGATGCAATTGCACTCAGGAGGTAAAATTGTAATTTCTTATGAATCAAATTATGTACAATAATTCATTCAGCACAATAGACATGCATGCAGTGGACACTGCTACATCCCGGATGCATTGCTTCCGAGTAACTTCCACGGAGCTCGCCTCGCTTGCCCTTCCCAACATAACCTGTGGTGGGTACACAAGAAGCACAATGAGCATTAGGGTTAACTCACATTTAAAACATTCTCCCCATGCCATCCAAGATGCATGACTTTATTCTCTTGTTGAACATGTACAAACATTTCAAGAATAATTTCTCAGCTCTGTGGGTCTATGCTATGCAAGTAAATGGTGTCCAGAAATGTAAAGGGACGACATTAGGCCAAGTAAATTAGACTTTATAACAATTTTTTAACAAAGTATTCCTTTTTATATTCTAGTTTATTCACCATTAATTTACACAAAACTGATTATTGATTATTATTAGTATGAAATATATATTTTTTATTTAAACCATGTTTTAATTATATTACATTGTGGATTAGGAGATTATGAGTTGTGTTCTAGTGCTTTTGAAAATGTACCGTATTCTTTAGAAAATTACACTGTGAAAAATGAACAGTTAGATCAACTAAAAAAAATACTTCAATTTGTATTGAATTTGTAATATTTTTTTTTAAAGTTGATCCAACTGTTCACTTTTTACAGTGTTTCTATCATAGACTGTATAAAACAGGTATCCATTTACAAACGTTTAAGACATTTACACTTTATAAATCAGTGCAGTCCAAAATGTAAAAAACACTTTCTATGAACCCCATATTTATAATGCATTATAAGGGTATTCTTAAGGCATTATAATGAATGCATAATGCATTATAAAAAATCGTATAAAATGTTATATTGTCTTATAAATAATCATAACAACAATTATAATACATTATAATGCTTACGCATTTGTGCTTATAACTTTTACGATTAGGATTATATATAACACAATGGACACCATATTAAATCTACTTTAACATTGATAATGGGACTATATCTGCATAGTATCTTACTACAGTACATCTTGTAAGTGGTTAGGTGTGGAGTGTTATTTGAGTGTTCCCTTTGAGGCTAATTTTGATGTGAGCTAGTTAATCATTTCAACTGAAAATAAAGCAATGTTTATATGTTAGGTTACATTTTATTTTGATGGTCCCTTAGTCTATTGACTACAAAGCAACTTTGCAACTACATGTCAACTAACTCTCATTCGAGTATTAGTAGACTTAGGTTAAGGCTAGGGTAGGTAGAATATTGGCATACCATTTTACTTATAGTCAGTTTGTCTGTTGAGGAACCATATATACTGCTAATAATACTCCAATGACTGCTAGTTTACATGTAGTTGCAAAGTTACTTAACAACAGCTGTCTAAAGGGTACCATCAAAATAATCAAACTGATATTACAATAAAAATAGTTCAAAGCAATCTGATCTGATCTTATGGATGTTTGAGAGAAAAAAAGTATTACTATTATTATTACTATACTTATAAGTGGTCATTGATGGCTTTAAGTAGCATAAGAAAGGTGGCAAGATATGAGACTTATAATACATTATAACTATGAGAAATATAATCCATTGTAACTTAAGTGGATGCAACGTGTTCACTGTGTATTATAAATCATCATACCCTTAAAAGTTATAACCACTAATAAGTAAATCTTATAATACATTAAAACTGTTCTTATGAATATTCATAAGATTAAATATTCTAAGTTTTTTTTATAATGCATTATGCATTCATTATAATGCCTTAAAATATACTTATAGTGTATTGTATGGGCTTCATAGAAAGTGTTACCAAAATTATAATGCCATTCAATTACATGACCTGCTTATGGTCTTCAGTATCCATAACCTGGAGAGCAAATTAGTTGTTTGTAGAAAAAAAAAGATATTGTCAGACACATTACAGATTGTAAGCTGTGTGTAGTACTAAGAAAACGTTGTACAAAAGCCACCAAGAAAATTCACTATTCACAGCTTGCAATACTTTTTAGTTTAACAAAACAAAACAAACAAAATTGTACATCACGCTTACCTCTTCCACTCATCTACCGTGCCTCCGCCGTTTTGTTCGTTTGTTCTTTTTGACGGATCGCAAAAAAAATCGCCCAATACCGCCACCAGGAGCGTGAACCGATACAACAACCCACATGACATCAAACAAACCAATCAAAATCTTCTGTTGGTTTGTACAGCCCACTAGCAGCTTAAATCCTTGTGCGTTTATTCCATGTGCATTATCGTTTTTTTTTTGTTCCCTGTCATTCGTGCAGCTTATGGTGAAATGTTCCCTCATAAACACAAACTCCCAATTCCATTCCCAATCCCTGGATGGGAACCGGACACGAACCCGTGGGACGAATATCTGTATCCCCCCTTCAAACAGCAGCTGAACCGCAGACATGGTAAGAGTTGGTAAGATATTCCTGCTATGCAGTAATGTTTGATTTACGTAACACACAAAATTACAAAATGATGAATAGGAAAGTATTTTTTATAAAAGTGTAAACCATGCAAACTCGGGCTCTCAAAGTGTATAATGTAGCTATCAAAATTTATTTACCTGATTATTTACACAATAGCAAGGGATTAAAAAAATAAAAATGGAAGGTTTTAGAGCGACACAAAATACCACACATTAATTCATCAGTTGCCAATAGGGCTTGTCCAAATATCCACACTTGCGATCTTTGCACTTACTTGTAGCCTATAGGCTACTTAAATAATGTATTTCCTGTACAATACAATAAATCTCTGTTCAGTATTCTCTAAAAAAGGACACAATTAAGTAAAAAGTGGTGCTTCTAATTAATTGCTAAAAATCAGTTGCAAATATTGTACAAAATAAACACTCATCTTTGCATCAATAAAATGTTTACAACTTTGTTTTACTACCAAATTATATGTAATATCGAATTATTATTAGTATTTAACTTACACTGGAAAGGTTTCCATAACCTCTCCCTCCAATGACCTCATAGGTTAAAGTGATATTACAAAAGTTTGACAAGATGGAAATTCATACCAAGGCCACAGGTGGGGGGAAAAAAACTACCAATTTAAACAGTATTTTAAAGTTTGAAACATTTTGATTTGAGGAATTATGGGGAAAATATATGAATATGAAATGGCTTGAAAATATTTCTTGTTTTTCTCTTTTATAATATTAAAACTGTGTAAGCCCTCTTTTCATCTATCTATTTGAGTTTGAGTTCCAGAGCTTCAAATATTTTGGGAGGGAAAATGAAACGGTTTGAGACTTTCTGTTACTTCTTAGGTTATTAAATGTTCCCTGTTTTATGTTACCGAGAGAGACTGATTTTATTTTCTCCATTATATTAATATATATTAATACACACTAATCATGCGATGCTCTCTCATGAACACCACAGATAAACCACCGAGGGCGCGCCTCACGAGCGACAGTCCAGCAATGAACGGCTCGTGCATCTCGTTCACTGCAGCTCTGGAGTTTCCACCATGCCAGAAGGAGGACAGCAGCGGCAACCTGGTGTATGATGAGCACTGTGACGACGGTATGATGGAGGCCTCAGGTGCTTCATACTCCTATAATCTCTGAACAATGTACAAATGCAAGGAAAACCATTACCTGTATTTTAAAAAGTTGCATTTATATTCCCAAATAAGGACGAAAAGCATTTTTCAATGTGTCTAACACCTTCTTTAACACTGATTTTTCAGCCAATGGACAGATGCGTTCAGGATACGTGTTTAATTGGACATCCTGGTTGGATGACTATGGCTTTGGAAAGTGTACAGATCTAAAGAGGTGCAATGTTTTCCCTGATGGAAAGCCTTTTCCTCAGAGCAATGACTGGAGACGTAGAGGTTATGTGTATGTGTGGCACACCATGGGTGAGTGTCAGTCATTCACTTACCTGAATCATATCTGTGTTTTAATAAATCACTCTATATAGTGTAAGCACACTAATGGACCATCATCCTGTGGTTTCCCTCACAGGCCAGTATTTTGAGACATGTGATGGCTCCTCCTCCCATCTGACCCTGAACACACTAACATGACATTCGGAGCTGGTGTGATGGAGGTGATGGTGTACCGTAAACGTGAGCGCAGGAAGTACAGCCCACTCTCTGTGGACAGTACCGTATTCTTCATAACAGGTCTGCTAGTTACTTTTGTCTTGTCTTAATCATATTTATTGTGTAGGATCAAAACTAAACTATGATATTTTATATACACATAATTTTTATTAAAAACATTATATAATTAATCAGTAATATATGTATATATTTTATACATGACATATTATAGCAATATTAGTTAATTACATTTTCAGCAGCAATTACTCCAGTCTTCAGTGTCACATGATCCTTCAGAAATAATTATAATATGTTGAAATTTAAAACATTTATTCTTATTAATGCAGAAAACAGTTGTGCTTTTTAATATTTTTGTGGAAACCACGATCCACAATCATTTTAAGAGATTAAACAAAATAAATGAATACTTATTCAGGAAGGATACATTAAATTGATTTAAAAGTGACAGTAAAAACATTTATAATGCTACAAATAAATTATATTTCAAATACATTATGTCATCAAAGAGTCTTGAAAAGAAAGTATCACAGTTTCCACAAAGAATATAAAGCAGCAAAAACTGTTTACAACATATGAGAACCATTTTAACAAAATTTAAACATTAAAAAACCTGTATAGCTTGTATAACAGTGTAGATTTGCTGTCCCCTCAAAATAACTCAACACACAGCCATTAATGTATAAACCGCTGGTCACAAAAGTGAGTACACCCCTAAGTGAAAATGTCAGAATTGGGCCCAAAGTGTCAATATTTTGTGTGGACACCATTATTTTCCAGTACTGCCTTAACCCTCTTTAGGCATGGAGTTCACCAGAGCTTCACAGGTTGCCACTGGAGTCCTCTTCCACTCCCCCATGACGACACCACACGGTGGATGTCAACGGTGGATGTTAGAGACCTTGCGCTCCTCCACCTTCTGTTTGAGGATGCCCCACAGATTACCTTTACCCTCAGCTTCTTTAGCAAGGCAGTGGTCGTTATCATGTTGAATACTGCCCTGCGGCCCAGTCTCCGAAGGGAGGGGATCATGCTCTGCTTCAGACATGTTGGCATTCATGGTTCCCTCAATGAACTGTAGCTCCCCAGTGCCGGCAGCAATCATGCAGCCCCAGACCATGACACTTCCACCCCCATGCTTGACTGTAGGCAAGACACACTCTTCTTTGTACTCCTCACCTGGTTGCTGCCACGTGCACTTGACACCATCTGAACCAAATAAGTTTATCTTGGTCTCATTAGACCACAGGACATGGTTCCAGTAATCCATGTCCTTAGTCTGCTTGTCTTCAGCAAACTGTTTGCGGGCTTTCTTGTGCATCATCTTTAGAAGAGACTTCCTTCTGGGACAACAGCCATGCAGACCAATTTGATGCAGTGTGCGGCGTATGGTCTGAGCACTGACAGGCTGTCCCCCCACCCCTTCAATCTCTGCAGCAACAATGCTGCAGCACTCATACGTCTATTTCCTAAACACAACCTCTGGATATGACGCTGAGCACGTGCACTCAACTTCTTTGGCTGACCATGGCGAGGCCTGTTCTGAGTGGAACCTGTCCTGTTAAACCGCTGTATGGTCTTGGCCACCGTGCTGCAGCTCAGTTTCAGCCTACGCCATCTTTATGTAGAGCAACAATTCTTTTTTTCATATCCTCAGAGAGTTCTTTGCCATGAGGTGCCATGTTGAACTTCCAGTGACCAGTATGAGAGAGTGAGAGCGATAACACCAAATTTAACACCTGCTCCCCATTCACACCGAGACCTTGTAACACTAACGAGTCACATGACACTGGGGAGAGAAAATGGCTAATTGGGCCCAATTTGGACATTTTCACTTAGGGGTGTACTCACATTTGTGGCAAGCGGTTTAGACATTAATGGCTGTGTGTTGAGTTATTTTGAGGGGACAGCAAAACTACACTGTTATACAAGCTGTACACTCACTACTTTACATTGTAGCAAAGTGGCATTTCTTCAGTGTTGTCACATGAAAAGATATAATACAATATTTACAAAAATTTGTGAGGGGTGTACTCACTTCTGCGAGATACTGTATATTACATTTTTAAACATATTCTAGAAGATAATTCATTTAAAATTGTAATAATTTCATAACATTACAGTCATCACTGTATTTTTGATTAAATAAATTGGTAAACATTAGAGACCCCAAATTTTATTTTTTTAAATAAAAATCATCCATATTATATCAAACTCTTGACTGGTGATAATATGTACATATGTATGTGTGTGTAATATATATATATATATATATATATATATATATATATATATATATATATATATATGTATATAAACCCTTTCCATATTTATTGATCACATTTTTTTTCATCCAGATAAGATTCCACTCTCCGTGAACATTTCCCAGAAGTATCCAGGCAGCATAACTGACAAAAACGTCTTTGTCAGAGGGTCAGATGTGATTTTCAATGTCCAGATCCACGACCCAAGCAGCTATCTGAAGACAGCTAATGCAGTGGACTTCATTTGGGACTTTCGGGATGGCAACCAGTTGGTCACGCACAGCAATGTGGCAACCCATGCCTACAACACTCTTGGAAATGTGACAGTCAAGCTCCTCGTGGAGGCATCATTCCGTGTGCCCTGCCCGCCACCGACTTCAACACCAATGCACTTTACACAAGCTCATACCACGGGTAATCTTATAAACACAGGCACTTTACTCTCCCAGACAACAGATATCCTATTATCCAAGCCAGACATATCATATTCATTATTGCCCATCAGGACAAAATGTGTCCATTTATCTTGTGGAGTAAAGCAAATATATGCTATCATGTTAAAGGCCAGCCAACAGTCTTTCTATAAAATTTTTTCATGTGTTGTAGCGATGCCTACGTTACCGCCTGGCACTCATGCATTCACTAGCAAAATGGAGACAACCAAGGGTGAGACGAGTTGTGTTTACAATAAGAAAAAAACAATTATATCTAATAAAAAACTTAAAGAACATTTCTTCAATGCATTTTATATTTTCAACATTTTAAATCCCTGCTCCAGCTCCCATCATCACCAATCCTTCACCAACTACAACTGCTCGAGACCCTACAACTGCTGTCCCAACAACCGAACCATTCCAGACTGATTCAGAGGTGACGTCTACAGCAACCTCTGTGCCTGAGACCAGTTCCACCTCTAAGCAGCCCACCTCACCCCCGATGATCAGACAAACACACGTCAAGGAGTCAGACTGTTTCCGCCACATGTATGGCTCCTTTGAAGGCGAGATCATCATCATTGGTAAGAAGATTGTCGGACCACTTTGTTTTTTTTTTTAAGCAAGATTTTGGTATATATCAGAGGTATTGTAAACTTATGGAAGCTTAAAAATCACAACTCAAAATTCAAAGAAAAGTCAGAAGTGTGAAATATAAACTCACTATTGCAAGAAAACAATTGAAATTGTGATATACAAAGTGACCTTTTTTGTTTTATTCTGTGGTGGAAAAAATAAAATAAAACTGAAAGAAAACTTGTGAGACAAAACCACACTTCTGAGGAAAAAAACAAAAAACAAATTCGAAATTGTGAGATGTAAACTTTGAATTGCAAAAAAAATATATAATTCTGCATTTATGAAAACAAACAAAAGACAGTAAGAAGTCTGAATTGTGAGATGAAGTTTATATTCCATATAAAATTAAAACCTTAAATTAATAATGAAAATGAACTGAAATAAAACTAAATACAAAAAAATGGTTCTGTTTTAAGTACTAAAATAAACTATATATAAGCATCTTCTAAAAACAAAGAACTTTTTTTTTTTACAAAACAACATATTACATTTTAATTAAAATTAAAATATACAAATAAATATAATTTAAAAATAAACAAAAACTGTAAGAGTTAATGATACATTATACTAAAATAACACTTTGCACTTTGTTTTGTACTCCAGTATACAAAAGCTTTTAAGTATTACATTTTTTTAAGTAATTAAATTATAATAGTGATACAATAATGAATTCTAAAATCTAACTTTAAATATCTATTTTTATGTTTCTACAGAACCTCCTCCAGCTCTGCAGAACCTGCCAGCCAATCAGATTTTAAAAGTGTCTGCTGAAAAAGTGACCAACACATCTGTAAACTTCATGGTGACTTGCTCAGGCAGGTAAGATTCACACACACACACACACACAACACACACACACACACACACACACACACACACACACACACAAATATATGCAGTACAACGACAGGTTATCATATGCTTCACATGACAAGCCAGAAAGTGAAGAGCATTTATAAGATGTATATGATTCTGATGTGCAGTGAGCGTTTGAAGCCCTGCAGCTGAGACTTTTAACAGCATGTCACCATCATACACGTCAAAAACATTCAGTCACATTACAACAGATGACCGTAAGATCACACACATACATTACATTTAACTGAGCATCATCTCTCCTTTTCTCAGTGTTCCCTCGGTGGCCTGCACCATAGTGGCCAACTCTGCCTGTCGGGAGGTCAAGAATATCGTGTGTGAGGACGTGGCCCCTTACAGCGAAGGATGCAAGATCAGCTTGACGCGCATTTTCCAAACGCCGGGCAATTACTGTGTTAACATCACGTTGGGTCTGCCTGGAGGCTTGGCTCTTGCCACCACCACCTCAGTTACAATTGGCAACAGCCCTAACATAAGCACATTTAGAAATTGCAGACAATGTCTGTTATGATTTTATTTTCCATTTTAAAATATACTGTTATAAAGCACTTTTACACAGCAGTGTTATTCTAGCATTTAGATACGATTTATCATTCATTTAGATATTATATAATTTACCATGTAAATAAGAATGTATTAAATAATTTGCTTTAAATTATTGTTGTAATTTTCAGTGTTTTTGTAATTTAATGCTTTTGTAATCTTAATTTTTTTTCTTTTTAACCTTTCTGTTATCAGTTTTAGTATTTTGAATACATTTTGACCTGTTTCAAGTCTGTTATATTGTGCTTTAGTGAGTTTTTTTTAAGCATTAAGCATTTCAAATGTTAAATTTACTTATTTGTAAATTCTTTGTTAAATTTTTGTTTCAGTACGTTTTATTCTTGTCATTGTTTTAGTTTATTTTTTTACATTTCAACAGCTTATATTAAAATTTAAATTGTTTTACATCTTAATTATTTAAGCTTTTTTTTTTTTTATTTTTGAATTGGCTTGTATTATTATAATTTGCTTTAATTTTAATTAGTAATTTTTTTGTACGTTGTACGTGCTTTGGTCATTTTATTAATTTTACTTTACTCTAAAGTTTCAGTTCAAGTATCATTTATTTATCATTTGAATTTGTCATCTAATATTTTATTTAATTCAGCTTTATTTCAATAAAGACAAAAAATGAATTGTATTAGTTAATAGCAACACTATACAAAATATAGTGCCTAATTGTATATCCCAAAAAATATTACAGATTTATGAATTTATAAATGTACAGATTTACATTTAATATTCATATAATTATAAACATCATAACTGGCTGATAATCATTTACATTTTTGTCTCTTTCTTTTTCTTAGGCTCTCCTAAATCCTCCCATGTAGCTGAGGTGGTTCTGTCTTCCAGCGCTGTGCTTATTTCCATCTTTGCATTCATTGCCATCATGGTTTACAAGTGAGTACCACTAACCAAACTGATAGTTTGAAAACATAACAGTATGCAACTATGCATCCTAATCTTTTTTTTTATTTTAGGCGATATAAGGTGTATCGTCCAGTGAGACGCTCTATGTTGGATGATGCTGAGAGAAGTGCTGGTAGCTGGAGTTTAAGCAAACTAAGAGCAACTCTGTTCTCTGCTGACGAGGAGAGAAGCAGTTTATTGACCGAGAGGCCACTATAGACTGATCGGAGTGGTTGCAGCAAAGTTGCTATTTAGTTGATGCATGAGTTTGGCTGTAGGTTATCTAAGAGAATAACAAGAGATATCATAGGTGCTTGCTTTTAGCAAGATTAGATAACACTGGCATCAGTTTGACTAGAATAAATAATCACAGAATTTCAGTTATCACATGCAAGCTTTAAAGATTTTTAATGAAAGAAATCGGATATGCCAGATCTACAGGTGTTTCCATCATTTAAAATGACTAAAACTAATACTAAACAACCAATCATAGTCCAATGCATGAGAAATTGCAGTTTGGTTTCCCCAAACCAAAATATGGTGGAAATAACTACTTTTGCACATTTTTCGAGTGACACTTTGTCTCAATTGATTTGACATGCTACTTAATTTGCAAACAGGATGAGAAAGATGACAGAAGTTGGATGTTTTATGATGTTCCGAGAAGTTATATTTTATTTTGACCATAGTTAAGAGATATTTGAATTGATGGGGACTTAAATAGGTCCCTTTTTTGAGAAATACCTCTATTTGATGGCAATTAAGCTGTAGTTTCATAAGAAATCACTTTACTAACCATTTCTTTTTATAAAGCATGAATTAAACCACATGGGAAATTTGTGTTACTGATCACATATACATGCAGATATGCTTATGTATTTAAAAAGTTAACATTTTACAGCACTTTAGAATAGATTTCATGATAAGTGATTTAGTAAAATGAAAATATCTATACCAAATAATACAATTCTGTCACCACTGTTTGGGCCACCAATTCATCAATATCTTCACACACTTTTTTGGCAATGGTTTGTTTTCCACTAAAGAATGGTTTGTTTTCCACAAAAGAAAATTTTGAACAATGTGAAGTTTCAAAACTACAGATGTGAAACTTCTTCAAACTACAGCTTCAAAGCTTCTCAAGGTGCGATGCTTCATTTCAATAACCATTTTTGGTTCCAAGAACCATTTTTGGTTCCAAAGGTTCCATTCACCATCAAAGGTTCTCTTACCTTTTTATAATCTCTTTTAGAACCTTTATCCACAGATAACTTTTGTGAACAAAGGTTCTTCAGATGTTACCTTTTGTGAAACAAAGGAACTTCATGTTAAAGGTTCAAAAGGTTCTTCTGGAACATCATTTAAACACTTTAAAGGTTCTTTTAAGAGGCATCGTGAAACAACTTTACTTTTAAGAGTGTAAGTGTCATTGGAACTGAAATGAAACTAATGTTTGGGGACGGGAGGGAGGGAACAACCTTCAAGTTCACAAATCAAATGCTCCCAAATACACACACGAAACAACAACTGTTAAAACATCCTACAAATATGGACACAAAGAACAGCCAAGGAATTACAAACAACGGTTGCTAGGAGCCAACTTGACTTTTAATTATTTTCTTTGTATCAGAGGCATTTGACAAGTGGAGGTGTGTGAGGGCACACAAGCACGGTCAGAGGGGATGTTGCTTATGCTGAAATCGGACCACTTTTCCCCCCGGATTTCCACATCACACTCCCACTGAAACATGATTCACCACACAACACAGCCATGAAATGAAATTGGATCAGATCCCAGTCAAAAAAAAATCCCAGAAAAAAAAAAAACACTGTAGCATCCATAAGACATGAAAAAAGTAAAACAAAGACTTAATGTTCATATTTCATAAGCAAGAAATGAAGCAGGCCCTTGAAAACAAACTTTTCTATAGCGATCATTAATCAGATTCCAAATAAACACTTTGACTTTTAATACAATACTTATGCAAGAAATAAAGCCCAATACAAGGAAGCCACACCACCAAACCAAGAAGCGGAAGAAAAAAGCAATAAGGTGAGGTTTCAAATCAGTTAGCAGAGTATAAATGGCAGGCAAAAACGAAATCATTTTCTCACTCATATTTAAAGTCTAGCCATACATGATTTTTTTTTTTATTATATATTTTTTTTCTGTGAGGAAAGGGGCAGATGGAACATGACCCTATAGATTCTAACACATAGCAATATGCCTCTAATTTAAATACTTTTCTAATTAGAGGTAGATCAAAAACGGTGTAAAGAAGGGTGGGAAAAAACCAAAATGATCACTTGTGTCCCTCTGGTCAGCGCTCGGCGCCACGCGTGTACCCAATGCAGAAGTGTTCGCGAGGGACTTGAAGTAACGCTGCGCGCGCTGGAGGTCTCAGGTGAGACGGGGCCCACCCTTTCCTCAGCTGAGGTAGACAATGGCCTTACTAGTGTGGAAGCATGGATGCACTCTTTTACCACAATCAAATCATATTTACATTCTGTATGAAAACAAAAGGAATATTGGTTTCTCAGTTTCTTTACTAAACGTTTTTTCTTTGCTAAAGTTCATTTTATATATATATATTTTATATATTATTTTTTTTGCTTTTTAAACTTTGAATGATAACGAAAGATATAAATGAAACTGTTCGCGCGTCCATCTCTATGTTACTGCTCGTTAGCCTAGAGACGCGCCCTTGACTATTGTAACCTATAGCAATCATTGCAAAAGCATCAGAACAGTGTAACTCCCCGAACCCCTGACATGCATTGACTGACGTTTAACACTGAAAATCTTCGGCATGTAAAGCCCAGTTTGATGCGAACAAAACAAAAAAAAAATAAAAAAAAAACGCCCATCCCAAGACCAAAGGGAGCGCATTATTTGGAAAAGGGAAGGGAGAAAATAAAACTATGACCACGGGAAAAGAAAAAACAACCTCAATCAGGCAGGTCGTTATTTTTTTGTATAGATAACTAGTCGCGCCGAGGATGAGAGGGTGTCAAAGAGGTTACAGCAGGATCCTTGCTTATCTCTGACCTCTATTGCTTGCATCCAACCCTAACTGAAGTGTAATGAAATGCGGGTGAAACGTCTGTTACCGCCGAAACAGTTATTAGCACGGCATTGCTGTGGTATGTACGGGTGGCGTTATTTCTCATTACCTTGACGGTGTTCAGAGGGTGGTGGCTCCTCAGCGACACTGAGGCGCTTTTCTTTTCTTTCTCCTATCTGTAGCTAACACAGAAGTCAAAACTCTGCTCTTTCACCTGTGCAACGCGAGCAAACGTGTATTTATAGTTAGTTATTCATCACGCGTGCGGCAAAAGGAGCAAGGCGTTATTCGAGCATCATCCGTTAACTACAGACTAAATTTTATATTTTCTTAAAAAAATAAAAATGTTCAAGAACTATTAGCTTTATAAAGTATACAAAATACCACAAAGCAAAATAAAAAAGAACATAAAATTTTTTTCATATATCATTCTTTCTTTTTTTCTGAGGTACTCTAGCCTGAGGTAGATCAGTAAAATGCATATTAACTTGGTTTCCTGGCCAACACCAATCAACACTTCCCTCAGTCACAAGTGGCAGTGTTGCTCCACATTCTTTCATAAATTTGATAAATGTATATATATCTATTCATCTATAAAATGCATCAGAATTTATAAAATGCCACTACGGATCCCAGGACAGCATACTTGCATCAACAACCGTCTTTCCATCTAAAGCCAAAGACCTTAAACCCCACCCTTTGTCACCCATTCCTTACCCCAAAAACAGGCTTGAAAAGCCTTTTATACTAAAATGCAGCATTTCCCAATAAACTCATAACCAAAACAAAGTTCAACATCTGTCAATTAAGGTGCAGTTACCGTATTACGGCAAGGACTGGGTGGCTGACTTTCTTACGATTTGTTTGAAAGAGGGGGGATTGTGGTGCGGGGAAATGCAGGTGTACACAATCTCGCGGAAACTTCAGGAGGAATGGGTGTAAAAGCGGGCGGGGTTGTAAGGACATTCCCTGACCCCTGAGATGGACGTGTCCCGTGTCCTTTCAGTCTCCGAGAAGATGCAGTGGCTCTATTTCCTCCGGGCGACTGGTGGACCTGTGGCCGAGGCCTTGGGCTGCTGCTGCCGCCTCACCTGAAAGATAATCTCCTGGATTTTCCTCTGGGCAAGCTGGTACACATGAAAGAAAACAAAGCGGAAAAAAATTACTCATACAGCAAAACAACTTAAAACCATCAAAATACTTAAAAAAAATTATTACTTTGTTTCCATTTATTGCTTAAGTGATTATATATTGGACAAAGCTATGGAGGGTATGAATAAACTTAATTTATAATTATTATTTAAATATTAATTACTACATTAAGTCATTACTATTGGCAGGGGCGCTATGGGTTTTAGATTTCCTCTTCCCCCATATCGGTAATCGTGGAATCCTCGGTATCAGCCCCACTGCAATTTGGGTGGTCAGCCACGCCCAGGCACAATTTCTACTGAGGGGGACACCCCACCCCAAAGAATGCAATTTATACAGAGGGAGCCCCAAAACTCTAAACACGCCCCTGGTTCTATGGGGATGTTAGAGGGTGCCATATAACCTCAAGTGAAAGCAAAATCACCCTCAGTTTAAGTTCTGGCAAACTACTCTATCTTTTGACGCTGTCCAGAGCGCAAAGACACATACAAACTATTTGTTCAACACTGCAAAAACATGTTTCAATGTTGCGAATCATAGACATATATGTTGATTTCCTGAACGCAATGGCCAATCAGAAACATAAATATGGTAACACTTTAGTATTGGGACCAATTCTCACTATTAACTAGTTGCTTAAGTCTGTAGAGGATGTGAACCGGGTCTTTAGAAAACAGAAATCTAGGAAAGCCTCAGGACCAGACGGTATTTCAACTGCCTGTCTAAAGGTGTGCTGACCAACTGGCCCCCATCTTTACACAGATCTTCAACAGATCTCTGGAGCTGTGTGCAGTTGCATCAAACACTCCATTCCCGTCCCCAAAAAGCCCAAATTCACTGGCCTTAACGATTACAGACCTGTTGCTCTCACGTCTGATGAAGTCATGAAGTCACTTGAGAGACTGGTCCTGGCCTACCTGAAGGACATCACTAGACCCTTGTTGGATCCGCTTCAGTTTGCCTACAGAGCAAACAGGTCTGTGGATGACGCAGTCAATATGGGACTGCATTACATCCTGCAACACCTCGACAAACCTGGGAATTATGCAAGGATCTTATTTATGGACTTCAGCTCGGCCCTTCAATACCATCATGCCTGACCTTCTTTCAGACAAACTGACAGCTCTCTGTGCCCACCTCCATCTGTCAGTGGATCACCAGCTTCCTGACAGACAGGCAGCAGCTAGTGAGGCTGGGCAAACTCGCATTCAGAACTCTCACCATCAGCACTGGAGCCCCTCAGGGATGTGTTGACTCCCCACTGCTCTTCTCCCTCTACACCAATGACTGCACATCAAAGGACCCCTCTGTCAAGCTCCTGAAGTTTGTGGATGACACTACAGTCATTGGCCTCATCAAGGACGGAGACGAGTCTACTTACAGACAGGAGGTTGAGCAGCTGGCTGTCTGGTGCAGTCTTAACCTGGAGCTAAACACTCAAAACTGGAGATGACGGTGGACTTCAGGAGGAACCCCCCTGCACTCCCCCCACTCACCATCATGACAGCACTGTGGCTGCAGCAGAGTCATTCAGATTCCTGGGAACCACCATCTCTCAGGGCCTGAAGTGGGACAATCACATTGACTTTATTGCGAAAAATGCCCAGCAGAGGCTGTATTTCCTCCGCAGCCAAGGAAGTTCAACCTGCCATAGGAGCTGCTGAAACAGTTCTACTCTGCCATCACCGAGTCTGTCCTGTGTTTATCTATAACTGTTTGGTTCAGCTACCAAAACAGACATCAGAAGACTTTAACAGATAGTCAGGACTGTTGAGAGGATTATTGGTGCCCCTCTGTCCAGCCTCCAAGAACTTTACACCTCCAGACTGAGGAAAAGGGCTAAGAAAGTCACTCTGGACCCCTCACACCTAGCCCACTCTCTCTTTGATCTGTTGCCCTCTGGCCAGCGCCACTGAGCACCAAAACAGCCAAACACAAGTACAGTTTTATCCTCAAAGCCATATCCCACCTGAACAACACATTACACACCCAGTACTGTACATCTGTAAATAACTCAAACCTTCATCCGTACATAGGACACACGCACAGTCACAGTTCTGTCTATGGACTTTTTTTTCTGTATATTTTAATTTTATTACTATTGTTATTCATAATTGTCTTTTCTCTTCATTAGTGTTTTTTATTGCCTTAATTATATATTGTCTGCACTATGTTTATACTTTCTGTACTGGAAGCTCCTAACACCAAGACAAATTCCTTGTGTGTGCAATAAAGCTCCTTCTGATTCAGATTTAGCATGCTTGTTAACATATTGGCTGTTTATTAGTGCTTATAAAGCAGATTCTGCATGATCATATTCTACATTCCTAATCCTTTCCAATACCTACAGTGGGGGAAAAAATATTTGATCGCTAGCTGATTTTGTTCATTTGCCCACTGACAAAGAATTGATCAGTCTATAATTTTAAAGGTAGGTTTTTTTGAACAGTGAGATAAATAAAATCCCAGAAATTTTTTTTTTTTAAAGTTATAAATTGATTTACATTGAGTGAAATAAGTATTTGATACCCTATCAATCAGCAAGATTTCTGGCTCCCAGGTGTCTTTTATACAGGTAAGGAGCTGAGATAAGGAGCAGTCTCTTAAAGGGAATGCTCCTAATCTCAGTTTGTTACTGTATAAAAGACAACCTGTCCACAGAAGCAATCAATAATTCAGATTCCAAATTCTTCACCATGACCAAGACCAAAGAGCAGTCCAAGGATGTCAGGGACAAGATTGTAGACCCACACAAGGCTGGAATGGGCTACAAGACCGTCGCCAAACAGCTTGGTGAGAAAGTGACAACATTTGGTGCGATTATTCACAAATGGAAGAAATAAAATAACTGTCAATCTTTCTCGGACTGGGGCTCTATGCAAGATCTCACCTCGTGGGGTTTCAGTGATCATGAGAACGTTGAGGGATCAGCCCAGAACTACACGGAAGTATCTCATCTATGATCTCAAGGCAGCTGGGCCACCAAGAAAACAATTGGTAACGCTACGCAGTGAAGGACTGAAATCCTGGAGCGCCCACAAAGTAACCCTGCTCTTTTTTTTTTTATTTTATCAATGATTCAGAGAACTGGGTGAAAGTGTCGTGGGCCAGATGAGACAAAAATCCAAATGTTTGGTGGAGGAATGCTGCCTATGACCCCAGGAAAACCATCCCCACCATCAAACATGGAAGTGGAAGCATTATGCTTCGGGGGTGTTTTTCTGCTAAGGGGACAGGACAACTGCAAAGGGACAATGAACGGGGCCATGTACTGTCAGGGCCAGGGCATTGAAGCCAGCCAGGGCACTGAGAATGGGTCGTGGATGGGTATTCCAGCATGACAATGACCAAAAACACACGGCCGAGGCAACAAAGGAGTGGCTCAAGAAGCAGCACATTAAGGTCCTGGAGTGGTCTAGCCAGTCTCCAAACCTTAATCCCATAGAAAATCTGTGGAGGGAGCTGAAAGGGTTACACCACCCCAAAATGAAAATTGTCATTAATCACTTACCCCCATGTCATTCCAAACCCGTAAAAGCTTTGTTCGGGAGGCTTGTTATTTTCCCATTGACTGCCAAACAGTGAACACTGTCAAGGCCCAGAAAAACATCAGAATAGTCCATCTGCCATCAGTGGTTCAACCGTAACGTTATGAAGCTACGATAATATTTTTGTATGCAAAAAAAAGAAATAATGACTTTATTCAACAATTTGTCTCCTCCGCATTCAAATCAAAAGCGTAAACCATTTTCCGTTTCCGTGAGGTGCGGCTGACACAGGACAGCGTACGCAGTTTGCGTCTGGCGGATACTTTCCAAAATGGCACTACACTGACACAAAGGAGACCAATTGTTGAATAAAGGCAGTTTATTAACATTTTTGGAAGTTTTTTTGCGTAAAAAAAAGTATTCTTGTTGCTTCATTACATTATGGTTGAACCACTGATGGCAGATGGACTATTCTGATTATGTCTTTCATGGTTTTCTGAGGCCGTGTTAATTGTTTGGCAGTCAATGGGAAAATAACAAGCCTCCCGGTGTTCATCCAAAATATCTTAAATTGTGTTCCGAAGATGAACAAAGCTTTTATGGGTTGGAACGACATGGGGTAAGTGATTGATGACAATTTCATTTTGGGGAGGAGTAACCCTTGGATGTTCGAGTTACCAAATGTCAGCCTCGAAACTTTAATGACTTGGAGAGGATCTGTTAAGAAAAGTGGGACAAAATCCCTCTTGAGATGTGTGCAAACCTGGTGGCCAACTATAAGAAATGTCTGACCTCTGTGATTGCCAACAAAGTGGTTTTCCACAAAGTACTACAGGTGCATCTCAAATTAGAATGTCATGGAAAAGTTCATTTACTTCAGTAATTCAACTCAAATTGTGGAACTCGTGTATTAAATAAATTCAATGCACACAGACTGAAGTAGTTTAAGTCTTTGGTTCTTTAAATTGTGATGATTTTGACTCACATTTAACAAAACCCCACCAATTCTCAAATTAGAATACTTCATAAAACCAATAAAAAAAATTTTTTAGTGAATTGTTGGCCTTCTGGAAAGTATGTTCATTTACTCTATATGTACTCCATACTTGGTAGGGGCTCCTTTTGCTTTAATTACTGCCTCATTTCAGCGTGGCATGAAGGTGATCAGTTTGTGGCACCGCTGAGGTGGTATGGAAACCCAGGTTTCTTTGACAGTGGCCTTCAGCTCATCTGCATTTTTTGGTCTCTTGTTTCTCATTTTCCTCTTGACAATACCCCATAGATTCTCTATGGGGTTCAGGTCTGGCGAGTTTACTGGCCAGTCAAGCACACAACACCATGGTCATTTAACCAACTTTTGGTGCTTTTGGCAGTGTGGGCAGGTGCCAAATCCTTCTGGAAAACGAAATCAGCATCTTTAAAAAGCTGGTCAGCAGAAGGAAGCATTAAGTGCTCCAAAATGTCTTGGTAAACAGGTGCAGTGACGTTGGTTTTCAAAAAACACAATGGACCAACACCAGCAGATGACATTGCACACACAAATCATCACAGACTGTGGAAACTTAACACTGGACTTCAAGCAACTTGGGCTATGAGCTTCTCCACCCTCCTCCAGACTCTAGGACCTTGGTTTCCAAATAAATACAAAACTTGCTCTCATCTGAAAAGAGGACTTTGGACACTGGGCAACAGTCCAGTTCTTCTTCTCCTTAGCCCAGGTAAGACGCCTCTGACGACAACTGTAGCCAAATTCCTTGACACGTCTGTGTGTGGTGGCTCTTGATGCCTTGACCCCAGTCTCAGTCCATTCCTTGTGAAGTTCACATAAATTCTTGAATCAATTTTGCTTGACAATCCTCATAAGGCTGCGGTTCTCTCGGTTGGTTGTGCATCTTTTTCCTTCCACTCAACTTTCTCTTAACATGCTTGGATACAGCACTCTGTGAACAGCCAGCTTCTTTGGCAATGAATGTTTGTGGCTTACCCTCCTTGTGAAGGGTGTCAATGATTGTCTTCTGGACAACTGTCAGATCAGCAGTCTTCCCCATGATTGTGTAGCCTAGTGAACCAAACTGAGAGACCATTTTGAAGGCTCAGGATACCTTTGCAGGTGTTTTGAGTTGATTAGCTGATTGGCATGTCACCATATTCTAATTTGTTGAGATAGTGAATTGGTGGGTTTTTGTTAAATGTGAGCCAAAATCATCACAATTAAAAGAACCAAAGACTTAAACTACTTCAGTCTGTGTGCATTGAATTTATTAATACACAAGTGTCACAATTTGAGTTGAATTACTGAAATAAATGAACTTTTCCACGACATTCTAATTTATTGAGATGCACCTGTAAGTCATGTTTTGCAAAGAGGTCAAATACTTATTTCACTCATTAAAATGTAAATCAATTTATAACTTTATTTAATGTGTTTTTCTGTCTATCACTGTTCAAAAAAACCTACCATTAAAATTACAGACTGATCATTTCTTTGTCAGTGGGCAAATGTACAAAATCAGCAGGGGATCAAATAATTTCCCCCACTGTAAACTTAAAAACGACCTTATTAACTAATAATAGGCAGCAAATTAGAAGTTTGTGGCAAAAGTCAAAGTTAATGGTTTGTTAATACCAAGAATTTGACCTTAAAGGTGACATATTATGAAAACACTTTTTCAACTGATAATCAGGCCCCCGGTGCATCTACCAACCAACGAAACGTGAAAAAGATGAACCCAGTAGCGTTTTGGTAAGCTTTTTTCTGAAGGTTGAAAAAACAAGCGCGTTGATTTTGCTCTCCTAGTGACGTGGCAAAGGGATCTCATAATATTACCGCCCCTTAATCTGTAAATCTCCACCTGCTGCACCGTCATTTTGATTTTGCAAGCGACAACGGTGTACCAGTTCTAATGCCATGGTGAAAATTTGAGCAAAACATGCTAACTGTTTTGCCATTGGCTACACTGAGAAGCACAGAACACCACCAAGTCCCAGCCTCAGAGGAGACAAGAGAGCAGTGGATTTTATTGATTAATTTACTGTAATATTGCTGTTGCCACACAGATCTAAAATAAACATGCAATTTATTTCCCAGCTGTTTACCTTCACAGACATAACTGACTGTTTTGTAACTTATGCGTGTTTTTAAAAAACTTGTGTGTGAATGAGAACTTAGTTTAGTACGTGCATGCTGTGACAGCCGCTTTCTGTCCATGTGCTTCGGATATGTGCACTCAGAAAACCATCAGAAATTTAAATTAATATTGTATAAAATGCATGATTTTAGCACGATAAACATGATAATCATAACCAAAACAGATGTTTTTAGCAGGTACGAGCTGAAATGGCGCAGCTCTATTCTGGGAAGTGGGCGGGAGCAGCAGCTCATTTGGATTTAAAGAAAATCAGTGTTTCTGCTTCCACTCAAAATAGGCATTTTCAAAATGATATAATAAATGACCTGTGGTGTATTTTAAACTGAAACTTCACAGACACATTCTGGGGACACTGGAGACTTATATTACATACTGTAAAAAGGGGCATAATAGGTCTCCTTTAAAATAAAGTGTGACCATAAATACATTTAAAAACAGTATTTCAAAAATACATATTTCATTAATCATAAAACATGATCACTATTAAAATGAATAATAAGTTAATTCACTTTGAAATCCAAATCAAAAGTTTGGCATGACAAAACTTACAAATTACTTATTGTTATTTTTTCCATTAAGCTGGGATCAGAGAAAGTATTTTAACATCAGAAAATGACAACATTTAGCCCTTTTCTGCAGCTCTAATGTGTCTAATAGCTCAATCACCTGGCTTGCATAGAAGTGGCCTGTGATTTTTACTACTACTTGGTCATTTTCATCAGGCGTCTGGTCCCGCGGGACAACCACCTCTGCACTGGTCAAGTTCTGTAGTTCATTCACCTAAAGAGAAACACGGAGCAGCTATGAATGCTGATGATAAATGCATCTGTAAAGCAAACATGAGCACTAAAAATGTATGCTATAAATGTAAAGTGGCCATTTACCGTTTTGCCTCCCTTGCCAATGACTCTGCCAGCGGCGAATGATGGCACTTTTATGTGAGCCTCTAATTTAACCTCTTCCTTCGGTCCAAAGAAGTTCTCCTCTTTTAACTTCCCAAAGATACGTCCCTGAGCCTAAGAAAAAAATAGCACAGAGAATCAATGCGTGAATATACAGTCAAATGAGTGAATATTCATACAGTGGCGCAATTCATACAATGTTTTTACCTTGAACTGTGCCTCTGGTGGTCCAGTAATAATGACCATTCTTTGCTTGGTGTCAATTTCATCAGCAGGCGCAATCTATCCACACAAAAATGACAGATCTTAAACTTTAACACTACTACAGCATAGGATAATAAAAAATTATAATTATTACATTTAACAAACCGTATCAGGGTCATAAAAGGTAATGCTTGCCATCACTCACTTTGATTGACGCACCAGCAAAGCGGCTGAGCTGTTTAATGTGCTGGCCTTGCTTGCCGATAATAGCACCAATAATTTTTTTAACTGCGTTTATGTACAGAGCAGGAATTTATTTACTGAAGAAATAAATAACAGATTTTAATAAGTGCACGGTTTCCTCCTTTGACTCCACATGTAAATTTTATCTTAAAAATTATAACAAAACATTTTATTTATAAAAAGTGGATATTAACTGCTGATAAATGGAGAAATAAAGGACAAATACACTCATTTTAAACTACAGTGAGTTTTTCGCTTATAAAGAGTGAATAATCATAATAATAATTCACATAATGTTAATTCATTTATTCTCTGGAATATTGAAATAAGCACCAAATAAATCTTTCTTAACTGCTTTTACGGATTATGACACAGCGCGGTCCATTTACACAGAACTATACTCAAACTGATCGCTTGGAGATAATAAATAATTAATTTCATAGAGATGTATTTATTTGGATGTTTATTCAAATAGTGGTTCAAAAATGTTATTATAATTCATACAAAAGTAAAAGTTACATCCTGGGAACACATTCACTGTGTGTGTGTGTGTGTCAGTCAGGTGTGTGTGCATTAACAACTCTAAAAAAAAAAAAAACAATATATATATATATATTTTTTTATTTTTTTTTATTTTTTTACAACAAGTATTAAAATGCACGGGAAAAATGTCAACATCTCTAACTAAAACCCTGAGGTTATAACTTTTGCGTTATGAAAACACACAAGGATTCAAGAAAAGATAAATTAGTTCTTGGTCTTTTTAAGAAAAAGCGGACCTTTATGTATGCACATGGCTTGTATATACTAAACATGCAAATATTTCCATAATTTAATTTCTGTCATTATTTACTCTCACACGTTCAAACCTGTATTCTCCTTGTGCTGAAAGGAAGAATGAGGGAAACACCATTTATAGAAGGGAAAATATGGAAGTCCAAGTTCTCTGCAAATACAGCTCATTCTCACACAATCCTGATGTTAACCGGGTATAAACACCCTGTAATTTTTGGGGAACTATTCAACAATAAAATAACCAGAAAAATCTCCTCACCAGTTTCAGTTATAGTATTTTTTTACATTTGATTCATTTTTTTGAATAGTGAGATGCTAGATTTCTTTTGGTAGAATATTTTATTTTTCTTATTTTTAATTAAAATAAGGATTTTTTTTAATCGCCCACTTTGTCTGATCTTTTTTTGTTATCTTTATAATAGTGTTTGGCTGTATGCACAGACACAAAATAGTAAAACAAAGACAAAGAATTGATAAAATCATTGAACTCCATATGCAAAGTCAAAGTCTTACTACAACGCACCACAAAGCGCTGAAATTCTGGCCCTGCTTGCCGATACAATACAAAAAAGGTGCTAATGGCTGCTGATAAATTACACTAACAATTATATTTAATAGTTCTAATATTTTCCTAGAAAAATTAAAAAAGTCCATTCATGTGCCAAGTAAAAACGTGTCCTAACATTATTTAAAGCAGGACCGTAAAGTCAATGAATAATTAGAAAAATCATATCAAATCAATTTTAATAAACAAACGAGTAAGTCTTGTGTGATCAATTCTACAACTTGTATATACAATATGGTAATTCCCCCTCCCAACCTCTTTGTTAAAAAATATATAGATTAATGGTATAAAGATATATTTACATATATATTTGTATATTCGATATATTTAATAAAGCAGATTGTCTCTGCACAAAATTATCAACATTTATTAACCAGTTTGTAAGAATTTTATGAGAACTACCATAAAATGTAATATTTTTATATGCTGGTGAAAGTAAGATGTAAACATTCTTTACAAATATATTTAAATCCATAACACTACACTTTCTGCATACTATTTACAATTATATTGCATCAAAGTGTGTAACAGAAGTAGGGATGCACCGAATGTTCCGCCAAAAATAGTAAAAGTGTTGAGTAAATTATTATTATTATTTGTAAAGCAGGACAAAACTGTAAAAAGCAGATTTTAGCTATTTAATTTATGCAATAGTGAAAAAAAAGGCAAAATAGGCCTACATGGGGGAGAAATAAATGTGAAAAACCGTGTTCGGTTTTCGGCCCAGTGTTTCAGTTTGTTCAGCTTCGGCTAAGAATTTTCATTTCGGTGCATCCCTAAACAGAAGCTACTGTACATTGTTCACAAATTTATTGCAATGAAATACCTAACCATGTTTAAAAAAAATAAAAAAAACATCTAAATTTATTTGTGTAATAAGGAGAGGAGGGAGGGGTCACATTTTACAACAATTCGAATATTTAAATATTTAGATTTAGCCTAGCTATGGCCCCCCTGCAATACCGCTATGGCCCAACGGGGGGCCGCGGCCCACAGTTTGGGAAGCACTGATCTAAGGCTGGTCTATGACGATATATATCGGATGGACGAAATAAAAAGTCTATCGTTTCATATTATGTTCTATCGTTTATTTCGTGGTGTCACAAAATACATTGTTTACGGTAATACCTTTTCATCATTTGAGTGACTATCATTTGAGCCAGGACAAAACCAGGAGCTCGTTCCTAAACGAGGGACTACATCTGTAGCATGGTCACGCGTTTTTAAGCACTGCAGTTTTAAAACAACCGATTTTAAGCCGTTGAAACTCAAACAACAGAGCAATATGCATGCGCCATCTCTTTCTGTGTGAGAGGAGCGTGCTCTTTCTTTTTGCCGACTTTGAACAATTACATAAACACGTATATGCGTCAGAATCCCCGTCTTTGCAAGTATCCTCATAAACACAGCGATTTAGGTCTTGAGAGAAGAGTAAACAGCAGAAAGAGAAAATGCATATGTAACAGTAACTTAGCTATATTGGATCCGGACTTCGGTCTTAAAGGGGAAGCTGTCCAATATTCGTTCTGTCTGCCGTTCATGTTAATCATAGCACACTGCTAGAACATCTCTCACTGCTCTTGACTAAATCACTTTTGTAACTTTAATGAGAATAAATTAAAAATAACAATAATAATGATATATTTATAATATGTATAGATTATATACATACACGTGTTATTTATATCTATCGTAGATAGATATAATTAACACCGTGAAGACTAATTAATTTACACAATCTATGTGGCGTTTCTTATTTATTGTAGTTTTGTGTCCTATTGCGTGCAATTAGTTTCTTATCCTTATTTCATCACTGACTGTTTATTTATCTTCAGTGAGGTTGAGTTTTTTTTCTCTCTCTCTCTCTTTAGGCTTGTATTAGTTTGATATTGACATTGGTGACAAGGATTATGAAAATTCTATGGTATCAAAGATTTTAATATAATAAGAACCTTTTTAAAAGGAAAAAATCATTATATCGTGATATATATTGTTACCGTTATATATAATTGGTCCTATCGCCCACCCCTAGGAGCATCTCAAACTCCATCTCTGCATGTTGTTGCGAGTTAGGGTTTATTATAACGTTCATCTGGGAACGCAACATGCACCATTTCATCAGATTTGTAAGGTATATCATTTATAAATCTATGCAAACACAGGAGAATACATCGCAATTTCAAAATAAAAGCTCAAACCCTCACTCTGAGTTTACACGTTTTGAGGTCCACATGTTAATTTAATTACAGCGGCTATAGCATTTCTGTCCTAAAGAAATGAACAAATATTAAAGATTAAGTGGATATTTGAATTAAATGGTGCTTGTTCAATATTAAGCAAGGGTTAGATCGCGCGGTATTAATTTGTAAAAATAATCAGGCAGTCAGCGCCTCCTGCAGGCCTTTGTTTTTATGCGTAATCTACATTAGCTCTATTGTTTATAATACATGAATTTTAACAGTTTGTTCAATAGAACCATGTGTTCTTACTTTTGATACTTTATTTGAACTAATCATTAATTAATCGTTGCTATTATACATGTATTTGAAGTCATTTTAAAAGCTATTGTTCACTTACATCTATTTTTATTACCACAAAACATTATTATAATTATAGGGCCCTATGAAATCAGTTTTATTTCCAAACTCAGTTTTTTCCATTTAAAATTTTCTATACTCTGTTTTAACAGTTAAATAAAATTGTATTAAATCAAAAAGCCTGTCTAATTAATTTAGTTTAACAGTTTTATCTGTACTAAATTATGTGTTCTATTATTTTCTGGATTCCATTTGAAGGGTTCCATAAATTGTAATAATCAAAAGCATCTCCAATTAATTTAATTTGTATGTTTTTTGTAAAGTTTTTTTTTTCTTTTTTATATTGCACATTTACATGTTTCACCTAAATAAATTCTGGTAAATAATATTTCTGGTAAATACTCCTTTAAATAGTTTTTTTTTGATTATAATTGTATTATTAGACTAGAACACGTGGATAGGTTGTCATTCTTACACTATAATACTGAACTTTGATTTCAGTGATTTGGACACTTGCTTCTTGCACTACATGTTGCACTTTACTTTTGCTTTAAAAATGATTTCATATAAATGTGGATTAATAAAATGTGTGGTTTAATAAAATATTCTTAAGTAAAATTGTTTGTGGGAAATTAATCGTTTAGATTAATCAATAAATTAATCGAAATAAAAATAGTCGTTAGTGGCAGCCCTAAGAACAACTAAGTCTCTAGGACAATATAGACAAAATACAAACACTAATTAGCCGATCTAGACAATGAGTCACACCTGTGCATTTCATCCTAGTTGATGGGTTAGTCTTGGACTCTAACTCGTGTTATTCATGCCCTTACCATCTAACTACAAACTTGACAACATTCATTCCCACCCATCACCAACACACACAGACAGCACTTTAGGTCTACGTCCATACACATTACGTGTTAAACATCAGACCCGCAGCATTTCAGCATCTCTGTTAGCTGTGGAGGCTGAGCGACACCCTCAGAGGAAGCAACAAATCTGGGAGCAGACGTTTGTCCCTTCAGCCAATCCAGTAGCGAGCAGCCAAGCCATGCAGTGCATGGTGGGTAACAAACTTACAGAAAAGGCTGTGCTGCTGCTGGAGGAGAGTGTAGAGGCCCAAAATGGCACCTCACCCCCAAACACGCTGCACTACGGGAGAAACACACACACAGACTGTAGGCGCCCACTTCTCATTTTGCCGTTACATACATGAACGCGCTCCCCACTCATAAGTGTACACCAAACACAAACATCTCAAACAAACAGTTTTATCCAATTTTGTTACCCCAAATGATTGATAGCCAGCTTGAGCCCCAGCTGGAGGTCCTGATAACACAGAGGGTGACATCCCTCCACTCGCTGCACCGGGAAAAATACCCAACGCGTTCAGATTGAGCCCAGGAATCAGGTTAGACTGTAGCTAGGGGGAATAAGAGGGTAGAGATTTTTTTTCTAGAAATCAAGTTGTGCTGTACACAATTTTACACGAAGATGGAAAATCATTGCAGGCTTACATGCATGGCAGCTACGTCATTCTCGTAGGACTCACGGATTTTCTTCATGATTTCTTCTTCTGCTTTTGCACAAGCTTCTAATGTACCCTTGACGGTGATGGTGCGCTCTGGGTTATACAACGTCAGATCCTGCAGACTGGGAATGGGGAATGTGGAAAAAGTGATTGAAAAAAAAAAGCATTATAAAATCTGTTAACTAAAATTATTAGAATTGTTAGAAAAAGTTGCGAAAAAATGCCCATTAAATTAATAAAGTTAAATATATTAGATAAAAATACTAAAACACAAAAATTACTCAAACTAAAACAAAAAGCCAAACGTGTAAAAAATTATATATTTTTTATTATTAAATTAATGCAATATAAAGATACATCCCAACAAGCCTTTGATTATTTATTTAATATGTATTGTATGATTTATTTACTTTTCACTTGGTAGATCTCGGTCAGTTTCTCATTTGAAAAGTATATCCGCACACAAAAGTGTGAGCACCCTTGAGTTAGATTAACGGCAGAAGTCAACAGGCTTTTCAAAATCCAGAATATTTTAAAAACAAGAAAAATTTAATATATAGGCTCACCCAAAATATTTATAAATACCATAATATAAAATAATACTAAAATAACACTAGAAAACCACTGGGAGCAAAACAAACACCAAGTTACATGTTTTGGTATGTGTGGCATAGGTGGGTTTGTCAACCTTAGGCACATTGCAACCAGTCAAATGCAAGTGATACATGAGAAAGATGCATTTTATTCAATGGTATATTTAAAAACAAATTAATTCCAAGTTCCCTTGCATTTGAATACAAACTACCACTTGATCCAACCCGTTTTATTTAGGTTGGATGGAAGCCAAACACTCCAACTGAACTCTGCAGCATGTATGAACTAGGGGTGTAACAATTCATCGATATATCGATACGATGTATCGATGCCACGCGTAAAATATCGATATCTGTAGAAAAAGGCACCTTAATTTTGGCACCGTCCACATTTTCACATGTCAGTCTACGCATTACCACCAACGCGTGCAGTCTCGTTCAATCTCACGTATCAGGACTCGATATAAGGACTGCCCAAAGGCACAATGAGAGCATAAAAGACGCTCGTGATTGTTGGAGTAACAGTCTTGAATGTTTTCCCCTTCATTTGCATGCTAAAATGTCACACTAATAATAAGTGGATGCACAACATTTCTAAATTTAATATAATTTATTGAACACTGACTTCAACCATCTTGAATTTTATTTTGTGCACTGCACAGTATTCAAATTAAATATATGTATCTAAAGAAATCAATAAACTGACCAAGTATTAAATATATAAAACAGGTAATATATAAAAAAAATTAACTTTCAATCATTTACATAAGTTTTAGAGCATTTATCAAGCAGAATTTTTCAAGTTTGTTGGAACATGTAAACTGAAATATACATTTAAATAAAATAAATACAACTTTATAAATAAAAATCAATTAAACTGAAAAAATACAAAAATAAATATATAAACAATAAATAATAGTAGTGCTGCAAACACACTAGCAACCAGCAACATTTGTTTGGTATAAATTACACAGAACATCTAAAGTGCATTCTAACTTTCTGCAACATTCTGCATTTTATATAAAACAAAGTCCTCAATTAACCAACTGTGAATAAAAACTTAAAGGTTTTCGTGCACTAGATATAGCAGCATCAAAAATCTAATTTAGTGCAAATAAAATAGCAGCAATCCCCTCATTTTTGAGTGAAGGAAATTATGTAAACATTACAGAACAATATAAAGGAATGTGCTTTAATTTGAACTCAATTGCAGTCCCTGAGTCTTCCTCACTCTTCCCAGATTTCACTGAAAGTTCTCAGTACTCCCAGTTTAAGAACGGATTGTCATGCAGGAAACAACTGTTCTGCACGTTCTTTCTCAGCTGATAAAGACATAACCGACTGTGTTTACCAGAATTAAGCGTTGTCTGAAAACAGGTATTTTTCAACGGCAACTTGTGTGTTGTGGTTACTATAATCCGCGAATCACATGTGCCGAACCGTCTGGTCCGACACACACAACGATCCGTTGCAAATAACTGTCAGATTGTTGTTACACACTCACAGTCTTGTATGCAAGGACAGTGCTAAACCCTTAGTGATTTCTGACATGCTTGACGGTTAACGTTGGAGAGGTTTAATGAGGATAATAACTGTGCAACGTATATAGTCATTGGCCGGAACACGTCACTTTATTAGGCTGATGTCCCTGTCTGTGAGCGGGACAGAGTAACGTAGCCCTCAATCAGGCTGCAGTGTTTGTGAGAGCTGCCGCCTTCTCCACCCCACACACAGAGTGAAATTCTCCGACTCAGATACAGGAAAAATAAAACAGAACTTATAACATGGGGGCTAATATGTTAGCAAGCAAGCTGCTGATAGTTTTCGACTACAGTCCTTAAAGTTAACTGCAAGTAAGCAAACCTTCAACCAGCTGTAGCATTATGCCAGTTCCCGACGGTCCTATGCTATTCGTTTTTTCTTTCACTGAGTGAAGCAACACTTCATAGTTTACTAGTAATATATAGTAAATATATGGCCATAGGACTTTGAAATATCAGAATTTAAGCCTTGCCTTTATCTCCCGGGACTGTTGTTGAATCTTCCAAAAGTTTTGGCTTGGGGTCCTTCACATGCAGCAGCAGCAGCACGTTCCACCACACCAATAACACGGGGCTGCCCGCGGACGTGCCTGACTTTAAATCGGCACTACTAAACACGGATATCGGCCGATGCCGATATATTAAAAAAAATGACAAATATCGGCCCGATATATCAGTCGACCTCTATTAGGAAGTATATGAGATAATGAATCAAGATTCAACTGAATTTACCTAATGCAAGCTAGAAAACAGGATCAAAAGCACAGTTAAGCATTTTGCTGACTTAAAGTATAAATAAATACTAAAAGTATTAACACAATTAAAAAAACTACTTACGGAGAGATTGTGATCTTTGTGTCAGTATCTTGTTCGATTTTCTTCAAGTTGCGTCCCTCTTTTCCAATAAGCCGGCCAACAAAGTTATTATGAGCCAGAATCTTCAGAGGGACTTCTTCAGTGCTATGCAAGTGAGAGAAGAAAGAAGGTTATAGTGTGACTGAACGTGCAACATGGAGGGTAAATGACTATTACAGTGTAGTGTAGTATGACTAATGAAGAACAGTTGGAGTATAAACAGAAACAGTATGACAGAGTGTTTGTGTATCAACGCACATCTTAGTGTCGATTGCCTCTTTCTGCATGATCTCCATGATGTTTCGACAGGCAGAACTGCAGCCCTCTGGTGTGGAGTGAACAGTGATGGGTTTCTCTGCTGCCCCTGCATTCTCCTTACGATGGATATCAATCCTGTACACATATACAGAATGTATTCAACTTGTTAGAGCAGTCTGACCAAGTCTGTGTCTGTTCACTTCCCAGATGCCAATAGACACAAATAGACTTTCCACTCCTTGACATTAAGTTAACACAAAAGACAGTACATGTGACACTGACGTTCAAAGTTCAAAAGTTTGGGGTCAATACGATTTTTTTTTTGTTGGCCATCACAGGAATAAATTGCATTTTAAAATATAAAACCGGTATATTTATCATAACTTCAAAATATCAGTAGTTTTATTTATTAAAGCAGCATTTATCAGTATAAGAGATGGAAAAAAAAGTGTATGTGTATATTTTTGTCTTCCAGTTTAAAAGGTTCCCATAAAATACTTGTTTTTGGAAAGTGATTCACATTTTTATGTTTCAATTAATAGCAAGTTTACAGATATAGATATTTTTTAATTAAAAGCAAGTAAATAGATTAAGTTGTTATTTTTTCTTAGCTGCAATTCAAAAGTTGCAGAAGTTTGTTTTATTTTTAACAAACTTACATTTTAAAAATGTACATTTTCGTAAGAGATTCATATTTTATTTTTAAATTAATACATTTAATTAAATTAGTCACCGTGATTTCTGGGTAAAAACATTCAATGTTAAGAATAGATCATTGAGAATTAATATAAATTTGATAATAGCAAAATCTTTAAGATCCTACACAGACTGAAACATGGTTGCCTGTCACTGCAGGATTCATTTCAAAGTCCCTTTCAAGGAAAGTCTGTTCACTCTGCCGCCATATTTGCAACACCTCCAGGCAGCTCAAACAAGACCAAGTCCCATATAAATAAATGGGGAATCCTGAAATCTCACAAATTGCTTGCTGAACTCGCAATTAAATTACATATTTCAAATTAGCTACAAAATCTGAAATGAACAGCCCCATGAATATTGTTTATTATGCTTAAATTGCATTTGAAAAGCTTATATTTCAAGCTAGATCAGCCAATGTGCATGCTTAGTTCCAACGCGCTTATGATCGTGCATGCGGAACGGCTGGTCCAGACTCAGGTTTCTATGGGAACCAGAGCTTCTAACGACTGCTGCAGTGACTTTACCCATCAACGACTGGCTCTTTCATTTAGAAAACGGGACTATCCCTCCATATTGCGCGTTGCAGTTTCTCCCATTCATAAGTATAAGAGTGAATAGTCTTTGTATTTCTATAGTCTTTGTAAAATTTCAACAACCATAACATTCTTTTTTTAAAGGGGTCATCGGATGCAAAATTCACTTTTACATGTTTGAACATAAATGAGTGTTGGCTGTGTGCACATATCCACCCAATAATTATAAAAATCCACCCAGTGCTTTTTTTTTTAAATCCCCAATAATAATGATCGCTTTCTCAGATCAGGTTCTCTGAGTTTCTTAGCAGAGTAATTTAGTTCTGCAAAGGCCCCTCCCACGACTATTGAACGACACTGCTGTTTTAACGTGGACCCGTTTTTTATGAATCTTTGAAAAACGCCTTTTGTATTGTGCTAGTTAGCAAATTCCACGGCTAAATGCGGCTTAAGTTTACAGTCTCATGAGAACTGCTTGTCTCCCCATGGAAGAGATGGGTGGGGTCAGCAGCTCATTAGCATTTAAAGGGACATGCACCGAAACGGCTTACTGTAAACATAGCTGTTTTCAAACAAGGTAAAAAGGGTGTCATTTTACACTACCATTGAGAAATTTTAACCAAAGCATATTATAGACTTTATTAAGACCCCAAAGAATCAGATCAACTTGTGGAAAATGGGCATTCGATGACCCCATTTAATCAGAGTGATTAGTTAACTTATTAGCCACATTATTTTGTTGCTTCATATATATTTTGATGTATAACTCCTATATCACAAAAGATCTTGATAAACCGGTTTAAAGAGAATTTTTAAAATTCAAAAATAAATGTAGTGCCTGCTTGTAGAGCCTTATGTGCTCAGTGTGAATGTTGTAAAATCGTAATATGGGCGCCAAAATAAATATGCGGTGCTAATATGTGCTGTGAGAAACAGGACTGTTTACAGCTACGTACACTGAGTATTCTTACTTTGAGTGAGTCTGCTTGGTTATGTTGCGGATGGTAGCACCTTCCTTGCCAATAATAGCTCCTACAAACTGGGTGGGCACCAACATGCGTAGAGGCATGTCTGACTGTAGTTTAGGTCTTGCGCCAAGATTGGGAGAGCCTTGGCGAGGCGGGCCGCGCGGGTTGAAACCTCTCCTGCCACCCACGGCAGGGTCATCTGCTGCAGCAGTCTCATCAGGGATATAGGAAACCTTTAGTGCGTAGTTCTCCATAAGGAAGCCATTTAATTTATCCAACGCTCTGAAAAAAACAGCAACAGAAGAATGGGAAATATTACATTTTTTGATTCAAGTCATTTTTAATCATGAAAGTTACATTTGAGTTAAAGGCCAAAAGCCATAATACTTGTTTTTGTATGAATGGAATATTATGCTTGAATAAAATAACAAATAAAATAGTTTCTTGCTGCTTTGGACCACATTATAGTACAACCATAAAAACTACTGGGAAAAATGGGCCTCATTTATTAATACATTCCTGCATTTCAGTAAATATTCATAACTTCAATCTTGCATAATTTTTCACAGTTCAATGCAACAGTTTATGAAAGAATTGTTGTATTACCATATCACTGTATTTTGTTCAAAACAATGCTGTCTTTGTAAGCGTAAGAGAATTCTTAAAATAAAATGTTTCTGTCCAGTTAATATTAAAAATGTTATTGCATAATGTCACAATTCAATGCAACAGTATGTGCAAAAATTGTATTCTGAACATGAATAAACCCAAAATATTGTTAAGTTTTAAAAGCATAGGTCCCCAGAAACTAATTGTGAATTCTAAAAACAATTTTTTGTCAAAATTGTCAATTTTTGGGCAACAGTCTGTGACCGAGACAAAGGGCATGAAAACATCTCCGCTTTTCTGTTTCCCTCTCAAACAGGACACATGTAAAACTTAAGCGAAACTGATGGGGGGTTTAAGTGCATGAGGCTTAGACGTGATGGAATGCAGGAGCCTTTTAAAGCCACCGAATCTTTCATTGACATCCACTAGCGGATGGTAACAGGAACTCCCTATTGTACACTAACAACTGCTGAAGATTCTTTTATCCGAGTCTTTCCATTCATTTACCAGACTTCTTCACCAACCCCTGTGAATGCGCTGCAGTTCTACTAATCAAACAGTAGGTGGCACTGAATGAGTTATTATAATTGCTGAATAAAACCAAATAGCAGTGCATGTGGAACTGACGGTCTCACATTTCACTGCGAGACGTGGGACAGCGACGCTCTGGAGGGGGTGGAGTGGTGAATGAGCCGGCCGAATCGGAGGCGGATGATACTCACTCTCTGGCTTGGTCCTTGGCGGCATATCGCACGTTGACAACAGCAGTCTCTGTGTCAGTGTTGACTAAGGATGGAAGAGAACGAAGGAAGACAGAGGGGGAGAGATTAACTAATCTTTTAATATATGGATTACTACTTAAGTGAAGGTCTGCTGAGGAGCACATCCTACCTTGTTCACAGCTCTCCACTGTGCCGTACTGCGCTAACAACCCATCCAAAACCTGTAGGTGAAGACAAGCAAGATACATTTTAGACTGTGATTAAGACGGTGTAAGCGACTAGACATTGTAGTAGAGGGGGTATAACTTCAAAAATGACCAGATACAACAGTCATGCTGTCAAAAATGTTGAACAGTTAAGTGTTAAAGGGATAGTTCACCCAAAAATAATTTACTAACCATCATTTTGTATAAAAACAGTATGAGTGACTAACTTCTGTGGAAGTATTTTTTCCCATACAATGAAAATCAGTGGGCATTTTCAAAATGTTAGTTTTTGCATTGCGCAGAAGAAAGCCATATCGATTTGGAACAGATGAGGGACAAATGACAAATATGTTTTTTTGGTCACTTCAAAATTGTGATGAAACAAGTAGTGACATATTTCATGGGCTTCATTAATGAAATGTAAATATTTGCAATTCCATTCTTGCATAATTTGTCAATTCTATGCAACAGTTTATACAATAACTGATTTAAGAACATTATTTCATTCTCAATGATTTAAGAGCACAGGTCCTGAGAAACAAAGCATGAATTCTAAAAGCTATATTTCTCTTCAGTATTGTCCTTTTTTGGGCAATAGCAAGGCAAACGAGATGGTGAAAATTTGTGATGCACATCCGAGTGTAACGGATTACCAAAAAATCGGTTGTCGTCTGGATTGAGGTGTAGGCATTGCATGCACAAATAAACGTAGACGGACGTGATCTAGCAGGGGCGGGACTTATGCTTGGACAAGTCCTATACATGTCAGAAGTGTGTAAAAATAATTTTATGAAAAATACAGACAGATGAACTGTTTCCAATAATGCTTCTACAAAATAAATGCATTTTTATTTCATGACAACGTTAATCAGTTTGCCTCTTGCTGATTTGGATCTTGACCAAATATTGAAAATTAAAAGCAAGCTCAACTTTTGTGGAATTCCTTTCTCTCGCTCTCTCTTTTTTTTAAACATATAGCCTCTCCAAATAAATAATTCAAGAAAGCACTGTTTTACACCTCATTCACTGCAGCTCTTTGCTTCTGCCACTCCTGCTTCCGGAGGAGGCGTGCAAGCGAACATTGAATATGGGTATAAGGAAGCCTACAGGCTTTTACACACACAGGCCCCCTATACGTCACACATACTAATGCCCACAACCCCCCTTACTGCCACCACTTCCCTTCTCCATTCCAAGCCATCCTATTGGTTGGCGTGTGCATTACTATGGAATTCCCAGCAGCCATTGGGCATTGCCAGCCATTGGCTACATAACCAGTCAATCATTGAGTCCAGGCCAATAAGACAAGGCTTCCTTCAATCGGGTGAAAGAGGAAGGGGGTGTGGTTGGCTTTCAGACACTGTGCAGTGAGAAGGGGGGAGGAAGTAGGGTTGATCTACACCAGGGATACTCAAATCTGGCACGCGAGATCCACTTTCCTGCAGAGTTTAGCTTTAACCGTAATCAAACACACCTGAGCACGCTAATCAATGTCTTCAAGGATCATTAGAAAATCACAGGTAGGTGAGTTTGATCAGGGTTGGAGCTAATCTCTGCAGGAAAGTGGATCGCAAGCCAGATTTGAGTATCACCGTTCTACACATTCTGGGCATCCTATTTACATTTACATTCATGCATTTAGCAGACCCACACATTGAATAGGCCTGCAGCCAGACAGGGCAGCAGGTTAAAATCCAGCCCGACTAAGCTCGCCTGAGCGTGGTCACACAGCAAAATGAACATCCCCAATGCTATGCCATCACAGATAAACACACCCTTCAAGACCTCAACATACGCCCACCATAACAAGACGACAATTAGGGATGTTCATTGCGGTTATTTTTCCTAACCGACAACCGACTCTCGTTAACCGATTATTAACCAAATATAATATTTTAAATTAGAACTGAATTAAATTAGAAAGAATAAGTGTCTGTGACCCGTTAAAAATACTAACATTTGTTTTCCGGGGATTAATTTATACATGCGCAAAAAGAAGCAAACAACAGAACATGAGGATTCACACGATCATATATCATATTACATCACGCACCTGCAGCACTTCTGCCAGCGGATAAAAATATAATAAAGCTAGGCGCTATATATTAATGACGACTAAATAGGCCTATGCTAGAAATATATTTTCACTTAAATAATAATTTAAGAAAACGAAAGAAAAACTGTGCAACAAGCAGCTTACTCTAAAAAAAAATCCAGGGTTATTTTTTTAACCCAAATGCTGGGTTGAGCCTTTTGGGTCATTTTTTGTGTTATTTTTTCAGTGTTTGGGAAGTTATTCTGTTACCCAGCCTCTGGGTCAACTGTAACAACCCAATGTTTGGGTAGTTTTTTTTAGTGTTACTCCGATCCTGGGTCAGAGTAACCCAGGGGTTGGGTTATTTATGGCAGGGATTTTGCATCGTTTTCTGGAGAGAGCAGTTCTAAGTGCCATCGAATTGAAGCTTTTATTTTATTGATAAAATCGTTTCTGTGCTGTATATAGTTCAATTTTATGCAGAGTAACATACTAGGCACACTGTGTGAATCACTGACTAAATGCGCCCCGTCACAAATCCAAATGTGGCCCACATGCTGAATGTTACAGTCTATGTGCTGAACACAATTAAAAAATAAATATCAGTTTTACAATTCATTTTAGGTTTAACATTAATTAAAAAATGTACTAAACAAATATAAGCTATAATGTTTTAGTTATGTAAAATAGTTTTGTTTTTCATATATTTTCAGACCGGAGCATGACATGACCTATGTACTCACGTAATGTTACGCATTTAACGAACACTTACAGGCGCGCACTTTGGAATAATTAAATTCAAATAGTCATCAGCAGCCATTAGTTCTATAAGCAATGTGTATAGCTTACATAAAAACGAGATAAACAATTCTGTAAATGAGAAATAAAGGAAAATAAAAAGGAAGTTATCATGTAAACCAGTGGATGTGGAGTATTTTACAAAAGTTTAGAGGATTGAAGTTAATCTGTAAACATTATTTCATGCATAAAGTCAAAATTATTAACAAATGATTCAACCCATTAGCTGAGTTACATCAACCCTTTATGATGGGTTAAATAAACAACCCAATGTACTGGGTAAAATTAACCCCAAATGTGTTCTGTCCTATATTTACCTAGCCCTTGGGTTAAAAAACAACCCAAATTGGGTTGTTTTTAACCCAGTGTTTTTTTTTTTTTTAGAATATGCAGAGTTTGTTAATTTTTGAGCCATAATAAAAGAAAATAATCAAGTGCTTGCTCCAGCACCGCAAGCACTATCCCCGTACCGCCGTGAAGTTATTCAAAACATTGTTTTATGTGGATATTGGAACGCTAGTGAAGTAGGCCTACATAAAAGGTAAATAATATTTTGGCATTCAAATACATCGCGAATACAGAAACATTTGATTTTGTGTCGAACGAGAGACCCAACATTGGTTTCAGTTTCATTTTAGCCTAAATTAATTTGTTTTGGTTTGGCGTTTATAGCTATAGCTTCTTACATTTTTAATTCTTGTTCTTTTCTAAATAGCCTACTGTTAATTGAAAGGATTTGTTGTGCAGTGAGGGGAGCTAAAATAGCCTAGCTATCTTTACAGTGTTTATTATAATGTTTGAATCCTAATTCGCATCGGCCTATTTCTGAATGAAATAATAAAATGCGACTTATTGGCGCATGTTTTCTTTTTCTCTCTCTCTAAAAAAAAAAATTTTTTTTTAAATACGCATAGCTTATTCTAACCATGCAACAAACCTTTTAAAATATTTTGACAAATTGCTTAAAAAAAATAAATAAGCGACTTTAAACCGTTTAACTGATTGTATTAATCGGTCAAAATTCAAAAAGTTATTATCGGTCAGTTAACGGTTAAAATTAACATCCGTAACGACAATACAAACACAAATATCTTCTATTTGAAAACAACTGGAAGGTCAAACTCAGAGAAACAAAGGGAGATATTAAATAACCAAGTCTCGCTCAAGTAGGTACTTGACATTTTTGCAGCCTGACATCATGTGACTGCGGATTCATTTAGGGCTGAAATAAAAGAAAATTGTGCTATAAATTTAGCATGTTTATTTGTAAATGAATTCAACAATTACACAAGGTCGATTTTTTTAGGTTAATGTGGTTCATGCCAAGTTGATACATCATACATCTAAACAAATTCAATACATCGAACAAACTCGTGATATTTAGCATAGCAGGTTTAAATACTTTAACTGAATTTGCACCTAAAATAGTACCATATCAACATATTAGAATGATTTCTGTGACACTGAAAACCTGGAGGAATGGCAGCTGAAAATTCATTTTGCCACCCCAGGTATAAATTACATTACATATATTAAAATAGGAAAAATTTTATTAAATGGTAATGATTTCTCAAAATATTATAGGTTGTCACTATATTTTATTCAAATAAAAAGGATCTACTGTCTGGTCAGAGATGTATTTAACTTTTTTGTATTGATAAAAAAAAAATCCTTTTAAAAGATCCCTCTGGAAAACAAAACCTGAACAGGTTTATGGTCATTTCATAAAATGTTTCTCAAATTGAGTCAAACCTAAATAAGGTTATTAAACCCATAGCTACCGCTACACACCGCATGTGGCCAATGCCATTAATATTTTCTTACACTTAGAAACAGCTAGAGTAAGTGCAAATAAATTAAACTAAATTCAGGGGTCAGCAGACACTTTTAAAGGTTGAACGTTTTTGAACTTCACATGGTATTAATGCAATAATCTTGGGTGGTACTGGTATTCTTGCTGATGCAACCACATACAACAACAGAAAAGTCATTTTTTAAATGTCAAATAAAATACAGAAGTTCATGTGTTACAGGTATAATGTATTGTCCTCTAGTGTTATATTAACCCTATAAAGCTTATTGTATCATATTTGATGCGCAAGTTTCTGAGGCCTTTAAATTATCAATTTAGCTGAAAAAGCTGTTGCACACAATCTACTACATGACTTCTGTCGTCTGATTGATAGAATTATACTAAAATTTCATAATCATTTAAAACCTATTTTTATTTCATTTTGTTAAATAGGAATTTTTTTTAATTCCTTGTTTTTATTATTATTTTAATGGCTATTTCACTTCATTTTATGTAAATCACTTTGAATTACCACCGGTGTAGGAAATGTGCTATATAAATAAACTTGCCCTGCCTAAAAGGCCTTTCATTTAAAGTACTCCGGTCCTGGTACACGCTTGTTTTGCTGTGAATTCTCCTACTGGCTTTTAGAGTAAACATAACAAAATATTGTTAGTAATATTTTAGGATGAACACTTACTGGACTAAAGCAGCTTATACGTATTTAATTATCCATAATATTAGAGGGGGAATTTATAATTTTTTTTATCAATTATACATCAGATTTTTGAGCCTGAACTTTTATTTGTACGTCACTCAATCAACACCGTATTGCACTGCTTAATATGTTTGCCCTTCCACAAATACTACAGAGCTTTGATCATACAACTGAGCATTTAAATAATATCTTACATTATTGGGAGATATAACTGAGATGTATATGAAACTCATGCAAGTAGTTTTTCTATACGGTTATAAATAATTCACTGATTTACATTACAAGCTATGAGAATTTAATCTTACTTTTTGGCCATATAAATACCAGCAACTGCACAAACTTGCATATGAACCATAAAAGCCTCGTGTCAAATTTAACCCTCAAAAACAAAAAACCACACACACTCCTTTTTTTGTGTTTAAAGATTCAATAAATCGCTCAATCAAAAAAAAAACGTATGTCAGCTTTAACAAACATAATACATCATATTGACTGGGAACACTTTGCTCATGATCGATACATTAATATAGCCTTTAAAATTATTCTCAACATTTCATATATTGTCGCTTTGGTTTACTGTGATGTAAACGTTTTTAGAGTAAGCTGCTTGTTGCACAGTTTTTCTTTCGTTTTCAACAAACAATCCTATTAGAAATTTACAAATTTTATCTGTTATAAAATAAGCAATAAAAGACGACTGCTGCAAACACACAGGGCCCAAAATGAACAAATGTGAGTAAAGGGGGACCATGTTTAAGTGAGTAAATAAAGAGTTTGCAGCTCAACTGCATACATTTTTTTTTTTATAAATATGTTCTGAACCTCACTAAAATATAAATAAACCAAATTATACAAAGACCTAAAACAAGCAATGTATGGTCTTAGTAGACAGTTTAACAACTTCTGCCTCAGTGGAAAATTGACCAGCACAAGTTTATCTAGGATGCCCATTTCCCTCCCTGGAACGTGACACGTGGAATATTCCTCACGTACAGCCACAAAACCAGAAACAAGGCACAACACAACACTGGGTCTTCACATCTTTATGACAGGTGCCATTTCACATGTATGTAGCCCAAATAATTTCACATGATGCTGTGACTCTAAACGGCTTTGAATGTTACCAACTTGCAAGGAATAACCTCAATGCTGTAAGAAAAAAAAAAGACAACTTCAATAAATAGAAGTGAAAAAAAAATGAAAATGTGAAAAATGCTTAGTAAGATATAATTATCTGTAATATTTACAAATTTAGGCAAGGTGTTTATTCAGGAGTTTAAAAAATTGTTTTTACCAAATTGTTGGTGTCCACAGTAGCTCTCTTAAAGCTTATTACTTTGAGTTGGCTAGGGGAAAAAAAGATTAAAACACCACACACCCGAGAAGCTCCCTATTGTATGACATGTCGCTGACTAAATCTATGATTGAAAGCACTGCGAGTGGCCATTTTAATTGTAGTTATTGTCGACTCGAAAGTTTCTTTAAATCATTACATTTAATCCAACATCAAGTAGGAAATTTACATTTAAAAGTAACCGGTAGTTGAAAAGCCCCCCAGGCCTGATATTACATATAACTAGGGGGACTATGACTAGAACTAGGGGGTCTCAGCCCCTCCCAGCTGCCCCAGTAATTCAAGCACTGGAGGAATCTGTTATGGACAGAAAAGCTGAGGAAACAAATGCCAGAGCACAATGCAGTTTTGAATCTGAACTGATTCCTATGATCAGAGCACTTTTGTGGACTTCTGTAAGGCTCTTCACACACACAGCACAACAGGAATGAAACGAGAAAGGGGGACGAGCAAAGCGAGCATGTCATGCAAGTTTTCAAAGGGTCAGTGAGAACTTGTCTCGAGCTCACATGAAAAGCGGGAGGGCAAAGAGCGGCGTACTGAGCCATACACACGAACACTTCTACAGATAGTTTGATCTGATAAGTGAAGGACAATAACTTCTGGGGGAAGTCGTGGCCTAATGGTTAAAGTCGGACTTGTAATCAAAAGGTTGGAGTTAGAGTCTCGGGCCGGCAGGAATTGTAGGTGGGGGGAGTGAATATCCAGCGCTCTCTCCACCTTCAATACCACGACTGAGGTGCCCTTGAGCCAGGCACCGAACGCCCAACTGCTCCCCAGGCACCGCAGCATAAAAGGCTGCCCACTGCTCCGGGTGTGTGATCACGGTGTGTGTTTGTGTTCACTGCTGTGTGTGCACTTTGGATGGGTTAAATGCGGAGCACAAATTCCGAGTATTGGGTCACCATACTTGGTTGTCGGTCACGTCACACTATAACAATGTAGGTGTAAAGGTTTTTGTTTACAAATGAACATCATAGGCTTTTAAAAGATCTGATCTAAATTAGCATCCATACTAAACAAGAAAAGATACATTTACCATTCGTCCAGAGCACAAATAATGATAATGTATTTTCATTTAACAAAAACATGAGGCTTCTTAAAGCTTGTACCTCAAAAAATTCAAATCACATTTAAAAAAATGAACACGGACAACAGGCTACCTCCTAAAAGAATGCTTGTAACATCTGATTTAATAAATATGAAGGATAATTGCTTAAAACGCAAAAATGTATTTATTGGAGTGTATGTGCTCATTTGGTCCAAGATGTCAAATTCTAGGACATTACTCAGGAGGGTTGGTGGCTCAAATACCAATGTTTCTGAGGTGTAGTGGTGAGCCAGCAAGTCATAGCACTGCTTCAACATAACACCTCATACAAGCCCCTTTACCTTCTAGAACTGGGGGGGGGCACTTACTTCCCACTGCATGTGAGGTGGGATATTCCTGATCTGCAGCTTGCAGCTCCTGTGAAAAAAAAAAAAACAAAAACAAAAAAAAACAGAGTGGTCAATGTAAAAAATTACACAAGGCAATACATCACAAGTAGAGCTGGACGATAATTATCGCAAAAAAATTCTCAATAAAACGATATGAAGAGTTCGATAAATGTTCGATATAATGTTTATGCGCCAAAAGCGTAACGAAGCCGCACGACTCATTTGAATCATGTCACATGGACAGTTTATCTGCTCGGATCACAGTTCAAACTGCCGCGCGGCGCGAGCTCACTAGAGCAGATGCGTTTCCTCGGTCACGTGAACACTAAGCAGCGCTGTGAGATCCAGTCAGTGTGTCAGTGTCTTGCAACAAGACAGTCAGAAGGTTTTTCAATCTGCCCTTTGCCATAATTTACCATGGATTTACCGTAGTAACACTCACTGCACCATGGTATTGTGGCATAAAATGTGGGATATTCACATTTAATTTTATTACAGGAGTAATGGTATATAATTATAGTATGTATGTGTTTTTAAGGCAGCTATAGCATGTGTGCATTTATAATGAATGGTTATAGACAACTGTTTTTCATACAAATAGGCTACCTAAAAACCATATAGTTATATTTGTACCATGTTATTGAGGTGATATATGTGTGGTTTTAACTATTTATCATGATTTAAATGTATGCTACTATGGGGGACCAATGCTAAATAAAAAAAAACCTTGATCAGAATAAATTTTACCATATAAAACTGAGGTTACTATAATTTTTTTTACAGATGTTACTGATTTTGATCATAAACTAAAATGTACCTCTGCATCCTAACTCAAGCTACTATCAAATGTGCATTTCTAAGATCTGAAAAATCTGGCTTTAAATTTGAAAGAAATAAAGATTTGTCATTTATCTTGATAATTATCGATATCGACTGATATTAAAAAAAATTATCGGGATAACTTCCTTCTTTGGTTTCTTTGAAAGTAAAATTACTGAAAATGAATGCTAGGTGGTGTCTAATTAACCAGCCTCTCTAATATTGCAAATGCCAAATAGAAAATGGCTTTGATCTTAGAAACATGCATTACTATGGCTAAAGCTACATATTAGATGGTGGATGCTGTACCCTGGTGGTATATAAGGAGATACCCCCTTACGCTGTAAAGCGCTTTGAGTGTCTAGAAAAGCGCTATATAAATGCAAAAATTATAACATTCCCAAAAGACAGTGCAGTTTCAACATGCATTAATTATACATTCAAAAGAAGTGACCTGATCATGTAGTACAAGTGTTTGCAGGTTAGGGAACCAGTTATGGGCAATATTAGCAAATAATACATTTGTCAGACAAGAGGGAAGCAAACTAGTGATTTTGTGAGCCACTAAGCCACCAAAAATATTTACTGGACTTCATCAACTGGTGCAAACACAACCTGAGATTTATATTTGGAGACAAGGTTCCCAACCAAAACCAGTTATCTAATAGCACCCATGAGTCTGATTGAAATTGGGGTTTATAAATCAAGATAATTAAAGATGCACCAATGGGCCGGCAGTTTCGCTCACGTCCACACATAAACATGTCGGCGACGTGAGTGAAGAAAATTCGAAATGATAATATGGAGAAGGCCAAAGGAAAGCCCCGTTCACACCAATAACAAAAACTATAAAGATAAAGATATTAGTGTCCACACCAGTGAACAATATCGTTTGTTTATTCTCAGCACATGCACATCTCCTGCTTTAAATTCTCAAGCTCGTTATAGCAGGATTGACTCTGATTGGGTGTTTTTTATTTTACGTTTTTATTGTTAATCAACTGGAAAAAGTAATTCTGAAAGTGATTCCATCGATATGGTTTCTCTGTGCCTTTATTGTTATTAGGGATGTGCAACAGGGATCGAGTACTCGGCCGTGACAGCGATGATAGATCATGAAAATGATGATTGTGGGGAAAATAAATTCTGATTGGTTATAGCAGGACTTTGGGCGGCACCCTGAGCTCTGATTATTTCGCATGCAAGCATTCAAAATATAAATGTGAGAAGAGAGAGAAGCTTGGCTTTGAAGTCACTTAGTGATGTCAGGGTTAGCTACATACATATCGGATTCATCTAATATAGGATGCGTTGGGATATTAACATTTATTTACATGCTAAATGTACTGCATATTACCAGTAGTTTCATGCTCCAATGCAATGCCCGATATTAACTGTTATTTGAGACGGTTATATTTCTTTTAGAGGTTTCTTTAAAAAAAAATTAAGTAATACAAATTGTATATTGCTTTTTTTCGTCATATTTGTTCAGAAGTATGCATACTTCAATTAAAATTGTTTTCATATTTCGTATGGCTTCGAAAACACGCAGGCGATTTTAGGAATCACTTGATAATGTAGCTGAAAATATAGCACAAATCTGCCATAAACATTAATAACAAAGCATTATAATGATAACTTTATAGGATGTGAAATCTGTAGTAAATCCTCTCCTTGTCCGTGTCTCAGTGCGTTGTTGAAAGCGCACCACGGTGGGAGCTCTCTCTCTCGCTATAGCGTGTAACTTAAAGTTCACTGGCATATGCATCCTTTTGTGCTAACACAAGTTGTAATGTTACGTCTATGTTATGCATCCAAGTTATCTGATTAATACCATAGGGAGTGTCATTGAACGGGTTTCAGTTTATTGGCATAAAATCAGCTTCACCTCAGGCAGCAATTCTTTTTTAGATGCTTCTTTTTTTAACATTGTTGCATCATAATCTAACATCTAATCATGTGTTTATGTTTTCATGTCATTTTTAACAAATTTTCATAACAGTTTTCAGATATTTTCATTATCTCAATTACGGCCTAAATGGCACAGAATTCAAACCAAATAAGCACAGCAGCACACAAAGTAATTCACAGAAAGTTATAGATGCAAACTAAGGTAGAAAAAAAGATAATAGGCTATATGGTATAGGTAAGCAACATTGCATGACCAAGATATTTTCCCGAATATCAGCACAATTGCAATGTTACACTGATTTTATACAATAGCACTTCATTAAACAATAAGTTAAAACTGAGAGACTTACATTTTAGACACAATATTGACAATTTTGCGGAAGAAAATAGTTTCAATCAAAACTGTTGCGGAACTGTTGAGCATCTCCGAGCAACACACAGCAGTGTTTCGTTACTGAATGAATCCATGTTTTAAGTATAATTTCATTTCCCCCAACATTTCAGACTTGTATGTGCAAAAATCATTTAAAACAATCTTAAGATTATTTATGCATTTGTAATTGTGGTGTAAATTCATTAAAGACACCTCTCAGCTTCCTTAAACAGTCTGTGTAAATACATCTACTTCAGATGCAGCTTCTATTTCCTCTGCAGAGGAAAGATGGAGTTTGTTGATACCGATTTCATTTGAATGGTAATGACTAACAGTTTCTTATTATTCTAATTGAAACAATGTAAGACTTTGATGCAAAAGATGATATACATTTAATAATTTTAGGAAAATGTGCCCAGTTGATTAAGTGAGAGAACATCTGGAACTTGGTCCAAATTGGGGGAAAGTGTAGTGTTTCATTATGAGTTTTATTTAAATAATTTCTAGCATAGAAAAACTGTAGATTGAAAACAAGTAGATTTTGGTTTGTATATGCTGTCAATTACAGTTACACTTAGAAGGAAAATAGTTAGTTATCGGCAAGTCGCACTTACAAGAAAAAAAATAAAAAATCTGAATTGGCCAAGAAAATTGCAATAGGTGCATCTCTACATATAACTGACACAGAAAAGCTGCATATCATGTTTATGGAACTACACTTGAAAAAGGTAATCAGGTACAGTACAGTAAAGGGTGAAGGTCCAACTTAAGTATACAATACATATCAGCATAATTAACATATATGTGTACATAAGTGTACATTTGCAAGCAAATTACAGCCACAGAAAGGGATAATTAACCCATTCAACAAAGTAGAAAAGGCTGAGTCCATTTCAAAGACTTTTTGACAGTGGTTTCTTTTAAAACTCACTCAAAGCCACTTCACCTTGGAATCTCAGAAAGTCTTATCAAGCATCATTTAAAAAGGCCTCAGCTTTTTACAAAAAGCCTGAAAAATTCCCAAACAAAGTAAAAATCAACAAACTCTTACCAATGCTTTTTTTCCTCTTATATAATGGTAGTTGTCAAACACCTTGTGGACTCATATCTCGATTCAAACATCCCAAAGAGAGCGGAAATACTGGATATTTTAAACACGCATGTACGTGACCAAACCCAGATGTGCTTTAATTAACCTTCAGTTGTAGATGTAAGACTGATTTTGCATATCTAGCAGACAGAAAACCTGAATATACAAGATGTCATTATGTCTGGCATATCGCCACGTCCCTTGATTTCACAAATGCTGACGTAGATAATTCGATAAATGTACGGTCAACTTAAAGGGGGTTTTATATGACAGAGACTCAGTTCAGATTTTCATACCACAGGTGATGTTTTTATTACTAGAAATTCTTAATTCTACACCATCTACAAAACCAACTGGTCAGTGACGAAACTAATTTATGAATCAACTATTTTGTCAATGAATGCAATGACTGTGCAAGTTAACTTTGAGGAAGACACAATAGCATCACCTGGAACTGTCATGAACCCAGACACAGCATTTAATGTTTACATCACTACGAGTATAAGTAACACGCCAACTTGGCTACAATCCCAATGTAAACTGCACAAATGAATCATTCAATGGAAAAAAACTATTCAGCCATATAAATATAGATGTTACTTATCCAGAGAATTTTCTTAAGGTCAAGAACTAAATGTATCAAGAGTAAGAAAAGAGAATCTATTTCTCAGCTTTGGATTCAATTAGAAATGACAACACAGAATTAGCTTCATTCAGATTTATACAGAGCCTGTAAATATGCCATTCTGCACTGTAAAATTAATTGTAATGGCGATATCGCTTTTATAGACTGGTTCTTTCATTTTAACATAGGTTTCATTAATGTGTATGTTTTAGTGCAGCGATTGTGAAAGACCTATAACTGCCCACTTGACTTTACACGACTCTAAAGTTCACCCTGTGTATATTTGCGTATTTACACACTAACATTACCAAGAACAGAATGTACAGAGGACATGAGAACAAACATGCCTCTACCTGAACAGGTAGACACACTAACCCTCTCACACACACACACACACACACACACACACACACTTTTACGTCTGTCACACATGCACATAGATTGAGGCCTAATAGTGAGCAATCATAGGGACTTGTAGCACACTGGCATTAAAGAAACTGATCTACTATAATAGAGTAATCGACGTTGATGCACATACGTGCTTCAAGCAATCAGCATGCATCAACAGTCCTCAGTGCTTAATAACATCAATGGATGAATGTATTGTATGGTTATAAGCCATCGTAAAAATCACATGGCTATTTACCTCCTGCAATAAAATTCGATATGAAAAAAAACTCCTCCAAAAAGAACATCTTGTAGTGTGGAAAAAAAATCAAGTAATTTTAATTATGACAGCGAGAAAACAGATGGATGATTTTGCTTTAACATAACTGTCGTCAGCAAAGATACTGCTAGGATTTTAGCAATATTTAAACAGACGCGACAAATTTTTTTACCCGCTCTATTTTCCCCGCTCAAACTTGTGCATAAAAGTACAAATGATTCTACAGGACTATAGGCCGTTTGCATGAAAACGCCAGCATTAGCAGCGCGTGCTTTCTTCCTTCTTTGCAAAGCGCTCTGGAGCTTGCGCTTTTTCTAGTGCTATTGCCGTTGTAACTGACGATACGCGGAAGTTCCAGCAAAGTATAAATGGAATTTCATACATGTTGCTTCTGGTGTAGATGCAGAAAACAATCAGTATATAATTATCATTCTATATATAATTGTGTCAGCGCTTTGGTTTGGTTTTTGCTCAGCCATTTAAACTGAAGTACAGTTATGACAGTGTCATGTGAGAAATGCATGGTGGTTTTCTGAAACATCAAATTCAGAGACACTTCCAGCAAGTTAAGTCTGCGCCTTCTAGCGCCCCGCTAGCAAATTTTAGAATCATTATTAGCTAGCCCACGTAGTGAAGTAATATATACACTACATCATTGTCAGAGCCCTATTTATAAGCCAGTAAAAATTGGCAACAAAAAACAGACATCTTGTAGTGTGCAAGTAATTTTAATTATGACAGCGAGAAAACAGATGGATGATTTTGCTTTAACATAACCGAAACTCTAACAAATCTACAGGTATTTTCTTGATTTTCTCTTAAGTGTATGTTGATTGTGCAACAACAAATTTAAATAGCAAAGCAACACTACATTGTCATCCAAAAACAAATTCTCTACCAATTCAGGACTATGTAGCAACTAATTTCAGAAGCAACAAACTGTCAAACAAACCAGTCATACCATGTTGCATCTGCAAAATGGAACATGCATGTGTATGCAAATTATATATATACAAAATGTAAAAAAATGTTGGTTCCATGTAAACCAGTGATACTCAAATTTGGCTCGTGAGATCCACTTTCCTGCAGAGTTTAGCTCTAACTGTAACCAAACACACCCGAGCACGCTAATCAATGCCTTCAAGGATCATTAGAAAATCGCAGGTAGGTGATTTTGATCCTGCTAAACTCTGCAGGAAAGTGGATCTCACGAGCCAGATTTGAGTATCACTGATGTAGACTGTCACCACTAACTACTGCAACATATTGACCCAATTAAAATAAAATGCAGTTTTGCCTAGAAATTAAAAACAAGGTCATTCAAATACTCGCTGACATTAATTCTCAAAATTAAAAGCACGTTTTAAAATAAATAAATAATCTACACAGTCAATCCTAGCAATTCAAACGTTATATAGAGCAAGGTCTGGAGACGAAACTGAAGTTGTACATGCTGTAAGGGACATTTGCTCATGAAGAATGTAGACGTCAAGAGAAGAACAATCATTTGGAGTCATCTCAGGGATTACCAAAATGCATCACAACTTGCATTCAACATCTCTGTGTGATTCCTGGACATGTTTTCTCCAGCGTGTTTACGGTGTCAAAAATCCAAAGGCACCGCAATCCAAATTTAATTCTGTAAACTGAGGCAAAAATACCACAGGTAGTGTAGCGCTTATGCAAATTTTTAAACAGGGAGCAGCTGCCTTAGAGAAAACAGTTTATTTAATAATAAAAATTTTGAACTTCAAATTATGGGTTGTGAGCGATACTACAGAATATGAGAAGTTGTCCATGCTTCCCTAAAAATCCACTGTGGCAAAAGCTCTGACAGAATTATATAACCTAAATCGGCTATACACACACACACACATCTAAAAAAACTTAACTTGCACACAAGCATACAAAATCCACTAAAAGGCACAGGGTTAATAAAGAAAACATTAGCACTCCGCTGAATGATCAGAGAGACACGTGAGACCTGTGAAAAGGAGAAGAAAAATGCCAAGACCAAGCTTGTATAGGTGTATGCATTAGGGCAAGTGACTTAAAAAATAACAAAGATTAACTAAAAACCACACACACCAAAAACTACTTAAACAAAAACAATGCCATTTGGTAAACCTTCACATTGTAATTTTTTTTTGTAAAATCAACTTTATCTAAAAGTACAGCCGTACGACATTCCAGGTTTCATGTACGAATTAAAAACTTTTTTTTAGACGAATTTGGTGGGATGGGTGTGCTTTTCCAGCCCTGGTCTGCATACTGGTGGGAATGCAATATGGAATGTTCTCCTACAGCAGATTAAGCTATAGGAGTAAGAGGGGAGTGTGTGTGTAGTTAGGACGGGGGTGGGGTGTTAGTGCTCCATTTCAGGGTAACAGAAACTCTCTGCCTCAGGGGGTGGGGGTCTGGTTACCATGGTAACAGGTTAGCCTACAGACAAGAAAGGGAAAAGGGGTTTGGTTGTGATGTAACGGAAGTAGAGGGCATCTTCATTTACTTCAAAATCCAACGGACATGCAACATAACTGTCTCTGTGTGCACACGTGTATGAACATACATAGTACAATGGAGGGGGGTTGGGGAGACTTCCCACCACAAACACTCCTGGAGGAACCAGGAAACACTGCCGAACGTTATAATTCACAAGCCAGTGACTCCATCACGAGAACTCACAACTCTGACTGAATTAAGATACTTCAATATTTAGTTTGACTGTAAAAAAAAAAAAAAATGGTGATCATTCCAGCCATAGCTGATATTAATGCACAAGTTAAGAATTAAATTACATATACAAGTAGATTTTTTACCACCAAATAATTAAAAAAATCTTTAGTTTAACTTGAAAACTAAAATAATTTAGTTAAACTAAAATATAACCCAAAAACTATAATAATTTAATTAGAGAAGGATTGAAGCATACACAGAAACAAATTGAGAAATATAATTGACACTAATTTAGGCTGAAAGTGATACGGCACACTAAATTAATCTCAATTTTTAGCAATTGAAACCAAATTAACAATACCAAGCTATATTATTTTCTTACAGATTGCGATCATAGAAATTGCTATGAGTGACAAATTAATAATAATAAAAAAAAATAGCATTAATGTTTAAAACACAGCGAAGTTAGCAACCCTGCAATATTAAATAAAATCTTTAAAAACAACAAAGACTGACTGTCCACACAAAGGTTCCAACTTTTTCCACACACAGTATCTGTTCTAACTGAAGACCCTTTTCCCACACTCTTCTAGCAGTTGGGCCCCCCCTTTAAGCCACACGTGTGCATAAACACACACACACACACACACACACACACAGTGCAAGCGCCGAGCAAAAATGGCTACGCTAGTAATCGAGGAAGCAAGCAATGAGAAAGAAAAATGGCGTATGAAACGAAACTTCTAAAGGCCAATAGGCTGTCCGTGCAGGCTCCGCTCAGTGTGCACACAAGCCTGGTTGAAGAACGGTGTCACAATCAACATGTTTTAATTTATGAAGCAACTGAACTATGCTATCAAATTAAAATTATTCATTAAAAGGAAAATATATATATTAATGCAGGTTAATGTTAATGTGAATATTTATATATAATTATAGCAGGGTCTGTGTCCACACAGCCTTGTACTACACCCTGACCAAACTAAAGCTTCCAGAAAACGGCTCCATAAAATACACACATCGCACTCAAGAGGCCAAACTTTACCCAACTTTCATGTTGTTGTTTTTGTGTGTGTGTGTATATAGGTGGGCAGGGCTTAAGCTGGGACTCATATGATAGAATGCAAGATCACTCCCATCATGCATTTCACTATACTTAGCTCTCATTGGCTTGCAGTTCAAACAAGCTTTACATTCACAACCTCTGACCTGCTCCTATCAACATTACATATGTGCAGCATATACACACAAAATAAACATTATACACTTATATTATACTGCTTCCATAATTTACACACTAAATTCAGCACATTAAGCTATTGTTTTGATAAATAGTTTAGTGTATAAAAATAAAACAGCAAATAAACTGTTCACTTAATGTCATGTCAGCTTAAAAGATCAGCTGGCCCATCAATAATCGCCTTATTGAACTAACCTCAACACGTTTAACCATTACGAATAAAAAAAATACAGGCCTACTTTAATCAAAATAAATATATCACCAACACTACGTAGCATTAATATAAATTAAACGTGCTAAATACTTCAATGTATCCCTTTTAACTAAAAACCAACATTAACTTAAACCGCGTACAATTCACGTGGAACCTGCCTTATTTTTGACTGAGAACTCACTATAAAAAAATATTACCCGCTGGTTATTGATAAATAAAAAATACAGGACGCCGAGGAGAGCTTATATGTACTTAAGGCAGTCGTAAAGAGAAAATAAGACGAATATTCATTATATATGTAGTCGTTACGTCAACTTAATTATTACAATAAAACGACAACCCACTCGCACACGGTTGGTAAACAGTGCTTTGTGGTTTACACCACGTCTAGTCGTTACAGTTCCTGAGAACCCACAAACCGGTTTTCGTGGCAAGACCTCGACCCTAGCACTAGCAGTCCACGCGCGCTGAGGAGTCCATCTCATGCCTGAGCAGCGCGAGGAGGGGAAAGAAGGGGCGGAACACTGAGCGGCATGACTGAATAGTAGTTTCTTATTAAATGGACGCCACAGCAAGCATGGCTTCATAAATGCACATCCGTGGGTAACGTGAGGTCCCATTTACAACGTTTGCGTTCTCACTTTGCACACCTCTGCTGCGTTTTCTTGCTACGTTTTGTCAAGGCCTAAAGGCCCAGTAATATGTGAACTCAGCATATCAAGGGCCTCAGATGTATTACAAAAACCCACATTCTGCACGCTAACATGGAGGTTAAATCAGTAGCATGCACACCTTTTTTTGCTACTAAACACCTCTGTGGATTTACATTTAAAGCAGGTACATAAAACACACCGTCACCAGCCTAAACTTGAATTTCGCTTGCAAATAACAGTTTGATGGATCACGTGAACGTAAAACAAATCAAATGAGAGCCATTTAAAAGATTAAAAACAAGACGCCTGATTTAAAATCAGGGCTTGTCAGGAAAAAATATTTGGAGATATTAATCAAAAACATGGACTTAGCCATATTTTAGATGCAATTGCGAAATATACAAATGAATCTTACCTTTGTCGTTTAGGGACAGAGTGCTCCACTTCTAAGACTTTTCCGTGGAGTTCTACTATCCCTGAAAAAATAAATGGTATTTTAATAGATTTTTTTTAATTTCAAACAAAATGTCTATTATGTGTCAAAGGTTCACAATGTACGAAATTGCACAAAAAAAATGCTATTTACGCTACGTGTGCAGAAACTACACTGACATGTACGATTTAAAGAAAATCTTCACGAGTAGGCCTACCTAAAACAAAATTAGTTAAAAAAATAAGTAAATCATAAATACACAATTTCCCAGAGGTTAAACATGGAAGACAAATTTGCCCCCACGCTTGCGCGAAGGCCTCAGCTACGAGCAGCGTGACACTGACTTGTTTAAGAAAATCACGAAAACGTCCACTGACTTAAACGGTCTCTTTATAGCAAACATTGCAGCCTTTACACAATTTACACTCATTACAAATATAAATCAACCCATATTGCAGAGACAAGGGAGTAGTCGAAAGGCCTACAAGCCACCAATGCAACCCAACCACCTGGTGTTCCAAAGCTCGTAATTACAGCGATAAAAGTGATACATTTTTACAATGGCAAAGTTCGCAAAACCACCAGTTCTGTGTAACACTTTAGTTCACTTCCAGAAAGTGCTCCACGAGCTGCGAGAGGAGTTTAAAAGCCACACGTAACACCAAGAGCATTTTAATTCAAATAAATAGTACGTGCAACCACTCGCCGCTTGGATATCGGAGTTGTTAAACACATTATTTCACATTTCGCCCTGCACACACAAGCAACACTAACTTTGATGGACGGTTGCCGTTCAGTTATGTTAATACTAAAGCGAGACTTGGCGTTCTCGGCGAGTAAAGCCCGTGGTTTAAAAAAACTGAAAGTCAATGGTCTACATTTGCTCAGAGTACGGACACATCCCTGCTTTGCATAGGCGTCTAATTGTTAAACGCGACCGTTGCATGTATATTGTAATTCATTTTGGGCAAAATCACATACGCACAAAAGTCTCACCTGAAAGAGTGTCAATGGCCCTCATTGCTACCTTTTCGTCGGGGCAATCCACAAACGCGTAACCACTTTTTACTAGAAAGGGTGCACTGAAAGGTATCTTCCACTCCTCAAAGATACTTTCCAAGTCCAGCGCGCTCGCCTGCTCGCTCACGTTCCCGATGTAGAGCTTATTCATTTTGTTGTATACGGAAAAGAACGACCGTGTTGCAGAGGAGCAGCCCTTTATCGCGTCGCTCGGATGGGCAGTGTTTGGAGAGAGAGAACCGCACTAACGCTCAGCGGAGGGTCTGGGAGTGTTCCCTAATCACTCCCAAGCTACGGAGATATTTGATGGACGAGATCGCTGCCGTGCTTGCGCGCACTCGCGTTTCTTCTTGATTTAAACGCGCTGAATTATTTATTCCGTCACCTCTGTGAGGCAAGGGCCGGGAGGAAAATAGAGAAAGTTTCTTTAATCTTTGGCGATGCGACTAAATTGTCACACGTTTGTGTAGGCACCGCCTCTTAATAACATCGAGGGAACGAGAAAAAAAAAAACTTTCTTTTTCAACGAGCCACGTGTTCAAACTACAAATCAGTCCTGCACGTGAGGTGTTCCGGTTGCTCAATTAAGTGTCGTATTGGGGGGAAACGGCACAGGGATGACTGGGTGAGAGGAGAGAGAGAGAGACAGACTTCTCTACGTTAATTTGCAGGGAATCAGGGATCCCGTGGAAAAAGCTAGTTGCAAACTCGTTGTACCGTTCAATGATATTCCGTTCGGTGGACTTTTCTCTACCAATGTTCTGCGCTCTTATTGGTTGTTGGTGGAAGTTGTAAAGAGGCGTTGCACGCTCGCTCGCTTCACAACGCTTGAAACCAGCGCCGAGGCTTTATCTGAGCTTATGGTGGGTTGCCATATAGGGGACGAGGGGGAGGGTCTGCCATTCATACAGCATCTACACTATTTCTTACCCTATTTTCTATACACTGTATGACATACATGCCATAGAGAAATGGTAAACCTCTAAACCATTGAGACCACATTCTATCAGGCGATAATCTTTTGTATTTCTCATTTCATGAAGAAAAATCCCTACACGCGCAACTATGTAAAATTATTTACACAGATACATGTTAAGCATTTTGCGTTACATTTAACGCAGCTTCTTCTTAACTATACATTGCCTACAGATTTTGGCAACTGTGGCCTAACCAGTGTAACGTGACCTAACCAGATTGAACAAAGCGAATTATATACACTTCCGGTGCCTGCCTAAAGAAATGGGAGGGCCATGCGGAACATAGAAAAGTCGTAATGGCGAGTGATTAAGGCGGGCCTCCTTCTGGCACAGCGGGGAGGAGACAAAAGACCTCTGTGCTGGTTCATGCAATATACTTTAGACTTCATCCCCGAAAATGCACTGTTCCACAGAAAAAGACTGGAGTTGCATAATATCTGGATGTGCGGCCTGCAAATCGCTCGACCTTCCACGTAAAGCGGAGACATTTACGCTGGGCCCACGCCCTAATGCGTCTCTTTCTCTCTCCCTCTTTCTCTGTCACACACATAGGTCGTGCTGGTTTTCTTTTAAAAGATTTGTCTGTACGCATATAAAGTCAGATTTTTATCAATATTCAAGTTGTATAATATCTGCATCGCAAGTTGAGGATATGACACGTTTCGACGGATTTGAGATAATTAGGACGAATCCAGATTTTACGCCCTTATTGGAATCCGCGAGATATGCGGCACAGCTTTGGGAGGTTGTTCCGAACAATATTACCAAAATGCCTTTCCATAAGGCCGATAGGAAACGTAGCCTATATCAGACGTGTTGGCGCGTCCTAGTCCTAGCAAATTCATTTGAGTGAATTTAGGTAATTTATTTGGTATGTTACCTGGCGTTTAAAATAAATGTGAAATATTCCTAAAATATTTTCGTCTTTGATTTACCAAGCGCCACAAATAAGCACACACACATTTACTTTAATCAAAGACAATCATGCTGATACATTTTTTTTTATTTTCTATAACAACATAAACAACAATAAGCATGCATATTTTTCAAGATGAAATTATGATTTTAAATAAACTGGGAATGTCCTGCACCTTAAGAGTAGGCTACTTTCGTTATATAGTGATGGTTTCGAAATTAATTTCGTCCTTGTTTGATACTATAGCCTAATTAAACTTCCCCTTGTAACACGTTCATATTTAATTAATTTAACTTTTATTGTCAGCCCTGGCCATCTTTCCAAAACAATATTTTTATGGCATAGGCCTACGTAATGGCGGTTTCTCTCTTTTTTTCCTCGACGATTTACTTTTATCCCAGATTCTGCCTTACCAATATCTATTTAGCATTTTTAACACATATACACACACACACACTGACTTAGAGTAAGCCATACATATGTTTTGTTCTATATTAGCAGTAAAACTGTCACGTTGCTCATTTAAATCCATTTTAAAACCATTTGTAAGAAGGGCCCTGGAATTAAGTTGTTTTATAAGTGGATAGAACTAGTTTTTTTAATGCCATAGATATTAACTTTAAATGGCAACTAAAAGTGTAAAAAGGAACAACACCTGATTTCTCAATGTGGTATTGTGGGTGAAGTCAGACAGCATGGGCCTCGCACAACTGAAATACTACTGTAGAATGGCACGCACATGATGCGCTCCTATTGGTCGAACAGGAGACCAATGAGAGCGCAGCTCCTTTCTGCTTTACTACTCTCGCTGACTGCTGCATCGATTGTTCATTCATTGGTTTTCATCCACAGCTCCTCGGTACAAATCCAGGCGCGAAAAGTCTAACGTTACTGTGGTGTGTAATTACTAATCTATTTTCAAAATTAGAAACCGGTACATATTATGCACTATACATTTTCATTCTGTTTGAGTTTAAAAGGTAAAAGACATGCAAAAGAAAAGAAAATATGGAGGACTTCGTTTTCATGAGGTATTTCGAGGCAGCTCGCATGAATGTGTTATATATTGAAAATTTTCTGATTCTGCAAACTTGGCTGTTTCTTTACAGATGTGGCGGAAAGTCTTATTTTATGCAATGCCTTTAGATACCCAGCCCTTCTGGCTTGCGAGGGACATGCGGGGATTCTCCTCCCCTCATTCGTTGTTTAGATCGGAAGCTCATTTTCATACCATTGTCCCCTTTTTGCACCGTCCATTTCCTATAGTAAACTTTTGTATAGACTGTATGAATACGTACTTTATAGAATCACCAAACCTACATTCGTACAGTATGTTTGTGGGGTTGCTTTAAATGCATGTTATTGGAAAGGAATGCGACCCGTTGCTCCACCCGTCAGGAGAGACGTTTTCTATAGGAAAACATTGTTTATGTAGGCTAGTATGCGGATTGAGGGTAGTGAAGTTATGTCGGTTAGACGAAAAAAATATCTACGCGCTTTCCTGAAAATTATCGGGATATTATTTGCCGTTTAAGTCGAATTAGGGACCCGAACGTTAACATTAAGCTTTGAACGTAGCCTATATATTATATATACAGACAAAAGGCTAACAAAAGCAAAAACGGATAACGTACCTTCGGTTTCGTTGAAGAACACTGTAATTAAGCACTGTGTAAGTTGAAAAGTATTTTTTTGTTCCGTTTCAGATTTCAAGTTCTTTTTGCGTGTTTTTGCCTATGCTCTCTGTTGAGCGAATGTATGGAACAGTGCGTGCAGTTAACGCCATGTTTATGCGAACATTTGCTTTCAGAAACTTGCAAAGAAGTTTTGTGTATAGCAACCAGCTTTGTTTCGTGTAAACGTTGTTTTGGAACCAGTAATTTGTTGGAAACCGACTACTACTTTTCTGTTGATTTATGTTTTAAGGATAGTTTTTTTTTTACTGTTAGTCGATGTTTATGTTCTTGGCTGTATTAACCACTGTGCATTTCTACAGAAAATGGCGGTCCTGATTCACATCTTCCAGTAGTTTTTTTTAAACCTGTTTCTTGTGTTTGTCAAATAACTCTTTGCTTTACAAGCAAATTGCAAATTTGCTTTACAATTACATACAACACACTTCTTTAGGTTCTAATGTCATCCTAAGGAACGTGTGTTTAGTCATTAACGTTAGTTGTTTAGGTTACGGACGTTCATTCAGTTATTCATTGACTTTATACTTTCGATGTGATGTTAAAATAATGTTTTTGACTCAGAAAGCTCAAATTTAAAGTTACGTAATCGGAAATTTGTATTATCATTGTGCTCTACACTATGTAAAGTTGGAAGTTTTACATATTTATTTAGATATTTTATTTAGAGATACTTTATGGAATTTATGAAATGATGATTGTCGTCCAAAAAAGCAAATAAATAAAACAAAAAATAAACAAACCTTGGCCTACATAAGTTATTTGTAGGCCATGGCCTATATAAATCTGTCCTTGTGTAGTCTGTGTATTTGTTAAAATTCCTAAGTTTATTTTCATTTATCTTTTACTGGGCTTAAAACAAAATTGAGATATACGAATATTTGTCTCAAATAATTTTAAGAACAAAAACAAGTCAGCGTCTGTGTGACGAGGTGGGCTTGACCTTTGACTGTGGGGCCTCAAAAATCAAAGCACTGCAAATTTTATCAGGGCCTCTTTGTAAGCTAATGAACAGAGGATTGAACATAAAAAGAGGTTTTATTTAAATGTTTAATACAAGCTTGGTTAGAGGCCTGTTTGAGTGCAGTGCATAACGTCTGCATATCTTAACAGACCTGTAAAGTAAGTCCAATCCTATATTCATTGTCTCAAGCAGAACAAAGCTAAAGTGACCCAAGTTGTCACACACTTAAATAAATATAAATTGTTTAATAGCGTACATTGGCGTTAAGGGTTAAGAATTCCCTCCATTTCTGGAAATTATTTTGATAAAGTACAAGAATAAGAATAAACTGTACTTTGCAGGCTGTGATATTTTGAGTGGTTTTAATTTAAGGCCAGAGTTTATAGCATTTAGAGTTAATTCAGAAATGGATACTGTATTTTTTTCTGTTTTGTTGGGTGTGGTTGTCATTGAAGTCATGGGAGGTCATATAGTGTGCTCAAATTTTCTCATGTCCATTTGAAATAATTGGTATGGACTGCTTTTTGATGTAGAAATGCATTTAGTTCATTTTTTCCTATTTGTCCACTGATTTGATATGTTTATAGGTGGCCAGGTTGATAATGTGCGTCGAAGAAAATTCAAGGAGATTTTACAGAGTAAAGACTGTTATTTACTGCACCCAACAGTCATTTAACTGCTGAGATGGTCTGAAAACATAGGACTAAAAACAGTAGAACCAGACAAAAAAATTAAGATTTTGTACACAAGCAGTGCGACTTAAATATGTGTCTTATTTTGTGTGAAAGTTGACACGTGAGGATGTCCATTTTTCACAACATTTGGGTTTGTTAAAGTTCCTTAAGCAAATATGTAGATTTTATTACTGCATATTTAACAATTTTAAAGTATTTTTTTAAGAATTTCAAAAAGTGAACAATTGCAAAAAAATGCAGTGTGAAGATGACATTTAATGTGATTTTTTCCTTCTTTTCAAAGAAGCTACACATGGCATGTGAACATTTAAGCAAATTAAATATTTATTAACACAATGCACACAGCAAAATAAAAGAATAAATTATTATATGATCATATTAACAATGTCTTCTAATAAAAAAATGCAATGTGATAAAAGTATATTTTTATTATTATTGCGACAATACACTGACAGCTGATTTGTCAATTTTGCATAAAATATAGCCTTATATAAGAGAAGTAACAAAAATATTAGAGTTCAATTATTTAAAGAGAGGCAGTCAACGAACTTTGTCCACCAAAGTCTGTTTTAGTCTCGTAAGATTGGTTTGCACATTTTTATATGTATATTCAAAAGTATTTTTCATAACATTTTAGCAGCGTTGGCCTCATGTCACTTCCTTGTTACATCAAGGAGAAAAATCTAGACAATGGTCTTATCTCAGAACTTCCTTACTCTTCCACTCCGCTAATCTGAAATGACTGGATAGGTGAAAACAATATGGCCGACTGTCTAATGTAGCCACATGCTCCACACTGCTCTAATGGAGTAACTTGTGTGCTTTTCTGGTCGTTTAATATGGATGATTTCAAACACATTTAGAGATTCACAAAGGAAAGCTTCTCGTAAGATCCAGTGAACCCTCTTTAAGTTTTAACTACTGAAGTGGCACCGTATAAATCTCAAGATATGAATCTATTCGAATTCATGTGTTTTGGCATTTGTACCAAATCGAATGTTAATTAATTGGTCTGTTAAGCATTTTATGATGTAACATTTATTGAAAAGTGGCTAAAAATGCTACTGAAATCATTGATTAACCGTACCAACAGTGACAGCAGCATGCATTCGACCCATGTTTAAGCAACTCATGTAAATGGCTGAAAAAAAAATCAGCCGTATTTCGAAGGCTCTTCAGTTCAGTTTTTATAACTGCTTCAGTTTGTCTTTAGTGGAATGTTCAACTTTGATGAGAACTTGTACTGTTTTACTCTGTGTTTATTTATTATTAGTGATGTTCCAAGCAGTTTTACAAAAATATTTAATTTGATGCTATCATAATTTTTATTTCTGTATGATTTTTTTTATCTTAATAGACAATTTTTTTAAAGACATCTTTTGTTGACATTTTATTGTAACATACTGATAATACAAATTATTAATGTTCTTCTTTTCACCTGGTATTATTAATAATTATGACCCAATTATTGCATTTCAAATATTGGATTTTTTTAAGTAGAGGACCATTTAAAAAAAACTGTTGTGACTTAACCACACTTTTTTCATAGACATTAAACATTAATTACAATGCAAAACTAATATCTTAGATAAATTAGATTTTTTTTTTGTCTGTGGTTTTTAAAAATTCAACATTCAAAATGTTATGGCAAGTTGACATTAATTTCTGTATAGTGCATTACTGAAAAAAATTATGCTTGTATTCCCAGCTTGAAGAACATTAATAAGACTTAGTAGCACATCAAAGCATGTCTTGTCAAAAAAAACACACTTATTTTAAGGTCTTTATTTCTTAAGAAAGAAACAAAGCAACAATCCTGAAAATAAAAGTATTTTGTCACGGATAAACAGAGGCAATCTTAGCCTGCTTTCCCAAGTACATGATGCTCTGCCCACAGATGTACAGCAACTCAAACACACACTCTTTCTTAGTACCACATACATCCTTGCTAAAAGATGCCCAGTATATAGGAAAACTCATCACACCATACGAGCACACTACCAAAAAACTCACACATAAAACCCCATGATGACAGTATTTATGATCTCCACAAACCTTAAACTTACATACTGTCTAGTCTACAAATTAAGACAAATATTTCTAGTACAGTGAGTTTACACATCTTTATAAATGTATAGTTCGATGCAAAAAGAAACAAGTCTTCAGGATCTTCTTAGTATCGTCCTGCAAAACACAAACGTTCTATTAGAATGAGTCTACAATTAAAATGTCCATCACATGGTACATGATTCAGTGGACAAATGGGTGAATAATGGGATTTCATGAGTAATGCACTATAGAAGCTGTGGCTTATCAAGCAGGCATGCATTTGGGCATGTGTGGAAAATTCAGATTGCTCAAGGCTTTTAAATCCACTCACGTGGGCTGTATGAGCGAGATCTTGAGCGAGACCTGTACCGGCTGTAATAAGGTGATGGAGAGCGCCTCCTGCTGGAAACGAGAAGGGATCAGAATTCATTATAACCACAGAAACACTAGAAATGTTTGCCACACTGAAGTATATATATATATTCAATGTTACCTGTATCGGTCATACTCGTCATAACGGTCGTATCTTTCATAGCCACGATCGTAATACGAGTCTCGTCTCCGGCCGCCGCTCCCACCACCACCACCACCACGCGCGCTGCTCCCGCCTCCGTTACTAAAAATTACATTTGAAGTCAATACAAACCACCCATACGTATTTGTCAGAATGGGTTTTTTTGCCTGCAAAATACTCACTGTGTGGGCCGACCCATGTAGATGCCTGGTGTGGGTGTGTGTGGACGTTTGGTCATGGAATAATCCACCCTGATGCACCTTCCATCCAGCTCCATGCCATTAACCCGCTCCTTTGCCTGTAGTGAGGGATAAATGCTCAGTGACTGTATATCCTGTCTAAACAGACCATCTAATAACATTTGAGTGCTCAATGAAGGGCTGAAAAACATATGAATGAAAATGTCTTAAGAGTTGTTAAGGATTAAAGGGATGGTTAAAATGGAAATTCTGTCATTATTTACTCATCCTCATGCCATTCCAAACGTGTATGACTTTTTGTTATATGGACCATAAAATATGACATTTTTATCCATACAATGGAAGTCAATGGACACCATAACTATTTGGTTGCAAAAAAATCATATTTTGTTAATGCACTGTGAACAAAAACAATGAACAACCTATTTTTTTTTTACAAATGTTAACAAAGATTAATAAATGCTATAAAAATATACTGCTCATTGTTAGTTAACAATGTGACCGATTTTTTTAATTGATCATTCAAACAGATGTGTGAACATCTGTAATTTCCAAAATGGAAATTACTACTGCGTTAAGTTTTACTTGACATGAGTGGAGTGCAATATGTAGCCAATTAAATATAAACTAATTTTCATGACTATTCCAGTCCAATAAATCACAAATTGTCTGATATTTCCTGATTTTACCAATACAAGTCATTGTGTTCACTAGATTACAACAGGTAATCCAAAGTTGTCCTTAAGATGCCATTAAGTAAATCACTAAACCGCTTAGACTGTGAACGTGTGTTGGCAGGTCATTTCCAGCTGGGGATGTACCTCTTTGGCATCATCGATGTGCTCAAAGTAAACGAAGGAAAAACCGCGAGAGCGTCCCGTTCGCTGGTCGTAGACAACATTGACGCCGGCCAAAGGGCCGTAACGTGAGAAGACCTCTCTCAGGTCTCGCTCTGTTGTGTACAGACTGAGACCAAACACACCCAGACACTTGTTCGGGTCTGGATTGGCCTGTAAGAGGGACAGAGGTGTCAGCACTAGAACACAGGACAAAAGATTGAGAACACCACAAATTGAGCAATGACCAAATAAAACACTGACGGTGGGACTAAAATTCTGCTTTTAACACTATTGAAATGAACAGAAACAATTCTTACATTTTTTACACAAATATTACTGATCATACCAGTACATAAACTTTATCTTATCTTTGATGAGGGGGAAAAAGCAATCACATTGTAATTCATTTCTTTATCTCCAATCGCGAACCTTCAAATTTCATACTATAGAAAATATTCACATGCAATGACATTAAATATTTACTGGATGTGATGGAAAGCAGCTCAACATTCCTTTCGTATGTAATAACCAATCTAGGTTCTTGTGTTTTTATGGTTACACCCCTCCAACAGAGGCTCTTGACTTAGGGTATCACAGTATGAATATGGTCATTGCATGAGCCGTCTGAAGACAAAGTGATTCTTAAAAACCAAAAGTCACCACATGGACCTCTTAACCCCTTTAAAAGGCAACATTGAGACTTGTTTGGTCTAGTGGTTATTGTTAAAAGGTTAAGAAAGGTCCACATACCCTGACGTCACCCTGACTGTGCGAGTCTTTTTTGGAGTCATGGCTGTATGAGCTCTGTTGATGTAATAAGAAGGAATGAAAGGGGTTATTAAAGACAGTCATGCTCGTCCCCGTGAGGTTGTGATGGGGGCTTGTAAGCATTTTGTACAAAACAGAAACAAACATTTAAGACTAGCAATTAAAACATCACTTCGACACACAAAAAAAATACACAACATTTTCTTGATCTTAAGCAAAGCGTGTTGCATTTTAAGTGTAGGGTTCAAAATAGGGCTGAAAAAGAAAACATGAAAATATGGCTGTTGCTGCATTCTTCTGCGGTTATGCTCGTCAATAGCGCGGTATTGCGGTTATCACAACAGCCCTAGTTCAAAATCAGATAACCTAGCCTACACTCTCAGAGAAAAAGATACAAGTTGTACCCTAAGGTACAAAGGCTAAAAAGTACATATTTATACCTTATTTATTTAAATGGTACATAATTATACTTTAAAGGTAAAGGGAAAGGTACCAACCCAGGTGACATGTTGGTACCTTTTTTTCCTGAGATAATGTCAAATCTTTTAATTAGCAAAAATAGGAATTAAAGCGATTGCAAGGGATAGTTTACTCCAATTCCTTTCTGTTATTATTCACTCACCATCATGTTGTTAAAAACCTGTATGCCAGTGGTTCTTAAAGGTGCCATAGAATACATTGATACAATATTTTAAGTTGTTCTCCGATATCTACATAGAAGGTATGTGGCTTAGGTAAGGGCAAAAATACTCCAGAATCAGTTTTTCATGTCCATTTACAACCCCAGGATTTCTCCCTAGAATGTCTGTTATTGGCTTATTTGGAAGGGTCATGAATAATAATGTTAAGCTCTGCTCTTATTGGCTGTTTCACAGTGTGGCTCATTTCTCACACAGCAGGAAGGAAACACAGGGAGGAAAATATACATTTCAATACATTCAGTTATATCGTCAGGTAATTATAAATGCAGGCATCCGGGAGCTGCTATTAATATGCTGGGCACTGAAGCTGCTTTTAAATGCACGATCACTTTTAACTTTTGAGATTTGCGATCGCACGTACTCTGTTTATACCATTGAGCGGCAGTACTTACCATACATTTTACAAGATCAGATGCTTGTCAGTGGTGCTGAGGATCTGTAAATCATTCGCCATCATCCTCAGTCATCTCTCCTTACTCTGTTTAATTGGTAAGCGAAATCTTACGTACTGCAGTGTAACAGGCTACCGCTAGCAAGGAGCTTACCATGTCCCTTTAGTGGCTTGCGTTATTTTATTAAGAACACATTATTTGCTTTTCGTCCTGTTGTTCTTTTCGCTGTTGTCCTTGCTTGTTTCTTAACAATACCTGCAGAACTTCTGATGATTCGGCTGGCCTAGAACATGGGCGGGTATATGCAAATGTTGGGGGCATAACTATTAGTGATCCCGACTGTTACGTCACAGTTGGTGTTATGTTCTGATTTGCCTATTTTTCAGTGGTCTTTTTTATTCATGAGATTTACATAAGGAGGAGGAAAAAATGGTGTTTGAGGCTCACTGCATGTCATTTCCATGTACAGAACACTTTTTATTCAACTATGCCAATGTAAATACAGTTTTCCATTCTATGGCACCTTTACACTTTTTGACTCAAAGGTCCCCCACTGTCCAACACTACATTCCCCATATTGACCTTATGCATCAGAGAAACAAGTCTTTCGAATTTTGTTTTTGAACTTCCATTTTAGTGGTAGCCTTATAGCAGGGGTCGGCAAGTAAGTTTGGCATCGGGCCAAAAACTAATTTCTCACTAGATGGCGAGCATAGTCAAAGGACAATTTAAGATATTATTTGACTCCCCGCTCACTGATATCAGAAACACCGCTATGCGTATAAAATATTTAAGTAGGTTTGAAATATCACAGTTCTGTTCATAATGTACAAATATTTGTATAAATAAAACAACAAGAGAGTGTCAAAGTGGCTTATTGGAACACCAGTGTGCAAACCTTTTTCCTACCACATGACAAGCTTGACAATGCTGCTTTTTGCAGTGCAAATTTTGTTTGTGATGAAATAACAGTACGTTTTCGTCAGTTATTTTACCTACGGATCGATGCATTTCTTGCAGATTTCTGCTCATTTGAAATCGGATACAGATGAAGTAGCACTGTATGATTACATTTGCTTGAATGCATTATTGAGAGAGCGATTGTGTGTGAATAAGTGTTGTAGTAAATCATGCTTTTAGCTGAAAATATTCAGAAGGAACAAATACATTTCCTGAGAACTATAACTTCCCGCTCATGTCCACTGCTGTCATAGCCTTCACATTCTTTCTGATTTGAGTGATCCTTTTCTATCTAGCTAGCTACATATGTTTAACACGTGAATTCTGTCTAAATATGCAGTTATATTACGGATCGATGGCCTTGAATTGTTCTCGTGATGGAGTGCTCTTGGAGCGAGTGAAAAACCACAACGGTCCGACTTTTAAAAAATCCGCTCCTCGCTCCATTCAGAATCACACCGCTCATACTCTGATTATGAGTAACTGTTGCTGTCATAACAGATCTATTTCAGAACCAGCCGGTATCAAAATAATCGGGCTACTAGGGTGTAACGATTCATCGATACGATGTATGCCGATACTGAATACTGATTTTTATTTTAATACATTAATAATATTTTTTTAATTCAATATTTCCAAGTCATTATGGCACCCAGCCACTTGTCTATGAACCACTGATGTTATACTGCTTTTTATTCAAATTAAATGTATTCATAAAAATAGAAATATCATGGGTTTTTAACGATATGATGGTAAATAAACAATGGCAATTTCATTTTTGAATGCACTATATTTTTAACAGCAACTGCGGATACAGTAGTTGCGGTCCCTCTGAACTTAAGACTCCTATCCCATGATACTCACCCGACTGCCAGTGTGTCTGCGGTGGTTAGACATGGGCGATGTGCTCTGGCTCCGTTTGCGTTGGTTGCCAGGGCTGTAGGAGTGAGAACGAGACTTCTTCCGGTGGGAGTGAGACCGAGAGCGGCGATTTGAATGGCGACGAGAGTGAGACCTGGAAAGGACCAGAAACAGAGTGAGATATACCAAATAAACAGAAATGAACTTGCTTTTCAAGAAAAAAATGGCTTCATGACATTCAGCTGATGTATGAACTGACCTGGACTTGGAGTGGGATCGGGATCTTGATTCAGACCGTTTGGATGCCCGGGAAGGGCCGGGAGAGCCAGACCTGCTCTCAGTCTTGGGTTGGACAGGACTGCCCCTCTCCGATTTGAATGACGAGCGGGATTCCTAACATCACAGCAGTATGTTACAACATTTACAAGACGAACGTTCATAAAGCAGCAGACTTACACACTCACACCACATACATAATTGCAGAAATCAAAACATTCACTTTAATACAGCTGTGGAAGAAAGTGTTAGAATGACTTAAATTATTTCATGAAAAAAAAGAAAAGTTAATAGCATTATCGATACATTTACAAAGACTACAAAATCATCACAGGTCCTTGTGATGCTTGTTCTTTAGCCGCATCACCACAGTAAAGCTACAAGCATGCACATTATCATCAAGAAGAGATTAGAAAGACACTTGGATTTTCAAATTCAAAATTTCAAAAATCACAAATTCTGCATTTACTTAACCTACGGACTCATTCATTCTTCTGTTTTCAGAATACGCTATTCCTTTCTCTCAGGCATTTTATTCTTCGGTCTTCATTTGTTCAGTTTTCCTCTCCTTTTCATTTCTTCACCCCAATATGAAACCTCGTTTCTTTTTCTGCTTTAGACACATAACGCGAGCGTGCTTCTATCTGACCGATCTTCCGTTCTTTTCTCCCCTTCCCACTTAACCGTCTGCTCTGTAAACATTTTCTCTGTAAAAGCCTTCTTTTATCTTGAATATTCTTCCACATTCTTGGCCTTAACTCTTCAAATCCTTCACGACCAATAACCTTAATGAAAAAAGAACATTCAGAGCAATTAAGAACAAGGGAAATTTAGGGGGAAATGAAGTGAACCATTCAAATTTCACTACTCCTTTTGAAATACAGATGTTTGTTTGGTTACATAATCATGTGGTGTAAGAGAGAGAGGTTAAGGAAAGATAAGAAATGCTGGAAAGAGAAACCAAAAGTACTCAGGCTGCTATTATGTGAATGCAAACTCGCGTTTAACACGGTAAAACACCTATAATATTCTAATCAATATATGCTACAACGTCTGTTCTATTGTAGGATCAGCTGTTAAAAAAAATCTGAAGGACACATTGTTATAAAAAAAATAAAAATTACGTTGCATGCTGGTAAAAATTATTGCCATGTTCAACACAGCAGCGTATTTACATTTATTTGATATTCAACATCGTAATGGACTTCTCAAAAGACATAAAGAGACTAAATATTAAATGTTTAACGAATTATTAACCGATACGTATGTAACAGCTGATCTATCTGTTCAGTTAAATTGTAAATAAACAAACGAAATGGGCAGTTAACGTTAGCTGTTCACTAATCGCGCATTACCGCAAAGAGAAAGAGAGAATATTTAATGTAAACGGCAGAACGTTTTACACCAAAAATATTGCTTACCCTCCCCTCGAATTGTGGCTCCTCGACATCACTCATTTTTTAAATATTAAATGATTGGCAAAAGCGTGAAAATGAAGGTATTGTTCCTCGAAGACTTCCGCTCTTAACGTAACTGCAGAAAATGGCTGACCAGCTGAGGCGCGCGGTGAACTATGGGAGACGGCTCAACAAATACGTCACATCCTCTTCAACAATAGATAGATAGATATATAGATAGATAGATAGATTGATAGATAGATAGATAGTTAGATAGAATAGATAGATAGATAGATAGATAGAGCTAGGGTTTTGTGTGAATAAATTTCCATGTATAATGTATAAGCATATAATGATATTCTAGCAAATAGCAACAGTAGGCTATATGATTAAGCAAGGATCAAGAGAAATCTATACACTGGTCTGTAGAAAGCCAAGTTTATAGATCTGGTGTGACTAAAATAACAGCAAAAAACTTCAAAACCAGTAAAAATAAAATATACACTTCTAAAACTGATAAATACAATTGAGTACATTCATTGCTTTGTTGCCACAGTATGCCCTTTTCTCTTCTAAGAAGGGGTGTCATGCTTTTGTCCATATAATGAATGTACACTAGGTGTTGGTGATACACATTATAAAAATGTAATTCATAGTTCTTCCCATTATAATTTCTCTTTGATCCTTGCCTTAACATATGTTAGAATAGAAAAGGGTCCCAAATAAACATAATGTATTGACATGGTACAACCTTGTAATTATTTGAAGATATATGATTGTAATTCATTTTAAATCAACATATCCCAAATAGAAAAATTACGATGTATTGAATGTACTTAATTATTTGAAGCTTATTTTTCCATTTTCTTTTGCTTATATTAATGGCACAAATTAAAGTTTTCAGCTCTTGCATACACTGACACATGTGAAGTATTGTACGTGTTTTATTGTATGGATTGAGTTGTGTTGTCTGGTACAGTTCCTCCTGAAAGCTTAATGCTGCGTTCAGTTTTGCTGGGATTCAGCTTTATGTACAAACAGCAACTGAGGTATATCATCTACCTTAAACAAATCAAACTGCAATACAGCCATCAATCAACTATTCAGAGATTATTCTTGGATCAGCTCGTTTCCTTCAGAGTCCAATAGCTAACGTGTGGCAACGCATTAAGTCTTAACAATTAAAAGGTGCTACTTGTAAACCTTCGCTCTGGAATCCAATTAAGTGCACTACACACCGTTAGCCAGCTGTGGAGATAATGCTGTACATGGTGTCTTTTGCAGATTCATTATGAAACACTCATCCGTATATCAAAAATCAGTCTTCATTTAGAAAACATCCCATCACTCTCTCATATCTTATATTCCATATTGCACATAAGTTATAAAATATATTTGTGATCCATGAATAAGACAAAACAATCAAGCTGAAGCTCATGTACACAACAGAAAAATGATGTCTAAAAGCTGCTTTAGTCTAAATATATATATATATCTCTGTATCTCAGTATTTGCTGTAGTGGTGCAGATTATGTCCATAGTCACAGTTTGCTATTTTAAAGAGTGCGGCTTATGTGATCTTTCAGGTGATTGTGGTAGGAAGTGCAGAGGGTTACTATGTCTGTCTGGTCGGTGAGCAGACATATTTTGTTTGGTGGACCTGGAAACGGTGACTCTGGCAGCAAGAAGAGTGCCAGCACCAGCAGCAGGATGGGACATGTTCTGTATGGAGGCGTTCACAGCAGCCTCCACTTTCCCTTCCAACTTCACCAAACGGTTGAGAATATCATCTAACAGCACAGCAATTGTCCTCTTCAAGTCAGCTTCAGCAGAACAAGAGATAAGGCAAGGATTAGTATTATGCTATTTCTCAACCTCTTTCTACCACAACCATCATGAATGCGAAGCAGCCTATTCATTCACATAAGCATCACAAAAAAACTGATTAAAAGTGAACATTTTATAAACGCTAAAATGTAAAAGAACTTACAATAATAACACTTTTTCCATTTGTTAACATCGACAACTATGTACAGCTAACATGAAATAAAACTGTATTACTACAGCCCTGATTATTTTTGTTAATTTCAGCATTTAGAAAAAAAAAAATCTAAAATCACAAGTGGCATTTTTTAACACTGGAGTTCATTATACACTGAACAAAATTATAAACGCAACACTTTTGTTTTTGCCCCCATTTTTCATGAGCTGAACCCAAAGATCTAAGACTTTTTCTATGTACACAAAAGGCCTAAATCTGTGTTAGTGAGCACTTAGTGAGCCGAGATAATCCATCCACCTCACAGGTGTGGCATATCAAGATTATACGCAGGTGTGCCTTAGGCTGGCCACAATAAAAGGCCACTCTAAAATGTGCAGTTTTATCACACAGCACGATGCCACAGATGTAGCAAATTTTGAGGGAGCGTGCAATTATGCTAACTGTAAGAATATCCACCAGAGCTGTTGCCCGTGAATTGAATGTTCATTTCTCTACCCTAAGCCGTCTCCAAAGACGTTTCAGAGAATTTGGCAGTACATCCAACCCAGTGGTGTAGTCTAGTTTTTTGTAGTGAGTATACTGTGATTTTTTTTTTTGTTTTTCCCTTTCCAGCCTCATACTCATCCGTACCAGAGCAGCCTCTCATAAGCACCACCACACTCACTAATCCGGGCTCTACGCTTACTTTTATTTTTAGGAGCACTTGTGATGCTCATTTGAAAAAATGAATTAGGGGCACAGTAAAAAAAATTCAGGAGCACCTTCTCCTCAATAACAAAAATGTGCCTTCCCATTATGAAGTAATATTGGACTCCTTAAAGTGATTTACAGGAGCATTTTTTCTAACTTTATTTGAAGTGTTACCTTTCATGACAAATTCAAAAGTGTATTTTATAAGCTTTTTTTCCCTTCAAAATTTCTAATTAAACAATGCAATAAGAAGAATAGGTTACCGATCAAATAAAATCATTATTAACTAAATTAATTTGCACCACAGAAGAGGCACAGAAGAACACAAAAGTGGCTTGTAGGTATTTACAGAGATTTAATGAGGCCCAGAGGTGGCATGAGTGCAATTAACTTAATAAATTCATGTTGAGATTAATGTTTTAAATATACAATTTTGAATATAGAAATATTCAATGATTTGAATAACTGAAATGATACTTTAAAAATGAAACTCAGACTGCCATTAGGTGGCGGCAAGTTACTGATTTTATCACTGAATCATTCATTCAACTGATTAGTTCGAACGGCTGATTCGTTCGGGAACAAAGCAAGTCCCTGCATCCCAATGTGCATACTATCCACCTTATCTGCTCCAAATAGTTTTGAAAATGACTAATATCACATTTAGGATGGATAGTATGCACATTGGGACTCAGGTAGTGACTGTCTTTATGAATGAGTAATTGAATTGACTCACTAGATTCATGTAAGCGCAGATTCATTCATAAACGAAACAACGCTGTGTTTGAATGAAGATGTGCAGCGGCTCAGTTGTGAGTTTATTTGAAACTATTTAAGTAGACGAAATAGAGCAAAATCATGCAATACTGTTATAGTCAGACAATGTAAATCACTAAATATTACCTTTTTGTTTATTTAAATCACTCATTGTTCTTATATGCCAACATCCCCCTGCTGTTACAGTTAAGTTAATGACAACGTATACTCTACCACGTACCAGGTAATGTTACGATAGCATCGGCGTCGTTTTCTATACCGTGTAGGATAGTATCAGCCTTCTAGCTCATTTTCTGTCGTTTCTATAATGTAAACATTCCTGTCATCTGTTTGCAGTGTGCTTCGTCAACTGAAAAATGATAATTCAATAAAGGTAAGGGATTATTTGTGCGCAAATTTTGACTGTGCTACCATAGGTACAGATTATTAACAGTCGAGTCTTATTCTATTGATGTATTATTTTGCAGCCTTGTGCTACACATCCACTGGTGGTTAAGGGACTGTAATGCTACCAAGAACCCATAGCTTGCTTGATTGTTCAAGGTAATGTTGTCCTTCTCATTTTTATTGTATTTTCAAGTGTCAAGTCATCCACAAATTTGTTGTGAGCAGTTTCATGTAGAACTATTCTCTTTCTACAGATAGTTTGTACATGAAACTGCTCAGAATAAGGTCTGTGGATTATCTTGGTCATGATTTCTGGAAAAAGACATTGCTGTAGAGTGAGAATGGTTCTGACTATGATACCAGTGATGTATTAATTTCATTTAAAGGATCTAAATCTAAACAAAAAGGCTGCCTCACTGTCTGAAGTCAACATAAACGATTCAAACCTGCTATCACTTCTGAACTGAATCATTTGGTCTTGATTCTTTTTTTAAACGCCTACATTTGCAACAGTCTTGGTTTTAAAACTAAAATGTAATAATCTATTATGAAAATGACAGATGTCATATCAAAACTGCTAAGTGATTAGTTATGTATTATTATTATTTTAATAATGAAATGAACACACTGGTTTGTAGTGCAAACAGTTATTCCCATTTACATGTTATTCTTCTTGTTATATCCCTACAGCGGCTAATGAATCGGAAGTCTCACACATTCACAGAAAACGGTGTACGTCTGCGTTGAGAAATAAGGTGAATAGCAACTATTTCTTTTAAAATTAGTCATCTAAAACTCAGTAGTTATAGTATGCCCTCACCCTACTCTTTTCACTCTAATTTATTAAATAAATAATAAATCTTGAATTCTTTTCTGAACAGTAGTAGGGGTGTCCCCGACTAAGGATTTTCATAGTCGAATCTGAATTTTTGAATCTTGCCCATATGTTTGGGGCGGGAGGGGGATACATTACCAAGAGTCAAGTCCGACATTCAACAGTGTCTGCGCTGCTCTGAATGAACTCCTTTTGTGGACATGTTCTTCAAGCAACAACGTGCAGAAACACAGCAAGTTGGAAACTGAACTCTAAAAATTCACAGCGTTTCATCATAATAGTGTTCTCATTATAATGTTATTTATATGACAGTCCCAGTCATAGTTATTAATAGTCTGCATTGTTGTTTGTACTGCTTTTGCGCTGCGTGCTGAAGAGATAATCACCGTAGTACTTCATTGAAGCGCTTCACTGCAGCAAAACTCAACCAAATGCATCTTATACAAGATAAAAAATATATACACGATATATATAAACCGGCCGAAATCACTCGTACCCTACCTGATCGGAAAAATCCAGTTTTTCACTCTGCCTGTGTCAATTTGACTCTTGTTAAAGATATAAATCCCTGCTGCCAAGATGCTCCTCTGCTGGACACGGCCTATGGAAAGTGAAACTTAAATCTATAGGGGTGGTTGGATTTATTCACGCACGTTAAAATATATATTCATAGTTTCCTTTTTTTCAGATTCATATTTATTCAGATTCTGGGGTTATGGTATGGGCAGGCATATATTATGGACAACGAACACGTGTGCATTTTATTGATGGCATTTTGATTGCGTGACAGAGATACCGTGACGAGATCCGGAGGTTGGCCTATTGTTGAGCATTCATCCACGACCATCACCTCATGTTGCAGCATGATAATGAACAGCCCCATGTTGCAAGGATCTGTACACAATTCCTGGAAGCTGAAAACATCCCAGTTCTTGCATGGCCAGCATACTCACCGGACATGTCATCCATTGAGCATGTTTGGGATTGGCGTATACGACAGCGTGTTCCAGTTCCTGCCAATATCCAGCAACTTCGCACAGCCATTGAAGAGGAGTGGACCAACATTCCAGACTACAATCAACAACCTGATCAACTCTATGTGAAGGAGAGAGATGTGTTGCACTGCGTGAGGCAAATGGTGGTCACACCAGATACTGACTGGTTTTCGGACCCCCCAATACAGTAAAACTGCACATTTTAGAGTGGCCTTTAATAGTGGCCAGCCTAAGGCACACCTGTGCAATAATCATGCTGTCTAATCAGCATCTTGATATGCCACACCTGTGAGGTGGATGGATTATCTCGGCAAAGGAGAAGTGCTCACTAACACAGATTTAAACAGATTTGTGAACAATATTTGAGAGAAATAGACCTTTTGTGTACATAGAAAAAGTCTTAGATCTTTGAGTTCAGCTCATGAAAAATGGGGGCAAAAACAAAAGTGTTGCGTTTATAATTTTGTTCAGTATATTTGTTAAAAGGACATTGCACTAATAAAAAGTAACAATGAGCTATATATATATATATTTTTTTTTTTACAAAAAATGTATTAATCTTTGTTAATGTTAGTTCATAAAAATAAATTGTTCAATACATTGACAATTGTATTTTTATTTACTAAAATAAACCAAATCAATATTAATAAATATTATATATTGTTGAATGTTAATAAATGTTATAAGAAATTAGACATTTTGTAAAATGTTACCAGAAAGGGAAAACATAAAACAAAATTTCAACACTTTATATTTTAAGGTTAAATTGTCAATACTGGTAAATGCATTAGATATTACAAACTAACAACCAACAATAAAATTAATTTTTAATTTCACTAATTTTAATGTTAAGTTTTATATATACTAACATTTTAAGTTTGATCAAATAACATTAGTTAATGTTTTATGAGCAAAAAACACTAACCTTCATAAATACTAACTAATGTATATGAATTAACCTTGTTGTAAAGTGTTAGCAAGAAATTTCTAAACTTAGGTAACAAATTAAAATGTTTAAATTTAGTTTGATTAAAATACACATGTAACCTAGAACATTTGCTACAGACTTCAATTTCAGACTGTTCATCATAAAATTATTGTATGACTATCAAGAAAGTCATATGGACTGTTTTTATGATGCGTCTGTTTTTTGGCACTATAAAACAGCATACAGGTAAGGAATGACCTGTGTTAATGATGATTAAATTATGTATAATAATAATAAAGCCTTACCATATCCTGCCATGGAGGTGCCCTGGGGCCCTGAGGGATTCTGGTTCTCCTCACTAAGGACTTTGACATAGCGATGGCTGAGCTCGAGGATCTGTTGGCGGAGCTCTGCGCTGCTCTGGCGTCGTGGTTGTGTGATGGTATAGTGAAACAGCAGCAGACACCAGGCCAGGCCGAAGACCACAAGAAACAAACTCAGTCTGTGAGACATGCTCCTACGCAGCAGACAGCCCAGCATGGCAATGCTGCAGGTCTAATGGGACCCGGGTTAAGGGGATGGGGTGGGGACAGGTTTATAAGAGGGTGTCAGGTTCCGGGCTGGAATATTAAGTCATGAAAAAGCGCAGTGGAGGTTAAAATTAGGAATGGGGAGAAAAGCCGGTAAAATAAGGTCACTGATCTCATGTATTTGTTTAGCTGTTTTGACTAGGAAATTAAGAGTGTGGAAGATGGATGGATTGAAAGGAATTGTCTATTGCTGAATAGGCGTCAAGTGCAAGGAATACCTGTAAAACACACACAACACACACACACACACACACAAAAACAATCAGAAATTTGTGAGAATTTATGTATTAAATGACTATACTTACAGTTAATGCACAAAGCCTCAGGTTTCAGTTTGTAAGAAAAAATTACATTTCCATACAGGAAGATATTTTGTAGAAAGTTTGTAACCAGGTTGTTCTGGGGCACCATTGACTTCCATAGTAGGAAAAAAAATACTATGGAAGTCAATGGTGCCCCAAAACCAGTGATGATCCTTGACATCTGGGAGCCTTACACCCGTTTCACACCGCAAGCGTGAGCGGCGCAGAAGCGGTGCGTATGCAGAGCAAGAGCAGCGCGCACCCATTATGCTTTCATACTGGCAGCATTTGTCTCGCGCAGCTGAACCGCGACTTGTACTGCTGCAATAAAGACGAGTATCGTCATTTCTGTCATATTTTCAAGTGTTCTCCTCTGAATACTGTGTGCCATGTGTTTTGATGTATGATATGGCCAGCAAACTCTGTGATGCGACCGTGTCCCCCTCCCCTCTGTCCCACACGCATATGCAAATAACATATATTATATATAGGTTTACACTATAAACTTGAGCCAAGTTTTCAAGTTGTGTATACGAAAATATTGCTAACCCTGTCAGGAATCACTTACATGATTTTATGGTGAAATTTTTATTTTTTATGTTAATCGGGCCAATTTTGATCAAGAACAATGCACTGTAACTTTAATTCAGCGTAAGCAAAAATTTGACTCAGCGCGAAAACGCGATCGTTTTGGCGCCGAGTCTATTTTTGTAGCGTCGCTTACGCTGACTTAAAGTGACAGCGCTTTTTTCACGGTAAAAATTTACATGGATTGACATGGAAATGTAGTAATTTCACAATAAATAGATATAATTAAAGTCTACCGTGTTTAACAGGCTTTTTGGCTTGGTTTAAAACAATTAAAAGTGCACATTTAGATAAACAATGCAACATATGCACTTGTGTCTTGTGGAGGTAGAAAAAGAAAGCTCTTTAAGTCCCACAGGACTGTTTGTAATCAAGATTTAAATGTAGGCACGAGAGCCGACTGTTTCTGTCAATGCAAAGTTTTATTTAAAAATATTTGTGAAAAGTATATGCTGTGTTTAAATGTGTTTGCACTTGCTTGAGCAACTTAATATACAAATCTAGAAGCCAAATGCATTTAATACAATTTTATATTAATTGAGTTTAAAGTGAATAAGTCTATGAAAGATTGTGTATAACTGTACTGTGATAAAAGAGGATCACAATGCTGAAAAGCACGTTCAGTATAGGCTAACAACGTTTGTATTTTAATTAAAACAATGGATAAATGTTGTGTTTGTGGTAAACAGCCGCGGATCAAGAGCGGACTGAAAACGCGTCCTGTGTGAAAGTACTGTGATATCTTCAGTAATGATTGAACTGAATCACACAAGATAACTGCACTGGTGGTTTATTAACATTGTTGTCAGAACAGAGCATACATGCCACACAGCATTCTCTCACGCTTCTTCTATTGTCTGTCGTTACAGCACCCACGTGATCCCGCAGGACACAGCACCTCCTGTGGTAGGGAGCGGAACTACTACACAACATCAGGTTACCACATCCCTCCCCCCTTAAGAGAAAAACTACTCCAGAGGTAAGTCACATACGTTCCTTCCCAAATACTCACAAATGTACTGTAAAGATGACATTGTACTCAATATTGTTAACCTAGAGAAACAAAAAACAAATCAACAGGGACTGTTCTAGACAGTCTGATCACTTATTGAACAGTTAACACATACATACATCTCTTATAACTCTTACATATTATTATACTATTTTTTTTTTTTTTTTAACTGATTACAACAAAAAAACAACTAGGAAGGTGGGTAGACTACCATCCTTCCAGTGAGTCCCAGAGCTCATTCTTGCTCTGACTTGAGGGATCTCACTACTATGTCACAAAGTCTTCCAGGTAAGTAGGAGTCTGTTTTGTGCGTTCGGACCTGCGCAGTACAGGTAGTGGAACTACTCCTCTTTGTTTCTTGTCACCAACTGAAGGGTGTGCTTGGACTGTCTCTGAAGCACTCACTTCCTCTCTACTTGAAGTGGGGACATTTGAGTCTGCAGGCAGGGCCTCCACTGCTGTCTCTGAGACTGGAAAACTGGTAGACTCCTCCATCCACTCTGACATGTGCGCATCTCTCACTCCCCACAATAGTATGCCGTTCTCATTTGATCGACATGAACGCCTAATGACTCGGCCATCTCCTGTCTGAACGTGGTAGATACAGGTCCGGTGTTATCGACAACGACCGCTGGTATCCAACGAGGTCCATGACTGTAGTTTCGGGTGTAACACCTCATTCCCAGGAGAAAAACTCCTCCACTTACTGTGAGTGTCATGTTGATCCTTTGCTTGAGTTGTTTCTTACTATCTTTGACTTCACATCAGGCAGCAGAAGATCCAATGTTGAGCGCAACCTCCTGGACATAAGCATTTCAGGGGTGACACTCCAGTCGTAGTCTGTGGTGTGATTCTGTAATTGAACAGAAATCTAGCTAACCTGGTCTCTATGGTGTCTCCCTTTATTTTCTTTATTCCCTGCTTAAACGACTGTACAGCTCTTTCCGCCAGACCATTCGACGCCGGATGGAATGGTGCAGATGTTATGTGCTGTATGCCATTCAGTTTTAGGAATGCTTGAAACTCCTGGCTTGTGAAACAAGTTCCATTGTCCGATACTAGGGTCTGGGGCAAACCATGTATGCTAAAGCACTGTCTGAGCTTTTCAATGGTACAGACTCGTGGCTGTACTTGCTGGGTACACATCCATCCATTTGGAGTGTGCATCTACAATGACAAGGAACATTTTTCCTAGAAAAGGACCAGCGTAATCCACATGCAGTCTGCTCCAAGGTGTTTCTGGCCACTCCCATGGATGTAGCGGGGCTCCGGCTGGAGAATTCCTGTTTTCCTGACATGTAGTGCAGGACTGCACTTCCTTTTCAATTTCGGAGTCCATTCCTGGCCACCAGACGTATGAACGGGCTAAGCCCTTCATTCTAGATATTCCTGGATGTGTGTGGTGCAACTGCTTTAAAATGGCTTTCCTACCCCTCTGTGGAACGACCACTCTGGCTCCCCAGAGCACGCACACCATCCTTCACACTCAACTCCAATTTTCTACGACTGTAGGGCTTGTACTTTACATCCACCTCCCGTGCCAACCCTTCAAACACCAGACTAGCACTTGGGCGAGTGTTTCGTCCTTAGCTATCCACTGTCTCAGCTGCTTTGTTGTGATTGGTGGATCCTCCAGGACATCCAACATGAGAACCTGCTCTTCCACCTCCTCTTCCTCTGTCTGTGGCAGCGGCAACCTGCTCAACGCGTCTGCATTTGCATGTTCTTGCCCAGGTTTGTAGATGATCTTGTACTCATAAGCTCTGAGTAGTATTGCCCACCTCTGCACTCTTGGTGACCCCATCTGTGGCACTGGCTTTTTCTCGTGAAAAAGTGATATCAGTGGTTTGTGGTCAGTGCTAATGGTGAACGTTCGACCATAGATGTATTTGTGAAACCTCTTGATTCCGAAAATGATAGCTAACCCCTCCTTATCGAGCTGTGAGTACCGCTTCTCGGCTGGTGTTAGCGTGCGTGATATGACCCCCAACGGTTTTTCACTACCATCTTCCATGACATGTGACAAGACCGCACCTAATCCATAAGGCGAAGCATCGCAGGCGAGCATTAAGGCCTTGTCCGCTGAATAATGACCCAGGACCTTTGCTGACTTCAGCAACTGTTTTGAGTTCTGAAAAGCTTCTTCCTGCTCAGAATTCCACGTCCACTGAACATCTTTCCTCAACAGTTTGTGTAACGGAGCTAAGCGTAGCTAAGCTAGGTAGAAACTTATTATAGTAATTCAAAAGACCTAAGTAGGCTTTTAACTCTGTCACGGTGGTTGGCGATGGAGCTTCCTCTATGGCTCTCACTTTGCTCTGCACAGGGTGTAAGCCTTCAGCATTGACCACATGCCCTAGTTATTCCACCTCTTTTTTCAGAAACACACATTTGCTCCTGTGGAGACGCAGGCCATCGTCCTTCAGCCGTCTGAGTACCTCCTCTAGGGTTCTCAGATGTTCAGCTTCGTCTCTTCCCGTCAGAATAATGTCATCAAGGTACACAGCTACTCTTGGAAGGCCTTGTAACAGATTTTCCATCGTTCGCTGGAAAATGGCAGGAGCTGAAGAAACTCCAAAGGTAACCTATTGTAGGTGAAAAGGCCTCAGTGCGTGTTTACTGTGAGGTATTTCTTTGAAGCCTCATCCATCACAATCTGCAGGTAAGCGTGACTTAAATCGAGCTTGGAGAACTGTTTCCCTCCTGACAGTGTATTGAACAGGTCTTCAACACGGGAATGGGGTATTGCTCGAGTGAGGAGGCACGGTTTAACCGTTAGTTTATAATCTCCACATATTCTGACCGACCCATTTGGTTTTAAAACAGGAACGATAGGCGCGGCCCATTCGGCGTACTTGACGGGAGCTATAATGTCCTCTTTCAACAGCCGCTCTAATTCCTCTTCTACTTTAGCTCTCAAGGCATAAGGAACTGATCGAGGCCTATAAAATTTAGGCTGTGCGTCAGCTGACACCCGAATGGTTGCTGTCATGCCTTTCAACATCCCTAACTCCTGCTTGAACACATCTTCTTTCTCCATGAGTACTTCTGGTAGATTCTGTGCCTCTGTTCTCACACTTTTTATTTCCTCCCACCTTAGCTTCAGAGCTTCCAACCATCCTCTTCCTAACAAACTAGGCCCAGTGCCTTCCACCACCACCAGGGGCAATGTCCTTACTTGCTGCTCATAGTTGACTTCCACTTTTGCTACCCCCACCACTTTGATTTTCTCCCCGGTGTATGACTTAAGTGAAAGTTTAGTTTGTTTTACTTGCGGACGTTGCTTCTCGTTCCACATCTCCTTGAATTTCCTCTCATTCATTATGCTTACACTGCAACCTGTGTCAATTTCAAAATTCACTGTCTTCTTATGCACTTCCATCGTCACTTCAAACGGTTTTATCCTCTGAATTGAGGTCTCCGTTTCCATGCAGTTTAATGTGAAAGCATCCTCTTCAGATCTATCACCATCCTGCTTTTCCCATCGACATTATGTGATCGATGTGGACGTGAACACCGCTCTGCTCTATATGTTTTCTCTGCTCTGTATGCTTTCTTTTCACTGGGTATGCACTTACTTTCGTTTTATTACGGCAAGCCTTAGCTATATGCCCTATTTTCCCGCAATAGTGACACTTTGCCTCCTTAAATTTACACTCAGCTGCTATGCTGCTTTCCATGACATCTGTAGCATTCTCTTCCTGTCTTTTTCCATTCACCCTCCTTTTTCCGTGCACCCTCTGTCTTCATGCTGTTACACGCTAACGGTGCTTTATGGAGGTCTTGAACATTTTTACTAGCAGCTTCCGCAGCCACTGCAATTTTAAACGCTTTCTCAAAAGTCAAATCTGTTTCGGACAGCAAGCGTCTTTGGATCCATCATCATTAATACCGCATACTAATCGTCTCTCAACATCTGTTCCAATGTAGTACCATAGTTGCAATCATGCGCCAATTGTCTCAATTCTGCTACGTATGCATTGACGGACTCCGTCGGCTGGCGAGCACGCGAGTCGAATTTGTATCGCTGTACTATTTCGCTCGGTTTTTGGGTCGAAGTGCTCTTCATTAAAGTTTTCAACTGACCATATGTTTTCGAGCTGGGCTTATCTGGACTCACCAAGTTCCTTATGAGCTTGTATGTGGCTGGTCCCACCACGCTGATGAGGATAGCTCTTTGCTTCTCTCCGTCATCAATTCCATTAGCTTCAAAAAACTGCTCTAGTATCTCACAATACTCTTCCCATGTCTGCTCCTTCACGTCAAAAGCCGACAGAGAGCCTATCATCGTTGCCATCTTTGCGTTTTTTTTTTTTTTTTTTTTGAATACTCCGAACCAATGCTAACGTTAGCCTCTCACTCTCTCACCATCAGCTCACTAACACAGTCAGTATTCTCCGCCTTTTTAAATCGACACTCCTCTCATCCTTCCAGGATCCTCGTCGCCAATATGTGATATCTTCAGTAATGATTGAACTGAATCACACAAGATAACTGCACTGGTGGTTTATTAACATTGTTGTCAGAACAGAGCATACATGCCACACAGCATTCTCTCACGCTTCTTCTATTGTCTGTCGTTACAGCACCCACGTGATCCCGCAGGACACAGCACCTCCTGTGGTAGGGAGCGGAATTACTACACAACATCAGGTTACCACAGTACAATGAGTCTGTGCATGCTTTTGCACATCATACGTAATGAACACGGACCGCATACGCACTGCAGACGGAGCATGTGTGAATCAGGTGTACGTGGAGGTAGGAAAAAAAGGGGGTGGGGGTGTTGGGATGAAAGAATGGATGAAACGCACTCTTTCTCTTTCACTCCGTCTCGAATCACGCTCGCGGAAAGTGCTCTTCTCTTCCACAGCTCCTTTGAAAGCTTTCAACTCGTTGTTTTATTCAAGAACGAAACTAAAGTTAAAACACATTTGAGCGCAAGGGTAGGCCCCTGGTGTTTCGGGGGCCCCATGCAGCTTGCGTATTCTACTTATAGGGAGGATCGGCTCTGCCCAGAACTGCTCTGTTTCCCACATTCTTCAGAATATCTTCCTTTGTGTTCAGCAGAACAAAGAAATTCATACAGGTTTGGAACTACTTGAGGGTGAGTAAATGATGACAGAATTTTCATTTTTGGGTGAACTATCCCTTTAAGTGAATTGAAGCCCTGTCATCACTCTCTTCTTCTGTGGTCACAGTGCTATTCTCCACCCAATCACAAATCACTTAAGGAACATTTTTGCATATTGATTATATTAGTCAAGATAAAATGAATATTGGGACCATTATAATCGAAGACTAACCAAAGTGCAGGGGATTTACACTGTGTGCTCCCCCATTGCAAACTATTGTTTTCAGTATAGTCACATGAAATTTAAGATGGGAATTACAGCATAAAACTTGGTTAAAGCTCTGAGGTCAGACATATCATGCCTTGGCTGAAAAGAACGTGATTATCAGTTAAACAATGTGAGAGTTATTCATTGACTCATTTAACTTTTGATGTTATCACAAAGCTAATGTAGCGATATTGGCTTGGAGAAAAGGTTAGCAATAACAGACAAACTTGGCACGCAATATAAGCAAATGTATATAATCAAACAGCTTTTAGCATTCTGGCTGAACTCGTATCATGCTTCTACATATGCTAGTTTGATATTTTTCACTCGCTTCTCAAGGTCTACAGACTGATATTAAGCAGCTTAACGAATCGTTTGTACTATTGCACACACTCTATTATCGCTTTAAGACAAGGCCGGGTGTGAAAGGTATTGAACAGCTGGAACAGCCTGATGAATCTGCTACGGTGACATAGCTAATATAGAAATTACCTTAAATACTTTGGTCAAGGTGACGGATTCGTGGACTCCAAATCGTTGACATTTTCTTAGCACGTGTGCAAGACAGCCCCAGCAAGCCTATCTTAAAAAAATCAGTAATATTAAAACAATATTCAAACTGCAGCATAACTTCAAAGCAAGCGTCTCTGTATTAAGTAAGAAGCTACTTATTTTTGAGGCAACGCCTTAAATTAAATGCCAGATTATCATTCGGAGACGACTGTGGTGGCGAAACTAGGAATACAGATTTTATTTCAGTAGTATTTTTCCCTGCGGTGACAACACGAGCACCAGCGATGTCCGGTTGTGAATGAATTCTTCTTTTGAGCCGAATCATTTCAATGAATCAAATTCACAAAACGATTCTTTAACATTCGACTGAACAATTTTTCCCGCAACGAACCAAATCACCGAAAAACAAGTTGTAACAGAAATGCAAAATACTAATAAAACGTTCATAAATTATGTTTATGTACGACTTGATTGTATGTCTTGACCTGTTAAAAACTAAATGTTATTTCAAAACAGTAAAAAACATTTTCAGCCCAAAAAATAGGCTATTATTAATTAATAATGATACAAATTAGATTTGGGTTCTAAATGACTATGAGCATGACATTACAGTATACACATTTGTTAATATACGCAAAAAACGCAGTTGAAATAGACAGTTGTATGTGCCAACGCATTTACTTGAATGTTTTATAATATCTGCTTTTTTCTTCTTCAGAATATACAAATCATGAATGTGCGGTGATGCAACTACGTTTTAACGATAACTTGTGGGGAAGTCGTGGCCTAATGGTTAGAGAGTCTCGGTCTGGCAGGAATTATAGGTGGGGGAGTGAATATACAGCGATTTCTCCACCTTCAATGCCACGACTGAGGTGCCACCGAACCCCCAACTGCTCCCCGGGCGCTGCAGCATAAATGGTTGGTGCGTGCACCTTGGATGGGTTAAATGCAGAGTATGGGTCACCATACTTGGTCGTATGTCACATCACTTTTTAAAGAATCACTGAATCATTTTTAAAGAAGGAAACGATTCTTTGATATGAGTCTGACTGACGTCACCCATGGAAAAGGTCAAAAGCAGCATGGGAAATGTAGTTCACGTGTACAAACGTAGTCGAGATGCATAAACATCGCTGTGAGTGTATAATGAATATTACTGATTAGATTTTTACATGATGATATTTTTAACTCTTTTTTATACCTAATTTAGTCTATTTAGGGAAAAGGTATCACTGTTGTTTCGTCGTTGCCTAGAAACACAGGCGCAAACGAACAACCTTCATTGTAAACAAGTTGCAGTGTCAGTGTAGCGGCTCGAGAAGTAATTTATATTAACAGACAAAATCTACAAAAAAGACTCACAATCACAGTGGAATGGAAAAGATACACATCGACAAACATGCAACCAATGCAGTGGAGGCCTATTTAGAATACAAAAGGTAGGTTTGTTTGAAAAAAATCGGAAAAACTGAAGTCTCTTCACTTAGTCTATGCAAAAATATTTCCTATTTTTATCTTCTCAGGTCCTTAAAAAAAAAAAAAAAGCTTGTCGAGTTTGAAAAAGTGATCTTGTGATTCTCTATCGTTAAATATCTTGTTTTGCAAAGAATTGTTGGGGAAGATGATGGAGGGAGGCTGTTTTCAGAGGAAGAGTACAAGAAATACAAAGAGACAGTGGTACCAAGAAGAATTCAAAACCGTCTATATGTCAGTTTTGGGGTCCCAGAACAGATAGACTGCAAACTGATTGGACCAGAGACACCTTGCTTCTGTACACACAGGTATGGATCATTGGTCATACACATTATTGATGTACACAAACAGATTCTTTAATAATTATATTTCATTCTCAGGTATAAACAATGGAAAGGCCTATACTCCTGCCTTGTAGGGTCAAAGGTTGTCAGTGTGTGTCCTATGAATACGTTCATATCAACGGCTCTAAACCAGTAAGCTGTCAGTGCAAACACACAACCAGTGAACACAGTGAAGCTACAGGCCACCAGTGCAAAAAATGTGAGTTTTGCACCATTGCATCTCCTATTAATAATTACACATAAGCATTTAATCAAATATAAACAAATCTTAACCTGTTTACCTCCAGGCACTCACTGCACTGGCTATCGAAGTCCATTCACCTGTGGATGTGGTCAGCCTGGATATGCCCATGTGACGCTAGTTGAAACCAGGGAAGAGCGCATGGCAAGGGGGCGTCCGGTGGGCAGAGCTGTTCCATATGCGGCTATGGGAGGTTTAACTGGGTTCAGCTCACTGGTGGACGGCTACCTGAGACTGGATCCAAGTGGCGTAGGCAATACATGTGAACAGAACACAGAATAGGCTATGTGTCACTCACCTGACAGTGGTGCCACAACAAACATAATGTTAGCATCAGGTTAGCACACACATTTAGAGTCAACATTATGCTTATTTAATTATGTTACATTTTGTGCTTTCTGCTTAGCCTGAGAGAGAATTCTTTATATTTGTCTAGTGGTATATTGCTTAATCACAGCAAATACTTTTACAGTGTATATTTATTCATCATAACATTAACATAAATGGATGTATTTGCATACTGTATTATATAATAGTGTTAACATTAATACAATAAATAAATAAAATAAACTCATACTGATATTAAGAGTAATCATTTAAAATAATCAGACCTAATTAAGACACATTACAAATACATCAAATCAATATTTTTTTTTTTTACTTTTCATTAAGTAATAATAATTTAACATTGAGTTAATTCTCAATGTTTCATAATACAATTTTTTGTAAATATATTTAATAAATAACTGTAATAATTGTATACATCTTTTATGTACTATTTTTATTTAGTATTAAGAATTTAGTTGAGTGAATTGTCAATGCTTCGTGCCCCATACAAAATATATATTTATTAAAAATACTCATGTCATTCAAGTATCTGACAGAATAAATATTTTGGGTCAAAATGTATATTAATATAAAAGGAATTTAAAAGGTACATATTATGCCTGTAACTTTTTACCATTTCTTTTTAAGAACCGTTTTTATTGGACATTTTTTAATTATCATTGTAAAATTTCGCTTACAGTGTAAAAATATATATGTTTAAATTGATTCAAATTGGTAAAATTACTGATATACTTTTCAGTTTTGGCCAGCAGAGGTCAGTAGTGATACACATGCCTCTGCTTCACTTCACCAGCATTGACTTGACATTGTGTGAGAGATGTGTCTTTGTTTTCAATGAATTGGTTTTAAATTGCTCTTCTCTGCTTGCTAATGTTCAGAACAATAATAGCAATTAAAGGACGTAATTAAAAGAATGTTTGTGCTCTATCTATGAGACACAGAGGGCTGCGTGCTCTGTGAACTCCGCAGGCTCTGTGGCTCGCATTCAATCGCTTTCTGTTCAAGAAGCAGAAAGAAAGAAGAAACAATTTCACCCCTAATCATTGGTACAGTTCCACTAAAATAGTTTGCTGTAGGTGCTGGACATGACTAGCTCTGTCTTCCACTGTGTGTGTGTGTGTGTGTGTGTGTGTGTGTGTGTGTGTGTGTGTGTGTGTGTGTGTGTGTGTGTGTGTGTGTGTGTGTGTGTGTGTGTGTGTGTGTGTGTGTGTGTGTGTGTGTGTGTGTGTGTGTGTGTGTGTGTGTGTGTGTGTGTGTGTGTGTGTGTGTGTGTGTGTGTGTTTTGAATCTCAGAATATGTTTGAATGTGCTGCTCTGTTTTTGTATTTGTGAATGTTTCATGACTCATCCTAAGCTCCTCAAGATTCCATTAGATTGGATTCGTTACGACTTCCTCTTTATATGTTCATACACTCTTCCTCTGTTCTGATATGCATCTCCATTCAATTGCTCTCGAGAACATCTGCCTGTCTCATGAAATGCGTAAATGCGAGTGTGTGTGACCTGCGAGACTTGCCTTTGGTGACGTCGGTGATGAAAAAGAGACTAAACACAGACTCTACTCATTGCCACACTTGAAATAAAACCCGCGGCTCATTGGTGGATGTTTCATCGCCACCAACACTCTGAAAATACCTCGCTGATTTATTTAGAAGTCTCTTTTGTATTGCCACTCTTTGCCTGGTCCTCTATTTATATTAAGCCTCATTTAGACGGTGATATGTTATGCACCCTGCTCCTCTCTGCCTCTTCAATGATATCTTTAATTCGTTCCCTCTCTTTTGTCCCCCTCCTCCAAATCCCTCAGCTCCAAATCGTTAGTTACACAGGAATCAGTTAAAGGCACTGAGAGCTGGAGAAAACAGTATGAATTGGGTGTAAGTTCACTGGTTGGCCGATGTTCACGGGAGTGTTATACATTCACGAATGGTTCTGCAAAAGAAAAAAATCATAATTTACTCACCCTCATGTCGTTCTAAACTATATTATTTTCTTTCTTCTATCAAACCGAAGAAGAAGCAGAATGTCCAATCAGCTGTTTCATACAATGATGAAAGTGAATGGTAACCAAGAGTTTTGGTGAATAACTGCTTAAATTTGAGACTATTCTTCACACAAATGGCTTCAGCAGGTTCATGGACTAATTTTATCATTGTTTAATGATGAACTGTGTTCTTTCAGGAGCTTGGCATTCTTCCACTGCGTGGAAGAGAGCAGTGTGAACATTTTTTAAAATATCTCCATTTGTCTTCAATGGAAGAAAGAAAGTCATACTCGATGGGAATGACATGACCCCAACATTAATAATTATCCTAATTATATGTTTCTTTAATGATTCTGGTAACAATTTATTTTAAGGACCTATTAGTTGCTTATGAGCATGCATATTAATGGTACTCATAAAACACATAGAATTGTGCCATATTCTGCATAACCATACTTTAGGTCCCTTAATCCTACCCAATATCTGAATTTAACAACTGCCTTACTAACTATTAAGAAGCAGCAAATTTGGTAGTTAATGGTTAGTTAATAGTGAGAATTTGTCCCCAAACTAAAGTGTGACCGTGATATTAATAGTGTAATTCGATTTTGATGTAGAACCCTTTATTATGCTCAATGTGTTCAATTACAGAACCATAAAAGCAGGGTTCCAAGAACCATAATCTGGTTCATTTAGAACCATTTGTCATTGGAGACTTAATTTTAAATGAATAAACCTATAGTAAAGTCTAATTGGCTGGCAGCCATATCACCCTGTAGCCCAGAACTGGTTGTCCACTAAGCAGGGCTGAGCCTGGTCAGTACCTGGATGGGAGACCATCCTGAGAAAACCAGGTTGCTGTTGTTAGAAGTGTTAGTGAGGCCAGTAGGGGGTGCTCACCCTGTGGTCTGTGTGGGTCCTAGCACCCCTGTATAGTGATGGGGACACTATACTGTCACCAAGCACCGTCCTTCGGATGAAACGTTGAACCGAGGTTCTGACTGTGGTCATTAAAAGTCCCAGGATGTCTTTCGAAAAGAGTAGAAGTGTGACCTCGGCATCCTGATCAAATTTGCCCACTGGCCTCTGACCATCATGACCTCCAAACAATCCCCATATCTGCCGAATGGCTTCATCAATCAGTCTCCTCTCTACCAGTAAGCTGGTGTGTGGTGGCGTTCTGGTGCACTATGGCTGCTGTCGCATCATTCAGGTGGATGCTGCACACTGGTGGTGGATGAGTAAATCCCCCCTCACAATGTAAATTGCTTTGAGTGCCTAGAAAAGCACTATATAAATGTAATGAATTATTGTTATAATTGTATATTTAAATTGCTGAGATAAGTTTAAAGTAGTCCAGCTCATTAAATCCCTTGTGGGTTTCTTGATACTTGCTTAAAAGCAATTTTATCATTTAGATTGCCACTTTGGTCACAAGCCATGCAGGCCCTGAGGCCGCTTGGCTGCATACTTTCAAATAATGCATTTAAAGTTAAAATATCTATTCAATTAGATGAACTCAAAACAAGTGATTTGTTGGTGGGAAGATTGCTTGATTAAATACACCCATGTTAACAAACACACTCACAAGCACATGCAGTGTTGTGATAATGTGAAGTCTACAATAATGAAACTCTTGCTTTGTCCTGCTTCCGTCTTGATACTTCTTTAATTTAAACAAAGAATGAAAGAAGAATTTGAAAAGGCTCTTTGATCTCATTAAAAATGCATCACAAGAAAAATGAGAAGGATCAGTTTATTAACAAAATATAAATGTACCATCCGGTGGAGGTTTTGAATGACGATGTAGAGGAAAATCAGGACAGGATTACATATAAAGGAGCTGGTGTAAATGTTGAATTAATCTGATTAGATTCAGCAGATCTGTGGAACTAAAGTGATTGACATTGAAATCAGATTAATTCCCTTCCTTGCTGTGATACAGCACATGAATTTTAATTCTAAGCTGAAATGAGCAAGTAATCGCAGTAGTGATTAAGTCAACCGTACGCTATCGTGACATTTTTTTAGAATAACCCAGGTTTGTCAGAGCAGAGATCACGAAGTGCTGTGATTCAGATTAGTGATGTGGCTATATTTGTCTGACACGCTTTGTCTCCTTTTTGACCCAAGCAGGTGTCCACGGGAAGTCTTGCACATACAAACAATCTACAAACACACACCTGTGTCCAAAGAGAAGACCGGAGTAAGCTAGCGGAAGGGATGATGTCTGACCTGAAAGGTGACATATCGGTTTAGTGTGAGTGTTTGATGATGGTGCATGTGTGTGTGTTGATATCAACCCCGATGCATAACATCACAGATCCTTTGGTGTCATAATGCCTTAAATAAGCCATTACTTTATTAATTATGTCCTCCTAATGGCCTTAATCTAAAGACAAGATGCAAAGAAATTACTTCACAAATTCTCCACCAGTGGAAACCATTAAAAAATGCAAGGAAAAATGGAAAACATCAAAATATACCTCCTTACAAGTCTAATCTCTCTGCAATGGAAACCTTTCTGAGGTCTTTAGAGCAACTGATGTACTGCTATCGGAGTCACCAGGGTGCCGTGATTGACAGGCGTTTGGGGAGGAACAGAAGAGAGTAGAAAATATTCACCCCTTATGTTAGCTTATAGCTCAGATTCGTCATGCGAAGCAGCTGTCAATCAATAACATACATTTAAAAAGTGTGATACTGCATTAGTTTTACTCAAACTGCAAACTTGCCGTACGAAGTCAGGAACTGTCCAGCAAACTATGAATCATAGGCACTTCTTGATTCTGCTCAGACTTGATGAATAGTCTGTTTATATTACACTGAATTGCATTGAAGCCTCGTAAAGTGTCGCCTCTTCTCCATCTCCAATAAGCCTGACAGATTGCCGTACAATTGTCAGAGTCTATGTTGTGTGATGTTGAAAAGAACAACATCAATTACCTTGAATCAAAGCAGTGAGACCTAAAAGTGCGTCAAGACAATTGCTTTTTCAATTTCTTTGTTAAAAAGCTTGAAAATCGACACTGGAACTGCGTTGTGGCCGTGACTCGAGGTGCTTCTGCTCCTCTCCAATTCTTTATTCTGCTCAGTTGTGCTTTGAAGGATTGAAAAGGGAAGAGGAGGAGTGAGGGAGCAGAGATGAAGACTGTGGGACTGGTGGTGTTATTTATTCAAGCCGAACACATGAGTGTGAAGGAGGAGACGAAAGCGAGCGTGGAATCACGCAGCTGTGCAAAATCAATAAGTGTTTGCTTGACAGTAATAAAAGATGATCTCTGTCGTTTGTGCATCAAAACACTCTGATTTGCCCTCATACTGCATCCACACTCTCTCAAATACCCTCAGAAGCATGACTGCACTTTGAAGATCAACCGCCACTGACGTATTATGGACCTGCGAGGACCCGGGGCCCCGAGGCCTCCTCTGGTCACAATTGTGAGATGTATTTGTATTAATAAGTTGAATAAGATTGCTTCTTAAAAGATACACACATACACACACTTATCATTTTTGTTAAATAATTGTTTAAAAGCTTATAAAACAATGATAACTAATTTCACACAAAAGTAAGGCTATGCAAACATTTGAACAGGATAATCTGTTAATTCAGTTATTTGTTTTATAAAATATTTGTGAATGTCTGCTTCATCAAATAGCTTCACAAGGCCTGCATCTAAAAGAAAATATTCTGAAAGAGGTGTGTAAAATTATGAATAACAAACAATTACACCATAGATATAAAGAGTGAAAAATGGCAGATATATAGTGGCAATTACAAGAATAAACCTATAAAGAAATAACAGCACTGTTGGTGCTATATGGAAAATATTTCTCATTTCTTCATTAATTTCACATTGCAGCAATAGTCACAGTCTGTCTGTCTAAGGTACAGTACATCAATTTTGCATTGGCAGTAGCTTGTTTTCAGGTGTCTGGCCACCACGGTCCTCTTATGGAGGCCCCAACGGCTCAGTGAGTAATCTGTATTTGCCGACTACCGTGACTCAAGTGCAGGAATGAACAGAGCCAAATAACAGACAGTTTTAGAAAAACAAACAGGCTTGTGCAAAAGTTACAAAAACTGCGAAGTTCCATGTTTCATAGACATTGTAAAACCGCTCTGAGAGAGAGATAAGGAGAAAGAAAGGCAGAGGTGGATAAAGTGAGAAGACACAATTGGTGTTTGAGTGGAGCGAAATTAGTTTGACGTTCTTATCTCAGGACTCGTATTCAGCGTTTAGCTCTTTTCTTTAACATAAAGCTTTTATGTAACATGTTTAAGTAGTTAGATACAATGAGCAGAAGAAGAAATAGCACATAATGAGTCAGACATTTTTTTTACAAGGGAAAACGACCTTTTTTTCCCAGACAATCAGCCTTTACTTTAGACAGGGCCATTGCATATAAGCAGGGGCGTAGCCATCATTTCAGAAGCGAGAGGGACAGAAATGTACTATATATACAACATTACAAAATAACATTTCTATATAACCTACCAGTCAAAAGTTTTTGCACAGTAAGATTTTTAATGTTTGTTTAAGAAGCCTCTTCTCACCAAGCCTGCATTGATTTGATCAAAAATACAGTTTTACTATGTACAACAGTTGCTTTCTATTTGAATATATTGTAAAATGTGATTGATTGCTGTGATCAAAGCTGAATTTTCAGCATCATTACTCCTGTCTTGTGTCACATGATCCTTCAGAAATCATTCTGGGGTGAATTTCCCGAACAACGACGTAACTCGCTGATTAGCCACCATAGTATGATGCATTGTTTTGGAAACGAACTAGCTAGTCACGACTGTTTCCCGAACACGGTCGCATTTCCGTCGTTTGAACCATATTAGTTCAACAACATTGTCAATGACGTCACATGTATGTGGTGGAGGAATAACTTATGCTATTTAATCCGATTAGAGATCTCTAGATGCTATTGTATTGAATATGGCACGTACTGGCTAATTCACTATTTTTTTGTTCCCTGTCGTTTTGCTTTATTTGATGTTTGATTCATCGCGAGTTCTCTCTTATGTCATACTCCAGGGTTCCCTTTGGCATTTATGCACATGCGCACTCTTCATCTTTTTTTGTAATTTTTAGCTTTTTTTTTATTTATATAGCTTTATTTCTCTCTATTTTGGAACGTCGTTTGAATAAAAACACCGGTTATGTGTCACAGAACTAAATGCTTTTGGGAATCATTGTGCTCATTTATTATTATTATTAATTTTTAAACATTTATTTTTTTCATTTTGGAAAAATCAAATCAGCATTATCTAAAATAAAATTTTGAAACACTCATTCAAAAGGTTTAAATTCAATTTATTTTGATGATTTAGCAAAAGCAAAAAACCACTCAAAAGATGACAAAGACATTTATAATGTTACAAAACATTTATATTTCAGATAAATGCTGTTCTTCTAAACCTTCTATTCATCAAAGAAACCTGAAAAATTCTACTCAGCTGTTTTAAACATCATCACAATAATAAATGTTTTTTTTAGAATATCAGAATCAGAATTTCAGAATGATTTCTGAAGGATAGTGTGGCTGGAGTAATGATATAAAAAAATCAGCTTTGAAATCACAATAAATTACATTTTAAAATATATTCCAATGGAAAACGGTTATTTAAAATAGTGGAAATATTTCAAAATTGTACTGTTTTGCTGTAGGCCTATTTTGGATCAAATACAGGCTTTCTGAGCAGAAGAGACTTCTTTAAAAAACACTAAACATTTTAATGTTCAAAAACTTTTGACTGGAAGTGTATAGGCAACTTTAATTTGTCTCTTTTTCTAGATATTAATTGGCTTAGAAATCAGATACACTGCTGGACAATAAGATGATTTGTTTATATACTACAAACACTTTTTTTATCACACATTGTTTTTTATCCTGTTTGAAATTTTTTCCTCTGTGAAAACCGTTGTTTTCATGCAGAGATAGCAGGACATTTGTCCATATAAGGAAATTCCTTGTGCATTTCTGCGGGAGAGCTTCCTCCGGCGTCGAGTATGAATGAACACACACTGCATGTAATGAGTGTTCACTCAATATAGCGCTCTCCAATAGTGAACAACACATCTCATTAATGTTCAGCCACAGGACTCTCGCCTAATTCTGGGTCCGAATAAAACATCAGGTCATGCAACAGACTATCCTGTCTCTTTGAATTGAAATCTATATTTATTCACACTGGCTCTTGAAAACCTTTATGCGAACACACTTGCCCGAAAAAGTGCGGGGGACGGATTTTAGTAATATTAAAAGTGGGGGAGACACGTCCCCTGCATAATCTATGCCCCTACATATAAGTGTGTGTGTGTCTTACAACGGTTTAAACTCTATTAAAACTGAGTTAGACTGAGTAAAATTGAGTAACTTAAATTTCAAATATAATATTGCAAGTCACTTTGTCTTTATTTGCAGCAACGAAAATACCTAAAAACAAAGCCACAAAAAAACGTTACAAAACCCAGCAGCAATGATGTATCCTTGAATGATTCAGCATTTTTAAATGCATTGGTTAGATGAATGATTCAGTGACTCATAAAATCACATCTTTCATTTCTGAATGATTCAGCTCCTTTGAACAAATCAATAACATAAAAACATAAAAACAGTAACCAATTCAATTCAATGTCGCCAATTCAATGGCAATACCATGACTAATGTATATATTTATGGAGATTTATATTTATATATAATTTTTTTTTTACAAGAACGAAACTGAGGGATTGGAGTACAGTGTGTTCAATTCATGTGTGTTCAGTTCATTGTACGGTTGTTTAACAACATACCGTGTTCAGCTGATGAAATGTCTTTTTAATAAAAAAATTGACAAAAACTCCATAAAACAGTTTAAAAGTTGTGAACCACTGTAAATACTGTAAATCTATCCCTCACAGCCTTGTTTTCATACAGTAGCCTGCATGTTAAAATCAGGCATCTATCCTGACAAAAGCCTATAACGCCACTGAAATTCTATCGGAAATGGGATTTTTTGGCTATAATGCTGGTGAAGATTCAAATGAACATTTTGGCTTGTATACACTAATGTTTATGTATAGGAATGAACCTGCTTTCTTGCCAGACATTTTTGGATTGGCAGCACAAACACATGATTTTATGGGTCAGACAGAGACGCAGGAGGTTTCATTAAAGTATATCTCACCTTTGTGTCTGACCTGTGACTCTGACCCTCTGGTTTTGCACAAGCCTGAAGGCAAAGAACTGGAGGTGACAGATGGCACCACAGCATCACTATTTCTGTGGTTCACTTCTGTCCTTTATTTTCTTGAAAAGATTTCTTCTTGAATTTACACACATACACACGCTTATCATTTTAGTTAAAGAATATTTTTTCTACGGTTGTGTAAGCTTACAATAATCACAGGCACTTTATTTTCTAGGAAATGTGTTCTGACATAATGTGGTCATTTAAATGTTACTTCGTTTAACTCTATTTTTATTACAGCAGATTTAAACCGCAAACTCAATACGTATGTTTCAGGCTATTATCATGCAGTTACCTCAAAATAATAAGCCAGACAGAACATTTAATGGTGTTATCAATAGACTACGCTGTTATGATTTCAAAGCATACTGTAATATTTTGTGGGGAAAAGGGGCAGGAAACATGGGTGGAATATGTTTTAATGGAAGGAAGTGCCTAATATGACATCTTTTTGGGTAGAAAATGTACTTGTTTTCTTATATATAATATACTAGTAAAATAAGAGAAGAATAAACAGTACCCTGCAAGTGATAGTGAAAGTAATGGAAGTCTGTGTGAGTGGAAGCAGATGTGCGGTAATAAATGGAGATGAATTGGTGAATTCTGGAGAGGAATTCTTGAGGTGCTTCCTTTCAGAGCTCTATACTGTTCATCAGCTCAGTATGAAAGACAAATTGGCAATGATAGATCGAAAAAGACCAAGATAGCGAAAGGGATAGGACAAACTTCCCCATGTAACAACAACTAAAAAATTGATTGTGTATGCCATGTAATTACCTGCAGTTGTTGACAACAAAGGAAGACCTTCCGGCCCCACTGCATTCTCCTTGTCACAACACAGCCTCATTCAACAACACCAAGAACATATTATTGTCATTTTCGTCAAGACAGTTTGCCTTTGAAGAAGCGAAGGATTGTGTTTCTTACTGCGATGAGTACAACATATTCATATGTACTCAGATAAACAGAAGCAGAAGGATGAGACATGTTATATTGAAAATATTTTTTAACAAGACTACAAATCTGTACCACGGTTTTACTGACAAATTATCCATTCAAAGTACTCAACAGAGCACACATGCAGACACACATCATTTTTCAATCTCCAAAATCTCTTATTCTTAATCCTCATGCAGCCCTAACTATTTTATCTTATGGTTTGAGAACAATGTACATGTTTTTTTGCAGCTCTGGCAAAACTAATGCATTTTGACCCAGTTTCATGTCATGCCTGAATCATTCAAATGCTTTCCATTTCCTCTCCATTTCAAGGTGTTTTTATCATTCATTTCATCGGATTCCAGAAAAAAACATTGTATATGCATAGTCTTTTGGTGGTGTCCATTTTCCTTCACGATTTTTGCTGAGGCAATCAAATGGGGGAAAAATCACTTCCTTCAATGTTTCTCCTGCTTTTCATATTTTACGTCTGAGAAAAAGACTCCAGTAATAACATTTCATCTCCTCCAACAATGTCTCAAACTAACATGAAAAATAGAAGTCTGCACTCAGAAATTTGTTCATTTTTTGTTGGATTTTAATATGAGCTGAAACATTTTTCATCCAATTTTTCCAAGTTAAGCTATCCACATTAATTTTCTATCTTTATATTGAATCTTGACAGCGTTGTCTCTTTCATGTCTATTTTCCTCCTAAGAAATTTTAGGAGAAACATCTGAGACAAATGAAAATCATGACAATCAAAAAATGTCTCTTTGTTTTTTACTATTTGGGATAAATGGTAGAGTCCGTTAAGCAATCTGGTAAATGAAACAAGCGCGTTTTTAAAGCACTGATGACAGAGGATTTAATCCGTGACGTGGGTTCGCGCGCTTCAAAAGAGTCGCGCGCAATTACGCGTGGGCTCTGCTCTTTAAGGCACGAGCTGTACAGGTATAAAACCGGGAGACGCACGACTCAGAGTGCAGAAAATCGGAGAAGTCAACACCTACCCAGCAAGAAGTGCAATCAAGACCTCATTCAAGGGAGTGTAAGTACTATTTTATTAGACTTTCACATTTTATTTAAAGTTTGATTGTTTCCAGAAGGTAACGAATATGCAGGTATTATTATTAAATGTCTTTGTTAGCATTATTAGATGCATAAAACGTAAAGTTTTATGATGACAGAAACCCTATCATTTCAAATTTTACGCATATTACAATCCAGCACAAACGTCTTTCGGACGTGTTTTTTATAGGGCTATGAGTTAGGCTACTTTTACGAACATTAGATTACGTTTTATAACAACTATTTTAGCTTTATTTTCTCTCAGATGCATCCAAACATGAAAATGTGGATCGGTTGGGCAGCATGCGCCTTCCTCTTGTTCGCCTGCTTGGGAACTCTAACGGAAGGGTATCCAACAAAACCTGACAACCCTGGAGAGGACGCACCTGCGGAGGAGCTCGCCAAGTATTATTCTGCGTTAAGACATTACATCAACCTCATAACACGGCAGAGGTGAGCGTTGTATATAATTTACTCATCAAAAGAACTGAACAGAAATGTTCACAAATTCCTTTTCAAGTTGTTTCTGTCACTCATGTCTGTTTTTCTCTGTTCGCAAAATCCCAAAACACCCTTTACTTTCATTTTATTATCGACTAAAGTGAATCTGTATTTCTGCAGATTTATTGGTTTACTTTAAAACACTACAACGTTCCCCACATTGAACTGAAGCATCTGGGGGGGGGGGGGATTGCTAATATGGTGCACCACATTAATCCACAGACAAAGCCCCGCTGACTCTCTAATTAACAGCGGTGCATTAAATGTGATTCTTTGTTGAGTTAAAACAGCGGGATGTGGTTTTCTGTTTACAAAAGAATCATTGCTGAATGCCCTTCTTTAATTATTGACGCGACGAAATATGGGCTTGCTTCTTTACTGGTCTTTTGACAGCGAACAATATCCACCAGAAATTCTAAGGAACGGTTACAGGCTAAAATTCTCCCGAATAGGCTAACTACAACTTTTTTTAGACTTCGGACTAGAGAAAGGAGAGAAAAATAGATCACAAGTGAGCTGGAAATGAAAGAGTGGATTCGTCTTGGAGTTGTGAGAAACAAGTGAAACTTAACATTTGGATTTAAGTGATTTTCAGCAAATTTTCATTAGCTACAAATGACACATTACATAAGCCAGCTAGAGTCCTACTCTTTACAATACTGCACACTGAAGTTTGGTTACAGAAGTCGCTAAATATTTAAGCAGGCTGATGTCTAATGTTGGATGGTGCGCCACATGAAAACTCGAGGTGCTTGAAATGAACCTCAATATTGCGAAAATTTTATTTTTCAAAATAATTTTTCAAAAGTTGACTCCAGTTATAAGTACTGTAGAATTCTTACACTGGTGCGATTTTTGATTCTTTGTTCTGTTTGTCAGGTATGGCAAAAGGTCCAGTGTTGACACCTTAATTTCAGACCTTCTGATTGGTGAAACAGAGTCCCACCCTCAGACAAGGTAAGATTTATAAATTGACTTTAGGTAGCTCATAATTGATTATTTTATGGCAATAATATAATCAATCATAGTGTTCCACTCACCTTTCATGAACAATGAAATAGTGACTGATGAACTATTTTTTATGTAGAAAGATTTGTGTTTAATAATAAGAATTGATGGCTGTTTATTCACAGATATGAGGACCATTTGGTGTGGTGATCCCAGCAAGTGTGCTAATCCAGTTATGTCCATGTGTCATCCTGTTAACTATTACGGCCACCAGATCTCATACAATTGAAATCTTCTGCATCATCAAGATCAGCAACTTGCTGCAAAGTACCACAGCCATCATCAGGATAGTGAAAATACTGCAGAATATTAAAATAACACATCAAATCATTATGTATGTACAAGCACACGTCTATGTGAAATGCTCTGACGTATGAATATGGTCTTGTTGACGTGTGCTCTCTCTAGACTCATAGAAGTTCAGTCAGCTGTTCAACAAGACAATTGTACAGTGACTTACTGTGTGTATGTTTTTTCGTGTCCATTTTAATCCTCAATAACAAAGGAGAACATTACTGACTCTACAGTATAACCGTACTAATAAAGTCCACTATATTTGAAAGATTTGTCTTTGTTTCCTGTTTTCTGCTCTCAATAAAACATGTCAGTCGAGTTTAAGATATAACCAGAGATATAACCAGAGCTTAGTACAATGTTTCCTGGCAGTTTCATCAAGAAAATAAAACTCAACAAGTAATAATATGCTTTAAAACAGCCCTTGCTTAAACAAGTCTCTATTGTTTTGATGCGTCTACGCAATTTAAAGTCGTTGTAAAGTTGCTGCAACAAATTATTTTCCATTTGTTTAGAACTAATTGTTGCGAATCATTGAAATTGTTGAAAGAGGGTCAAATAGTTTTGAACACAAATTCAATGATAACATATATCTATACAGTATATATAGATATAGATAGATACTGTAGATTAGGCATCCTCAAATCTGGACCATTCCTGCAGAATTTAGCTCTAACCCTAATCAAGATCATTAGAAAATCACAGGTAGGTGAGTTTGATCAGGGTTGGAGCAGATTGGACCTCCAGGGAAAGATTTGAGGAACCCTGCTGTAGATGATAGATAGATAGATAGATAGATAGATAGATAGATAGATAGATAGATAGATAGATAGATAGATAGATAGATAGATAGATAGATAGATAGATAGATAGATAGATAGATAGATAGATAGATAGATAGATAGATAGATAGATAGATAGATAGATAGATATGCATAGAACATATAAATCAGAAAAGGTCATATTTTGAACATTAGAAAGATTAATAAAATAATTACGCAAAAATAAGTTGCATTGTAATGAAGGTGACGAAAATGTGACATTTGAAGCATAAAAAATGTAAGCGTTGATCCACATATGCAAATGTTTGCTTTTTATGGCTTCAATGTTTTATTATCTTCAATATTTTATTATCTACAGTTTTGTCAGACTCTGCTTGTCACGTATGTCTCCTGGGTCTTTCATTTTATGTAATTTATGTTTTGTCTTGGTCATGTATTCCTGTTTTGATTTCCTGTTTCCTGTCATATTAATTGTGTACATAGTTCATACATTTTAGTTTCTTCTGAAATCTTGTCAGTGTATCGCAGCATGTATGTGCAGCAGAATATTGACACACTATATCAGGGGTGTTCCTGGAGATCTACCTGCCTGCAGAGTTCAGTTTCAGCCCTGCTCCAACACACCTGTCTGTAATTCTCAAGAGCTCCTGAAGATCGTAGTGAGCTTGGTCCGGTGTCTTGATCAGGGTTGGAGCTGATCTTTGCAAGACGGTAGCTCTCCAGGAAGAGGATGGTACCCTGCACTATTCTACCATGTTGCCATCTCCAAATGACCATACTGTACAACATCAGCCATGTTGCTGTTTTATGAATACTGTATGTTCTGACAGTTGATGTACTAATTTTTGCATACTACAGGGCGTATTCAGATACAGGGTGTATTTCAATCAACCTCCTTCAACTCAATACTCAATATTAAGCATGCCGGGGGTTTCAGGCTTGTCCCACTGTCAAAATCAAGTACTGAAATGTTTAAACTCCCACAATGCACTGTAAAACATCAGCTGCTCACTATTTTGCTTCAGAAATGCTATTTCTTTTGTCCTCAGTCTCTTAAGATGACACAAAATATAGTTTGAGTGCAGATTTTACGGTGGCGCTTTGGTTTTTACAGTGACGATGCACAAACAAATGGTATACTATTGTTGCTTGCTGCATACTATGCAAAATACATCACATATTGCTTATTATTTGTAAAATGAGTAATTGAAACAGTGCACAACAAATATTTTAAACAGCAGAATGCTATTGTTAAATGACCTCATTACATTGCATGATTAATTGTGATTGATGTCCTTTTATATTTAGCTGCATATTGCATAATAGGTCAAAATTGGCATAAATGAACAATATGTACTACACAAATAGTAGAACTAGTATGTTAGTGCTCTATTCTGGACATAGCTATAGTAGGCCTATTTGTCATTGTCCCTTGTCTAGTTTTGACAATGTTATGCTATGAATGTCTATTAGCAATATAGGTGATTTTAAGGTCAATTTGTTATGGAATATGGATTGCTACAGACTACACTTTGGACTGCAAGTAACACATTACTGTTATTATAAAACATTGATCTAACTGTTCAGGCCTAATGGGCTGTATGATTTGCTAATACTGATCCAAAAAGGAGGAACAGTAGCCTACATTATAGGTTTATTATCCCTGTACTACTCCACTGATGGGTTTACTGATTCCAGAAGTGTAAATATCTTTACTAAGATGCGTTTCACCCACATCAGGATCATCCTCACCAACACGAGGCATTCAACAACATACTAGAGTCTAGACTAGGCGAAAAAGCAAAAAAGGCATTTTGTATAAAGTGCGCCCTCTTGTGTGTTCGAGCATCCAGTATATGGCTTTTGTTCATTTTCTTAAAGCTGTGCCTTTTACAGTTTTGCTAATTATATGCAGCTTACACGATTCTGTCAAACTAGATACATATTATAATATAAACGGTAGGGATATAAAGAGAGCTTGCTAAATACAATGCAAATTGTATGGCAAAACGATCGCCCTATTCTTATCGTTTGTCCTGTGTAGTCTGTTTTATTCTTTGGATAATATGAATTCTAATATAAAAATAATTCTAATGTTTTACACACAAAAATAAAAAAACGCTAAACTTAATTTATTCTTATTCACATTTACATTTATGCATTTATCCAAAGCGACTTACAGTGCATTCACGCTATATATTTTTTGTTGTCAGTAATGTTATGTGTGTTCCCTGGGAATTGAACCCACAACATTTTGCGCTGCTAACGCAATGCTCTACACCTGAGCCACAGGAACACCTATTTATTCACTAAATAAAACAACCACACATTGCCCAGCCTTCTCTTACATTGTTTTTTTTACAGTCTATGGTTCATACGCATTAATCAATGCAACCACTAGCATAATCTGCCACAAGAGGGCGAGGCGTAAACTCAGAGCGCGTTCTGATTGGTCCATTCATACAGACGTCACGTGAAAGGCGGGGCTTAGCGTTTGATTGGCATTGTGTGTGTCCGAATAGTTAGCCACGGGACCCACGAATACTTAAAGCTTTGAATATCTGACCGGGACGACTGAAGAGAGGACTCGGGACAACCTAGGTGAGTGCATAGATCATATTATTAGCAAAGTGCGGATCGGAGCAAGTTGTGTTTCTTTTAAAAGTAACATTATGTGTGCGGGGAAGAGCCACTTTTGGGTAGAAATGACTTTGCCTTCTCGGATGCCCAGCCCCCTGCTGTCCTCTTTTAGCGTGCGTGAGTTGTGCGTGTTGTGTGTGTGCGTGTTTGGATAGCATCAGGTTCGGTCACTGATGTGGAACAGTGACTTTAGTGTCTGTCCAGTGATGGTTCAGGTGAAACAGGTTATCTGCTTTGCGCTTTGAATAAATAACAAAAATGGCCGCGTGTGTGAAAACATGCAAGAAATATAGTTTGTTAATACATATTATAGATGATATTTTGCCAGAATAGATTTTGTTTGCCTCGTTCTGCCGATAGTGATCTGTTTTTGCTCATCGGCTCCTATCATTCATTGACCCGCGCTGCAGTTTTGATGGAGCAAGCTCGAAAAAATGTCCCGTGGGAATGAAAACATGGTAACATTAGGCTACTATGTCATGCAACTTCTTCATAAATACATCTTAATCGAACACAGCTGCGATTGTCTCCTTTTCTGACTGTATGTAAAACGAGACTTTGTTTTCTGTAGAAAGAGGACATGGTGGATGTCCTTGCGCATTTAAGCTTCTGTCGGCCGTTCTACTGTGAACAAATGGCTAACTATTGCTGTCTGATAACTCGTTTAATTCATAATTGTGTAATGTCCTACTCCCTCTCAAACCCCGAACATCTGCCTGTGTAAACATTTACTGAGAAGTAAACGGGGAATCCCTCTACGTCATTACGCAAAAGACTTGGGGTTCCAAATGGGCGTGGCTTCAATTACCTGTCAATGTCAGGAAACTTTAAAGCAATTATTTTCACCCCTCCACATTTTTTTATTCATTATTTCCACTCTTAACATACAATGTAGGCCTATTAGGCGAATTCATACATTTAATACAAGTAAATTTAACGTATTTTGTCTTGTCAATTAATTGTCTTTATTGCTCATAGCAGATTTTTTTGCATTTTATTTTTGCTACATAAATTATCTCAAAGTCACAGTGTTGATCAATTTATATATTAACTCCTACTTCTACAAAAATGTCCCTTTTTACAGGTTTTATCTAAAAATGAAAAATCACAGACATACGCTACCAGTCAAAAGTATTTGAAAAGTAATATTTTTAAAGAATTCTATTCTGCTCACCAAGCCTGCATTTATTTGATCCAAAACACAGCAATAGCAGTAACATTGTGAAATATTTTTACTATTTAAAAAAACCCTGCTTTCTATTTGAATATATGAAAAAAAAATGTAATTTATTCCTGAGGCTGTGATCAAAGAGCATTTTCCGAATCATTACTCCAATGTTCAATGTCACATGATCCTTCAGAAATCAGTCTAATATGCAGATTTTTTGTTCAATAAAATTTGTATTATTATTATTAGCATCATCAATATTTCAAAGTTAAAACATTTTTTTTCAGGATTCTTTAATGAATAGAAAGATCAAAATATCAGCATTTATCTAAAATAAAAAAAACACTTTTGTAACATTATACACTAAAAGCTTGGAGTCAGTATAATGTTTTTTTTGAGGGGGGGAATAAATAATATAAATTAACTTTTATTTTGCAAGGATGCTTTTTTAAATTGATCAAAAGTGATGATTAAGACATTTATAATGTTACAAAAGATTTCTATTTCAGATAAATGCTGTTCTTCTGAACTTTCTATTCATCAAAGAAACCTGAAGAAATTCAACTCGGCTGTTTTCAACATCCTAATAACGCATGATTTGGAGCAGCAAATCAGAATATTAGAATCATTTCCGAAGGATCATATGACTGGAGGAATGAATGCTACAAAATTCAGCTTTGCAATCACAGGAATAAATTACATTTTGAAATATATTTAAATATAAAATATTTTAAATTGTAAAAATATTTCAAAATGTTACTGTTTTTCCTGTATTTTGTATCAAATAAATGCAGGCTTGGTGATCAGAAGAGACTTCTTTAAAAAAACATCAAAAATCTTCAAAAACTTTTGACTGGTTGTGTCAAATCTGCCAACAAGTACAATCAAAACATTTTACATTTGCTTCATTATTAATATTTGTATTACTCTTCAACAAATCTCTGAGTTTTTGTCTCCCTCACAATTCTTTACTTGGAATGCTGTTCAATTTTTTTTTTTTACTTAAACTTTGCCCTCAACCCGAGAAAAAAATTGTCCAAAAATATAAAGCATAATTAACACAAATAAAATGATAGATATTGTTCCTTTTTAAAAGAATGATCTTATACTTAACATGATGAGAATTGTTGTTGTTGCTTCTCATTATTTGTTTTGCTGTAACACTTGGCACAATCAGCATAATCCTCTTATTTGAAGGGCACTTCATCATGCAAACTGACCTACATTTTCATGCGAGGGGGGTTTGCAGGGGGATGTGCCGTCGTACCCTTTGTTGACAGACGAGTATGAGTGTGTGTGTGCTCCATCAAGTTCACTAATTATCAAGCATTTCTTGAGATGTCAGCTGCAGTAGCACAGGCTGTGGGCTGTTTATGAGACCAGACAGACTAGAGAGACATTCGTAATAGAATGTTAATGGATGCATATCTTTGTTATTTTAGAAAACTCTAAAATGATCAAATCTTTTGTTACGTGTTTTATGATTGTCTTTATTTAATGCTCAGAATATTTCCAGGATATGTTATTTCTTTAAAAGCTTGCATAACTTTGGCGTTTTTATAGTAACATGTTAATGTAAAGAAAGGGTCAGTAATGCACAGAGATTTACTGAAGCTTGAATTACACAGTCCCTCGAGAATCCAGCTTTTTTCAACATGTATGTTCGGCACCTATTTTTATTTGTCATGTAATATGCATGGCATTCTCTCCAGGATTTTCATTTGAAATGAAAATGCCTTTTGAATGCTCTTTGTCTTCTGACTTGTCTGGACGTCCCATTTGTCCAACTCCTCTTTCCTGTAAAGAGACTGTTAAAGGAATAGTTTACCCAAAAATGAAAATTTGCAGAAAATGTACTCATCCTGAGTCTATGCTAGATGTAGGTGAACTTATTTCTTCATCTGAACAGATTTGGAGATATTTTAGCATGACATGACTTGCTCACCAATGGATCCTTTGCAGTGAATAGGTGCCGTCAGAATGCGAGTCCAAAAAGCTGCTAAAAACATCATAATAATCCACAAGTAATCAACAAGACTCCAGTCCATCAATTAACATCTTGTGAAGGGAAACTTTATTCTCAAATAGTCCCTTCTGGCCAAAATATGGTTCTATAATCCATAATAAGTCCATCCTCTGTTGTCCTCTCACATCAATATCTAACAAAATTTCTTTACAATTGTTTTGGACTGTTTTTACTTGTAAATGGTGCTCAATCTCTGCATATTCCTCCCCTGATTCAGACAACAAACTTAAATGCCTACATCTTGGAGTACATTTTCAGCAAATTTTCATTTTTGGTTGAACCATTCCTTTAAGAAATAAATGTTCATGGTTGTTTACACCTGTCATACACTAGTCAATATTTGAAGTGGATCAAAACCTTTCATTAAAGTTGTCCTAAAACCAAAATGCGATTTTGTCAAACTTTGAACTTTTTTTGATCCACTTCAAATTTTGACTTCAAAAGGTTTATTTATGCGTGTCATATTCAAGCAATATGAATGTCACGTCATTGTCAAATGGCAAATATAATGCTAATAAATCATCATGTATTGCTTTTATAAAAGTTATTTTTTTTTTAACGTTTGTGATATGAAGAGATGAATGGAGCAGAAGTGGTGGGGATTTTGCTTAACACAACAAACCAGCCAACTGCCTCCTGACCTCAAATGACAGTTCACACAAAGACCCGCTGTGTCAGGATCAGGGCTGTGACAGTCTCCGTCCTGGCCCAAGAGGAGAACTGTGTGTAAGTGTGTGTGTTTGCTCGAGCAGTGTTAAATGGTCCTTCTCTCTCTATAGATTCGGCACTTGGCTGGAGCAGTGGATGAGAAGTTTGTAGCAGATCGGGAGGGAGTGGGAACATCATCGGCCACAAGTGAGTTGTGTGTAATTGTGATCAAAGGAGCATGTATGTGTTCATCGATCCAATGTTACTTGGATATGAACTGTATTAGTGAGTGTGACATTGTCTTCACGTTCACAGCTGGAATCTCATTGATCGGCAGCCATGATCACAGGTAGAGATGGTGAAGTGAGCAGGAGAGAGATTGAGTGCACTTATCTGGCCTACAACTTTCTATAAGAGTCTAGTTTGTAAGAGAGTTGTTAAACTGCTGTAAAATAGCATGTCATTAGTAAATCAGGTTACCTATATAAATAGTTGTAGGGATCTGAGAGATGTAAACACACATAAAATGATAGAGATAAATAAGATTTAAAATGATGTAAAACTGTTTTATTTCTCAGCCTATTCAAGTTTTTAATTGTTGAATATTGTGCATAATAATTGATAGTATATTTATTAGAAGTTGCAGACATGCAAATGACTGACATTTTAAAGGGTCAAATTGTAATATCAGAAGTTTTTTAGTATCGAGATACTACTATAGTTTTTATTAATTAGATTTTATAATTGTATTTATTTGAATTAATTTTATTTTTATATTATTTGTTTTCATTCTAATTTTAGTGCAAAAACATTTAAAAAAATAATTTTATCTTTTTATGTCTATATAGATTTTTGTTTAAGTTTAGTATTTTAATGTCAAGTTAAGCTAAATGGAAATGAGAAATATTTCATTGACAACTACTTGAAATAAAATACATTAATTGTCTACTGTCAGTAAGTCACAATCACCGCAGCCAACAGCCACAGCAATCACCAGATCACAATCACCTGACATCTGATTGCCCGCACCTGCAGTCATTCATCAGCACTCCCTTAAATAAACACTTCACTCAGACGCTCATCGTCCGGTCTACTGTTCACTACCCCGAACATTCACCAGGCCCTACATGCACTACTCTGTGTATACTTACCTATTTGTCTCCAGCATTTCTCCTGCGATCCTCCTGCAAAGTATCCAGTCATCTCTGGTTCCCGATCTCCATCGATCCTGTGAAAGAGACTCACTTCAGTTCCCAGCTAAGACTCTAAGAATTGTGCGAAGCGTCAAGATACTCACCTGCCTTTCTCTCCACGTGATCTGCATTACCAGTCAATAAACCATACTGTTGTATCACTTACCTGTTGTTCCCATCTCTGTTTGTGACAGAAGACCAGACAAAACACTGACACTCCCATGGATCTCCGGCCTTCATCACCGTCTGACATCCTGGAGGAGCTGGTCAACACTCTTCGGGCATCGCTCATGCCAGCTCCACTTCCTCAATCTGCCTCTGCTAGTCCTACGGCTATGCCGGCTGCCTATGTGGGTGATTCGGCTGAGTGTGGCGGCTTCCTCCTTCAATTGGCATTGTACATTGAGATGCAGCTGCAGAAGTTTACAACCAAGCGCTCCAAGGTAGCCTTTTTAATATCTCTCCTATCGGGTCGAGCGTTATCATGGGCAAAAGCAATATGGAACACTAACAGTGTCATAATTGTGTTCACTAACCATTTCAAGGAGGTGTTTGGCTCAGCGCTCTCAGTATCGGAACAGCTACTGTGCCTGCGCCAAGGAACTTCTTCCACTAACGAGTACACTCGGCAGTTCTGTACTCTGGCAGCAACTAGTGGTTGGAATGAGGCGGCCCTTCTCAGCACTTACCATCAAGGATTGGATTCTGGTATCCGTGCTCAGATGGCGATATATGATGATTCCGTTGGATTGGAGAGTTTTATGCAAAAGCCAATCGAATCTCACAGTGCTTGTCAGCCTGACACACCACCAAATACGCTCATCAGTCTGTCTCACCCGCCTCCGGTTCCCCAGTACCAGAGCCCATGCAAGTGGACACCGCCCATCTCTCAAGTACCGAACGTGCCCGCTGACTGGCGGCTGGACTCTGCCTCTATTGTGCCGCTGTCAATCATTACATCGGATCCTGCCCCATCAGAACCCCATGTCCAGCAGGGAGTGCCCTCTAGTTAGACCCAGTAATTTCCACGCTTTCCATGCTTTCAGTGCAACTATTCACTCCAGCACATTCTGTTACAGCCTCCCGCCTTGTCGACTCTGGCTCCTCAGGAGGTCTTTCGAAATGAAGTTGTCTACATCTGCCCCGCCGACGGTATGCCCGGGAGCTCAGAGTCGAGACCATCCAAGGAAAGCCGTTAGGATGTGGGTATGTGAAGTTTGAGTCACCCCCGTTGAAACTCAAGATTGGCAACTTGCATGAAGAGGAGATCACATTTCTGGTACTGGAGGGACCCACGGTGGATATCATCCTGGGACGCTCCTGGCTCATCCTCCATTCTCCACAGATCAGATGGGACTCCTGTGAGGTTCTTCGCTGGAGTGAATTTTGTCATCAACACTGTCTCAATGAACTTCCATGTCCACCTCTCAAGTCAACCGCTGTCCAGGTCACCTCTACGCGGGTTGAGAGTCCCGAGTCCAGCGTCCCATCCGATTATAGGGCATTCCAGGATGTCTTCAGCAAGCAGGCAGCCACTCAATTACCACCTCATCGGCCATGGGACTGCACCATCAACTTACTGCCTGGATTTAAACTCCCCAAGGGTAGAGTGTATCCGCTGTCCATCCCAGAGCACAAGGCTATGGAGGAATATATCAAGGAGGCTCTTCATCAAGGATCCATCCGGCCATCCAGCTCACCAGCGGCCTCGAGTTTCTTCTTCGTGGGTAAGAAGGACGGGGGCTTGTGGTCCTGTATTGATTACCGAGCTCTAAATTCCCAGACGATCAAGCTTCCCTATCCACTTCCCTTGGTCCCAGCCGTTCTTGAGGAACTACGTGAGGCCCGCCTCTTCTCCAAGCTAAACCTGCGAAGCTTGTACAACCTTGTTCGTATCCGGGAGGGCGATGAATGGAAGACGGCCTTCATTACTCCTTCCGGCCACTATTAATACCTTGTGATACCGTATGGCCTTGCCAACGCCCCTCCCGTCTTCCAGGAATTTATGAACGAGGTGTTCTGGGAGTTCCTCCACAACTTTGATAATTTACATTGATGATATCCTCATATACTTCTGGAACCTGGCAGACCATCGCCACCACATTGATCAGGTTGTCCAGAAGCTCCGTCAGTACCACCTCTACCTCAAGCTGGAGAAAGGAGAGTTCCATCGCCCCACTGTGCAGTTCCTCGGCTACATCATCGGTCAGGAGGGAATCCAGATGGACCAAGGGAAGGTAACTGCCATCACGGAGTGGCCAATTCCCCAGTCAGTAAAGGAGCTTCAGAGATTCCTGGGATTTGCCACGCCTCCAGCCTTGCGTATACTATTTAAAGAAACTAACCCCAGCGGAACAGAATTACGATATTGGGAATAGGGAGCTGTTGGTCATCAAGCTCGCTCTGAGTGTGGCGGCATTGGCTGGAGGGAGCTAACCATCCCTTCACATGTCATCACAGATCACAAGAATCTCCAGTACCTCCGTGAGGCCAAGAGGCTCAACCCTCGACAAGCCCGTTGGGCTCTGTTCTTTGCCCGGTTTGATTTCATCATTACCTACTGTCTTGGAAACCGCAATTGCAAGGCTGAAGCTCTGTCTCGTCTACACTCCCTCGATGCCCATTCAGATCCCGAGCTGATCCTCCCTCCAGCCCTTATCGTGAGTCCCATCGTCTGGAACATCGATGAAGACATTAGAACTGCCACTATAACTGAACACGCTCCGCTGGGAGTCCCAGAAGGGAAAACATTCATCCCAACGGCAATCCCTTATGAGCTCAGTTCATAGTATACCGGGCTCTGGACATCCAGGCAGCCAACGTACCCTCTCGCTCCTTTAAGCTCGGTACTGGTGGCCCAGTATGTCCCTTGAGACAGCTGTTCCATCATATCTTCAGGAACTTTGGGATACCAGAAGATATCGTCTCCAATCGAGGCCCACAGTTTATCTCCCATGAGTGAAAAGCCTTCTTCCGCCTGATAGAAGTCACAATGAGCTTGTCCTCCGGTTACCATCCTCAGACGAATGGCCAGGCTGAGCAGAAGAACCAGGAACTTGGACATTACCTCCGGACATATTGCCAAGAAGATCAGTACAGCTGGAGCCGTTTCCTCCCGTGGGCCGAGTGTGCACAGAACTCCCTCCGACAGAACACCGCCGGCCTCATGCCCTTTCAGTGCATACTCTGTTACCAACCCCCTTCTTCCCGGGGACGGGAGAGCCTTTGGAGGTTCCAGCTGTAGACTACTGGTTCCAAGCGAGCAAGAGAGTGTGGGACTCAGCTCACGTCCACCTCCAACGGGTAGTGCGGAGACAATACAAGCTTTGCGGATGCTCGGCGTGCCAGAGGCAGATAAATGAGGTTACCTACCAGCTCCAATTACCACCAGGTATCGATTTCGTTCCATGTTTCCCTACTAAAACCTTGCTCTCCTTCTACTCCAGATCCCCACGAGCCGGACGAGCCTCCTCCTCCAGAGATCCTGGGCCAGCCATCCGTATATCAGGTCCGAGACATCATGGACTCGTGGTGACGGGGTGGCCGGCTTGAATATCTAGTCGACTGAGAGGGCTATGGTCCAGAGGAGCGATCCTGGGTGGTCCGGGGCGACATCCTTGATCCCATGTTACTGGAGGAATTTCATCGTGTCCACCCTGATTGTCCAGCACCCAGAGGCCGTGGTCGCCCCCGTCGCCACATGAAGGCGTCTGGAGCCGCCCCTGGAGGAGGGGTAGTGTCATGGAGTCACAGTCACTGCAGCCAACAGCCACAGAAATCACCAGATCACAATCACCTGACTTCTGATCACCTGCAGTCATTCATCAGCACTCCCTTAAATACACGCTTCACTTAGACACCCATCGTCCGGTCTACAGTTCACGATCCCGAGCAGTCACTAGACCCTATATGCACTACCTTGTGTATACTTACCTATTTGTCTCCAGCGTTTCTCCTGCGAAATATCCAGTCATCTCTGGTTCCCGATCTCCATCGATCCTGTGAAAGAGACTCACTTCAGCTAAGACTAAGAATTGTGCAATGCGTCAAGATACTCACCTGCCTTTCTCTCCACATGATCTTAATTACCAGTCAATAAACCATCCTGTTGTATCACTTACCTGTTGTTCCCGACTCTGTTTGTGACATCTACTTTTGATATTTTTATTTTAATATGTATTTATTTTACTTTAAGTAGGCTAAAACAAATGTTTTTTTTATGGTTTTAGGTTTATATTTTATTTTACTATAATAATCATAAATATCAAATATTGCTTATTTGGCAAGGTTTACAAATGTATTGTAACTCCATTATTTGTCGGTCAGATAAGTCCTCATAGTCTCTCTCCATGCATAAGCCTACTAAAATATATTTAATATTAATACTGTGTTAATGTTAAGACTGTCAGAGGTAATTTGTTAACTCAGTGTCTCCTGGAGTGCTAAATTAACCAAAATAACTATTTGTTTAACTGACTAATTAAGCTAAATCCAGCTTCTAAACTCACTGCACTTTCCTCCTTAATGCATAATTTAAAGCACATGTGTAGTAAACATATGGACATTTACTGAAAGTATCTCACCCCTCAGGCATGATTCATCACCTCTTTTTTTCCCCGCCTCTTCAATGAGTCCTTTATACACCTGATGCTAAGACGTGCCTTTTCAGCCTTGCTCCAACAAGCACATAATGGATTCTGTAATCCACCACCACGGTTGTATTGATATTAAAATCCGACGTGTGGGGGAGGGGCGCTGGATTATGGACAGATCGTATCCTCTTACGGCACAGCTGTGCAAGAGAGTGACTATCATTGCCGGATGCCTCTACTAACTGACCTGAGATCAGACTAGGCTACTGTATCAGTATTCAACAGAGAAACGTTTATTTTTGACCACCCATTTGAATGAGCTATGATTATTACTTCTGAATATGTATTTTTCCAAATTGGCAGTTTGGCCATTCTATGCTATATATTTTGAATATAGTTGTATATACATTTAAACATGATCAAACATTATTTTTCATACATTACTGTAATTTTACTATAAACATGGCTTCCCCTCCCCCACATAAAAATGTTGCTTTATTATTATTGTTATTAATGTTTTGCCTATTTTTTTTATTTGTTATTATTTATTACTTCTCAATTATAATTGTTTGGATTTTTGTTTTAGTTTTATTAATTTTAGTTTTTCATAATTTAAGAACTGAATGTCCAGTTTTATTTCACCCCAAAATTGAAATATTATAATTATTTACCCTCATGTCATTCCAAGCCTGTAAGACCTTCGCTCATCATCGGAACACAAATTAAAATATTTTTGATGAAATCCGAGAGCTTACTGACCCTTCGTAGACCGCAACAGAACTACCACGTTCAAGGCCAAGAAAGGTAGTAAGGACGCTGTTAAAATAGTCCATGTGACATCAGTGGTTCAACTGTAATTTTATGAAGCTTTGAGAATACTTTTGTGCACAAAAAAGAGAACAAAACCAACCTTATACAATAATTTCTTATCTTATAATTACAAAAAGTATTTTCAAAGCGTATATAAATATACATGTCTTTATCAGAAATGTAGAAATATGTACCATTATATTACCATTCAAAAGTTTGGGGTCAGTAAGTTTTTTTTTATTTTATTGTTTTTAAAGAAATTCGTATTTGTTTGTTTGATATAAATAAATATTATTTATTTATTCATTATAATTTAGTTATTTTAGCAAGATGCTGTTGCTGTTTTTTTCTGTAATATTTAAACAAATAAATGAAGCATAGGTGTGCATAAGAGATTTCTTTCAAAAACAATATCAAATTTGAAAGACACCAAACGTTATGTTTATGAGCAGGACTGGGACAAAGAGAGTGAGACTTGCAGAAAAATCAGCGGGAGACATGTTGAATGAGGGTGGATGAATCTCAGCAAGAGAGTTCGTGCAGAGAGTTCCTCAGGGCAGGGGCTCAAATGTAAAAAAGGGGCAATATGAGTCGGGGGTGGGGGGGATATATTGGTCAAAAGATTGGATACATTACTATTTTTGCAAGAAGTCACTTATAGTCATTACATTTATTTGATCAAAATTTTTGTTTACTTTATTAATTTACTTTATTTACTTAATGGATTTTATGCAATGTTGATTTATTAGCAATTTTGAAAACCTGTAATACTTTTTTCAGGTTTCTTCGAAGAATGAAAAGTTCAATAAGAACAGCATTTATTTAAAATATAACTTTTGTAACAATGCACTACCGTTAAAAATCTTGAGGTCAGTAATTGTTTTTTTAAGAAATTCGTTTTTATTCTGCAAGGATTTGTTAAATTGATAGAAACAGTGATAGTACAGATTGATATTGTTAGAAAACATCTCTATTTTTAATAAATGCTGTTCTTTTTAACTTTTTATTTATCAATGAACCCCAAAAAAGTATGTTTCCAATAAAATAAAAAAAATAAATAAAAAATTAATTAAGCAGCACAACTGTTTCCAACATTGATAATAAATCAGCATATTAGAATGATTTCTGAAGGACCATGCATTGAAGAATGGAGTAATGATGCTGAAAATTCAGCTTTGAATCACAGAAATAAATAATATTTTATTAAAATAGTATAAATGTATATTAAAATAGAAAAACATTCTTTTAAATTGTAATACTATTTCACAATATTAGGCTACAATTTTTTTCTGTATTTTTGATCAAATAAATGCAGGATTGATGAGCATAAGACACTTTCATAATTTTGCATAATTATCAAAAATGGTAATATAATAAAGTCCTTTTACGTCACCATTTCGCCAGCCTACACTTCACATACTAGGCCTGTAGGTGGCACTTGGGCTTAAATAACTATGACAGTTTCATCAAATAGTAAACGGTGTATATCACACATAAACATAAGTGAATTGAATAGCCTATTGATTACTATTATTGCGACGTTTGGCGCTGCACGGTTTTGTGCAGTGCTTTTGTAGTAATTTAGTATACATTTTCCCAGGAATGTAATTTGATTTATAAAATTAGACAAATTGCAAATCCAGATCGCTCCACAAATAAGCTCATCGGTCCCATTACATTTTCAACTGAAAATGTATGCAGCTACGCCTCAGATTGACAGATATGTAAAAATAAACAGGACTTTTCTGACTTTTGAGCGATTTGTTACTTTTTGTACAAATTGTCATGTTAATCAGAACTCAAATGCATTTTGTTTTATTGTTGCTATTTGACTGATAATTTTGAAAAAGGGCAGGGGCTCGAGCCCCCAAAGCCCCCCCTTCTGCACGTGCCTGAATCTCAGGTTGGCCCCTCAGTCCTCTGGTTTGAGAGCTTATATAAGGACACTTATGTAAGATCCAGTGGGGGGCTTAACTGGGCGATGGGCTGTCTCTGATGTGAGGGGGTGGAGTCTAAAGCAGCAGGAGGGGATTGTGGAATTAGATATTTAGAGGGAGGGCTGTGTGTGTGTTTTTAAGTGAAGCGCTAGTAGAGGATCTGTGTATGTTAGTGTATGTGTGTCTCCACATCTGTGTTTGGCCGGCGTCTGAATACTCTCTCTCCTTTCTTTGTCTGGATGTCTCTCGTCTTCTTTTTCTGTCTTTCTTATTCCACTCTTCTAGCTCCTGACGCTTTTTTATAGTCAGAGTAGAGAGTTGTTTCTCTCTAGGCTTTTATTCTATCAGTTTCTTTGCTTTCATTGACAAGTCAGCATTTTTCTTGCGGTTCAGTAGAGCAGAGGTCAGATTTGACAGCAGGAATGATTTTCACTGTGGGCGAAACGTTCTCAAACGGAGCAGGTTCTGACTCGGATGCCGGGGGCATTGGAGAAACTGGGGAGGGGGCATCTGAACTTGTTGAAAGCGCAGACACTTCTGGAGGTTAGATTTTTTTTTTTTATATCCTCTGTAATTATATGTTCAAATATGAATAGCATTTCATGGCTCTTAGAGGAGGGGTGTGAAATACTTTAACCAAACCAAAAGAGAACATTAGTGGGTTGCCAGGTTGTGCCAAAGTGTGCCAACCAGAGTAGAGAACGTCGCTTGTAGCAATGGTTTGACAGACGTGTTGCATATTTATTCCATTCATATATTGTATTAATGGAAATCCATGCAGAGTTTGAGCGTGAGAGAGGATCTCTTGCAGAACTTGAGAGAAAATTTTTATGTATAAGTTACACACATGATCCAATCAACACAAAAGCATTTATTCGTTGTCTAATATTGAACAGATATATTTTAGGTGGTGGAATACTTCAACAATTAAACAAAAATCACAGACAAAAGAACACTAAATCCAAGGGAAACTGCTGCTACCTCAAATTAGTTACCTGCACATTTAATGTTCCAGTATTTGATGGACTGATGTTTTTTTTCCTCTTTTTTACCGAATAACTAAATTGCCAGTTTAAGGAACCTAAATCAGTCAATTTTTGAATATTATTAATTATAGTCCGTACTTTTTATAATATTTATATTTAAGTCTTTATTTCTGATTATCTTTCAAAATGTATATATATATTTTTATCAGCCAATCCTTCATGGGCCACAGTCTGAGAATCTGACTTATATGAAATATTTGTTTCTATATATATCAGAGGTCACGTTAACCGCAAATTTTTACGTCATTTACCGAATTTTTACTGAGAGTGATCTATTGTAATTTACAACTGTAATTACCAGCCCTGTCCAGTTGGTGGCGAGTGTGCTCCAGCGAGGCAGCAGAGCGCGGGACCCACAGCTCCAGATTACAAAAGTAAATGTGTTAAGAGTTTTTTGCTATGCATTTGAGGCGAGTACCCAGTTCAAGCTACAGCGATCTATCAGAGTACATTATAGAGCGCCACAATGGTATTTATTGCTTGAATTTCCTAATAAAATTAGCAGGATTTGAAATCTGAGACTTTGTTTCATATCAAAAGTAACAATGCGATTTATTGGATGTATGGTGCTTCTGTAGGCCTACTGTTCATCTATTGGGATTTAATAATTGATATTGGTTCATAAAAATGAGAATCTATTAAAATCGAGAAATCTTTTTTATTTCTTTTTTTTTTTTATTTTTTACCCAGTCCTAGCATGTTTTATTGTTTATAGTGGCCTCCGCTGTCACTGTGGTGTTGAACATGAAAAGTGACACAGTCAGTTCATCTGTTCTCATCATAAATAAATAAATCCATAAACCTATATGTTCGTCCTGTAGGTTCATTATTAAAAATTAAAATACAAACAAAACTAGAATCAATTAAATGTATTATTATAACTAAAGTATGAAATTTAAATAATAGATTATGACATAATTCTTACAACCCTGTCCGTCAAAATTACGGAAAATGTTAAAGTCTAACGCAAAATCTGATAAATATATATATATGTATGGTGCTGTAGGCCTAATATATAATAATATATATACTAAGATGTGCATGATTATCGCATGATTGTGGCAATAGTTGTGCTGTAATTTCGGCTATACTTGCATGTAAAATTAGAGAAGCAGGCAACATAATATCTGTTTAAGTGAACGTGCTACTCCTCAGCTGCCTGCCGCGTGGCTAAACAGATTAGATGCACACAGAGAGAGAGAGAGAGAGAGGTGTGTGTGCACGCTGGGACAGCAAGACCTCGCGCTCGCGAAGCTAAATAATTAGGCACTTTTTTTCAGGGAAAAAAGTTGCTAAAGGCGTCTGCAATGTTGCTAAGTTGGCAACACTGTGCATCTCCATTTCTCCAACTACGGGTTGGGCCACGGTTCAAACTGAAAATACGCACTGCGTTAATCGCACGTAAAAAAAAATTGTGCCGTTAAAATGAATTTGTGTTAACGTGTTATTAACGCGCTAAATTTGACAGCATTAATATATATATATATATATATATATATATATATATATATATATATATATAATGTGATGAGTCTGCTGCCTCCCCCCTTATCATCACCACTTATTCGCTGCCCTTCACCAGGCTCCTGACGGGAGTGGGTGTGTGAGAGAGGAGGGGCGCTGAAACAGCCAGGGCTGGCGGCGTGTGATGAGGCACACCTGAACCAAATGGAGCCTCATCACCGCCGCTGTTTAAATGCCGAGCGCGCCTCTCCTCGGGAGACTGGTCTCTTCCCCGTGCATGCACGCTGGTGTCCTTGCTGGTCCAGGAAGGGAGCGTGGAGGGACTTCCTTGCCGCTAGAGACATAAGCCGCCGGACCCGCGATCCAGACGAAACCGCACCCGTGATATGGCCGTCGGGCCAGGATGCCGGGCTGACCAGTCCCGTCAAGTGCCGTGGGCCAAGAGGTAGATGAAGCCGCTGGAGAAGCCACCACCCCTCGCGCCCCGGACCTCAGAGGGGAGCGCGTGCAGCCGCCGGACTCCGCCCCTTCCTTCCAGAACACTGCCCCTCCTTCACAAACCCTGCAGCACGACGAGGACACCAGGGCCCGGTTGCATAAAGCACCTTAAGTTTTTCCTTTAAGTATGAGACTTAAGGCATAATTTCCCCTTACCTAAGGGAATGATTTAAGGTGTTGCATACAATCCCTTAAACCATTCCCTTAGTTAAGGGAAACCATTAAGTATTTCACGACAGAGACCCAGGTTTTGCCGTTAAAAAAATCTACTGTTGCCATGGACATGTTATTTGTTAATAGCCGTGTAAGTTTTCACAGAACATGGATAAGGGGGGGAAATGAAAGAGAATGACCATACGAGACGGAAACTCAAGTTGATAACTTAAATCAGACAAAATGGAAAATTATGTCATCATTTACTCACCCTCATATCATTCCAAACCCTTAAGACTTGAATTAATCTTTGGACAACAAATCAAAATCTCTCATCATTCCTGTCCATGTAGAGGTTTCAGGGAATAACATGAATAAATATATATTTAAATGTAAGGAGACAAGATAGTTGTTTTATTCGCATCCAAAACGAGGCGATGTGAATGTTATGAAGCGCTAAACACTCATACTCAAAGCCGGAGGGCGCCATCGCGCTGAAAGTCCAATCCGGACTCGAAGAAGTATTTTATGACGTAATACAGCAGCGATTACTGTAGCTAAGCTGAATAAAAAGCACAATAAACACACGATTGAGGCAATATATGATTTATGTGTGTTTTTCAAGTCATTTCCAGGTAGTATGTAGGAAAATACAGGAATTTAATATTATAGAATTTAAATGTGTTCTCAAGTGTTACGCACTCACGTTTGAGCTATTATGTGCTGTATGTAATTCGATCAATGTGAATCAGTGCCTAAATTATATTTACATTTACATTTATGCATTTAGCAGACGCTTTTATCCAAAGCGACTTACAGTGCATTCAGTCTATACATGTATTGGCAGTACATGTGTTCCCTGGGATTAAAACCTTAGTTTTAATTTAATTAAAAAAAAAAAACTTTTAATTTGATCAAATTAAAACCTGTTTAACATATAAAGCGGCCGATCTTGTCTTGTAGAAGACTTTTGGATTGAATCTGCTCAAAATATTTCTTATGTATATATAAATACACACACATACAATATATCTTTGGAAAATATTTACATTTATGCATTTAGATATTCATATTCTTATATTTTATATTATATTTCTTAACCTGTTAACCTGCACCAGGACGCCGGTGCACTGAACGCTCTCTGTTTGCACATGTCATTGTTTATGAATAGATTAAATGAATCGTGACAAAATTAATCTTGACAAACTATATATCATTCTGAAGGTCTAAGCCTCAAGCATCGACGATAGATCGCTGTTTTTCGATGGAAAGCTTATAAGGAATGTATTTGCTAAATTTGTGTAAGCAGTACACATCAAAACATCCATAATATCGCTTTGGATAAAAGCGTCTACTAAATGCATAAATGTAAATGTAAATGTAATAAAAAAGCTAAGGTAAGTTAGAGAGGTAAGGGTCCATGGAACAACATCCCATAGAGAACTGTACATGCATGTGTTAACAGTAGGGGTGCGCCGATCCGATATTCAGGATCGGTATCGCTTCGATACTGGCCTTTTCTGCTGGATTGGGGTATCGGTCTGACGAGACCGATCCAAATTCAATATTCTGCATAGCTAATATTGTATTATTGTTAAGCCCCACAAAAGCCACAAACACATTATAACACACAATACATTTTCCATGCACTATATTTCAAGTGTTCTGAAGCCATACATAATTTAATGTGAGGTACAGATGAGTATTTAAGTCAAGTTCATGTAAACACTTCTCTCCGCTGCAGCTGTCTGTCATCCTCCATTCAGCTTTCAAACTGTGTGCCGCGTTCGGTTACTAGAGTCAAGACGATAAACTCTCTCTACTGTTCCTATTATACTTGATCTGTAAATAAAGTCCAATGGTTTTGCATAAAAAGATTTATCTAGCTAGAGTCTCGTGCTAAATCGTCTTAATAAATCGTGTTAATTTCTACCATGTGTCTGTCAGATCACAACACTGATGTAGAGAGCACTATGAATGGTTCTTCATGAGAACAGTAACTGAACATTTAAAATGGTTAAAAGAATAGGCTCAATAAACTGCCGCTCTGTATTGAACCTTACGTATTATATTTTTGCACGATGAAAGATTATTAATAGCCTTTCTTGTTCGTCTCATCTGACATATGGTGCTGCCTCAGTACTGTGCAGTACGTTTAAAAGAAATGTATTTACATTTTACAGCATATACTGTATATTTCTATATAAATATATTACTTGTTTTCCATGAATGTATTTGACAATAATAAAAAGAGCAATATATATATTTTTTTTTACCAGATTTAGTCCTACACTTATTCACTTTTCTTTGTTCCCCAATAAATCTTTTTGCACAAATTTTAGATTTTATAAAATTATTGTGTAACTTTTGCTACTGAATTATCCACTAAACTAGTTTATAAAAGTAATTTTTTCATAGATTATAATTACATATTCTTTTGTTGTTTTTCTTTACAGTAAAGTTGTCTATATTTAGTAGATTGTGTGTAAAACACAAAAGAGTGATGAGCAGGTCAACACACACTGAGATATAGAAATTCTACACTGATTTAAAAAAACTGTACTGGTATCGGATCTATATCGGTATCGGCAGATACTCAGATTTTTTGGTATCGGATCGGTATCGGTTCTGAAAAAGTGGTATCGAGCCATCCCTAGTTAATAGTATAAATAAATAATAATAGATATACACAGTATACACACATTAGGGATGTGCAGCTCCATAACTGAGGCCGATGCGATACGCATCTCGATGCATAGCCAACGATACGATACATTAAAGATACATATAAAACAGCTAGCGATGCAATGCGATACGATTCACCCCTATTACGATGCAGTGCAATTCAATTTCGGTCCGATTCAATTCAACACAATGCGATTCGATGCAATGGAAAAAAAATATGATTGCTTTTATTTCTTTGGTTCAGACAGACAGCAAAACATTAATTAACTTTTGTGTCTTCTGACTTCTTATGCCTCGAGGCCTGTTTCATAAAACAAGTTTATCAAATAGGCCAGGCTTATTTCATTTAGTCTGACTCACTGTCAAATGATTTGGTTCCATAAAGCAAATTTAATAAAGATCAACCTCAGTCACTGTGGCTACTCATGCTGGAAAGCTAACCTGGTTCAGGGCAGGCAAACTGTCTCACATACTATCATGCAGCCTTTCTCTCTGGTTTTATAACAGCTGTAGCTTTTATAGTTAGAACAGGTAGCATTATAACATTAAAATCTAACATTGCTCTTAAAGCATTAACAATCACTAAACTAAAAGTTAAAATCACTAAATTAAAAGAAAAATGTAACTGCTATAAGAAACACACTAACTCATCTGAGCTTAGTAATTAGGACTGCATTAGCTACATTTTATTTACCCATTACAAAAGTCCCTTTACAGTTACCACTGCTATGCTATCATAAAAATACACCTATATGTAGGTTTAAAATTCTACAAAAGGCACATTTGATGTCCAACAACAAGTATTTTAGCAAAATGCGTATTTGACTCTGAATTATTGCGCTCCGTCTGTTTAGCGCGCATGCGCGAAGCAGCACTCGTTCAATCGCGTAAGCCTCGCCCCCTCCTGACAGCAAAATGGATATATTTGCATGACTTTCTAACATTTACAGATGAAAAATATAGTCGTGACATGTCAGTTATGCACTGAGGTAAACACAACAAATTAGTTAGATTGTGTGAACTTACATTGTCGTTTATAACCGCTTTAGCCCCGATTGATTTGTTAGGTTATTTCAAGTCAAGTTTTGGACTTTAATCCCCACTTTTCCTCAGGTCTCCGTGGTGTTGTTGTGATTTGTCATATTCACGCGCAACAGTGAGGAGAGAACGCGCTTCAGAAACAGTTTCGAGAGAAGAAATCAATCTACATATAAAATATTGGTCACTTTCTAAACAATAAAAGTGTAGTGCATCCACTAGTGATTATTCGGGGTGTCCTCTACTAAGGATTCTCGAATCTTGCCAATATTCGACTGATTGTCGAATCATTTGTTTGGGGGCAGGGAAAAATTCATTATCATTGTGAATTTTTTTAAATCAAAGATCAAAAGAATTAACAATGCAGATTAATTTTCACAGCCGCCTTTGATCATATTTACCGAGGGTGCCGATATATATAAACATTTACACTCACTGGCCACTTTATTAGGTACACCTTGCAAGTCCCGGGTTGGACCCCCTCTTTGCCTTCAGAACTTCCATAATTCTTCATGGCATAGATTCAACAAGGTGTTGGAAACATTCCTCAGAGATTTAGGTCCATATTGACATGATAGTTCATGCAGTTGCTGCAGATTTGTTGGCTGCACATCCATGATGCGAATCTCCCGTTTCCAAGAAGATGGGTACACTGTAGTCATAAAGGGATGGACATGGTCAGCAACAATACTCGGGTAGGCTGTGGCGTTTAAACGATGCTCAATTGGTACTAAGGGGTCCAAAGTGTGCCAAGAAAACATCCCCCACACCATTACACCACCACCACCATCCTGAACCGTTGAGACAAGGCAGTTCAAGTTCTTTAAGCCAAATTCTGACCCCCTTTTCCAGACGTTTTTCCAATCTTCTATTGTCCAATTTTGGTGAGTTTTTTTGTGAATTGTAGCCCCCGCTTCCTGTTCTTAGCTGACTGGAGCGGCACCCGGTGTGGTCTTCTGCTGCTGGAGCCCATCTGCTTCAGGGTTCGATGTGTTGTGCGTTCAGAGATGGTATTCTGCATACCTTGGTTGTAACGAGTGGTTATTTGAGTTACTGTTGCCTTTCTATCATCTCAAACCAATCGGCCCATTCTCCTCTGACCTCTGACATCAACAAGGCATTTTCGTCCACACAACTGCCGCTCACTGGATATCTTCTCTGTAAACCCTAGAGATGGTTGTGAGTGAAAATCCCAGTAGATCAGCAGTTTTTGAAATACTCAGACCAGCCCATCTGGCACCAACATTCCACATTCAAAGTCACTTAAATCCCCTTTCTTCCCCATTCTGATGCTCGGTTTGAACTTCAGCAAGTCATCTTCACCACATCTAGATGCCTAAATGCATTGAGTTGCTGCCATGTGATTGGCTGATTATCAATTTGTGTTACCAAGCAATTGAACAAGTGTACCTAATAAAGTGGCCGGTGAGTGTATATGTATGCATTTTTCTATCACCAAGAATGTATTTTGAGAAAACTTGTATTTTGAGGCCACTCACATTGCCTGTTACTTGGAAAGTTCTTCTTGTGACATTTAGCGCTGACTGTTTGCATGGAATTTACAGTAAATCATTTGTGTAATTAAATCTTTGGGAGTGTAATACCAGTACATGCCAAAACTGTAATTTAACAGTCAAACAGAGGGCTTAGGCATATGACTCTAATTAGTTTTTTTTTTAAATAAACCGAATTAAAACAGCTTACAGAATGTGACAGATATGAGAGGACGTTTTTATTAAAGGGTGTGTGTGTGCGCACATATACTGTATGTTAACATCAAATACATGCTATCATTTTTGAATGTGTGTGTAACTTCATTTGTGTTTCATTTCCTCTTTAATTGTTTATTACTCTGTCAGTTCATCCATTATGTACTCTGTTCAGCCAAATAAGGGAGGCCCCAGGGTGTATCTCACTGTGACATATTTGCAATAGAAAATAAACAGTTGCACAATGTCAGAGCTTGCTGATGGTTGTTTCTGATCTGAATTAAGAGAGTGGAACTAAACCACTGAATTGATGTTAAATATTGTTCTGTTGGCCTCGCCTACTGTTTCCTGATGGAGAGTAAGTGTGTAAGCACACATTCATGCTCCGTTCTGCTCTACTGTCACAGATGGATTACACTACTGCAGGCTATGATCTGTGTGGTCACGTTCCTCTTGACAATACCCCATAGATTCTCTATGGGGTTCAGGTCAGGCGATTTTGCTGGCCAATCAAGCACATGGTCATTGAACCAGCTTTTGATACCTTTGGCAGGGTGGGCAGGTGCCAAGTCCTCCATAAAACTTGTCAGCAGAAGGAAACATGAAGTGCTCTAACATTTCCTGGTAGATGGCTGCGTTGACTGTGGACTTCAGAAAACACAGTGGACCAACACTAGCAGATGACATGGCAGCCCAAAATCATCACTGACTGTGGAAACTTCACACTGAACTTCAAGCAACTTGGATTCTGTGTCTCTCCACTCTTCCTCCAGACTCTGGGACTTTTGATTTCCAAATGAAATGCAAAATTTACTTTCATCTGAAAAGAGGACTTTGGACCATTGAGTCCAGTTATTTATATCCTTAGCCCAGGTAAGATGCTTCTGACAATGTTTCTGTTTCAGAAGTAGCTTGGGAGCCCTTTTCCTGAAGATGTCGGAGAGTGGTAACTCTTGATGCACTGACTCCAGCTTCAGTTCACTCTTTGTGAAGCTCTCCCAAGTGTTTGAATCGGCTTTGCTTGACAGTATTCTCAAGCTTGCGGTCATCCCTGTTGCTTGTGCACATTTTCCTACCCAATTTCTTCCTTCCAGTCAACTTTGCATTTAATATGCTTTGATACAGCACTCCTTGAACAACCACCCCTTCCAGTAATGACCCTCTGTGACTTACCCTCTTTGTGGTGGGTCAATGATCATCTTCTGGACCATTGCCAAGTCAGTAGTGTCCCCCATTATTGTGTTTTCAAAGAACAAGAGATACCCACAATTCATACAGTATGGATGGTAATTTATTGAATCTCAAATGTAAACATTCTAATATTTTGAGATACTGATTTTTGACTTCCATTACCTGTAAGCTCTAATCATCAAAATTAAAAAAAAAACTTTTTTGAAGTGTTTTACTTTACATGTAATTAATCTAAAATATATGACAGTTTCACTTTTTGAAAGAAGTTACAAGAAAAAAATTAACTTTCTCAATCATTTTCTAAATTTTTTAGATGTACCTGTACTTGTGTTTCACACACTCTACTGGTTTACACTCAGGAAATGACCTGAGTGGATCAAATGAACACTGAAGGCAAAATATCTATTCTAAACGCGTACGATAAGCAGATGATGTACCGTGGAGGGGTGTTATATTTCAGCCATCTGTTATTGTGATGTGAAGTTTGTTTGATCCTGCAGGTGAATCTTTTGCCCTGTCCTCTGACCCTGGTGTGTAATACTCGGCGTGTTGCAGGTGTGTGTCATGTCGTAACTGTTCTCTCTGTATGCGTGCAGCTATGCAGCAGGTGTTGGATAACTTGGGCGAGTTGCCTGCCACCACCGGGGCTAAAGACATTGACCTCATCTTCCTCAAAGGCATCATGGAGAGTCCTATCGTCCGCTCGCTGGCCAAGGTATAGCGCACCCAGCCGCCTGGACCTTATTCTAGCTGATTTGCATTGCTGATGAGGTTAATCTAAAAACTAATTTTATTTGTGACAGATTAAGCTTGAATGATATGAATAATTTATTGGATATTAAAATTGTGTTTGAACAGCGCACTCATTAACGACACTTTCACAAAGTCTTGCAGACAGAGGAGCAGACACGGTCAGAAATATCAATTCGTGGATTGATTGATGAGATTTTTGTAATCAGGCTCATGAGCGTTTGGAGGATGTGAAGCTGGAAGCAGTGCAGGAGAATAATGTGGATCTTGTGACTGAGATTTTGGGTGACATCAGCGGACTGAGTGTACGAGATGACAGCGCAGCAGAGCTCTCCAAAATCCTGCAGGAGCCCCATTTTCAGGTGCAGTATTTTCTTGTATCTTCCTGTCTCATCTCTTTTTTACCTTTTCATCTCATACCTTCTATTCTCATTTAATTTCAATCTCATACCTTCTCTCCTTGTCTCTTCTCTTCTCATCTCATACAAAGTTCTTGTCTCATCTCATACCTTCTCTTCTCTTCTCATCTCATTTAATTTCATACCCTCTGTTCTCATTTTATTTTATGCATTCTCTTCTCATCTTATGTTGTACCTTTTCCTTTCGTCTAATCTCACAATTTCTCTTCCCATCTTGCACATTCTCTTCTGTTTTCTTTTCATCTCATCCCATCTCTTCCCTTCTCTTCTTGTCTCTCCTTGTATCTTTTTTTATCTCATCTTGTACCTTCTTGTCTCATCTCTCGTCTTATCTTCTTTTCTCATCTTGTACATTCTCTTCTTGTTTTAGCTCATGTTTTATCTCCTCATCTCGTACCTTCTTTTCTTATCTTGCACATTCTCATTTCATCCTGTTCTTTTTTCTTCTCACACGTTCTCAAATAATCTCTTACCTTCTCTTTTCATCTAGTACTTTCTCATCTCATCTCATACCTTCTCGTCTTATCTCACCTTGTATCTTATTTGTCTCATCTTTTCTCATACTTCTCCTCTCATCTCAACTTGTACCTTCTTGTTTCATCTCTCATCTTCTATTCTTTTCTCATCTCATCTTGTACCTTCTCTTCTTATTTTAGCTCATCTTATCTTATACCTCGTCTTGTCTCACCTTGTACCTTCTCTTCGTATCTTGTCTTATCTCAAACCTTCTCATTTCATCTTATCTCGTACCTTCACATCTTGTACCATCTCATCTCTTGCATTCTCTTCTTGTCTTAACATGTACCGTCTCATCTCATCTCATCTCGTACCTTCTCATCTCAGTTTATCTCATTGCATACCTTCTCTTTATCTATCTTAACATTGTTGTCTCATCTGATAACTTCTCATCTTGGCTCATTTCTTGGCACCTTCTATTCTGATCTTGTCATCTCATCTTAATCCCTCTCTTTTTGTGTTATCTCTACCTTGTAATTTTTTCTTAAATATTCCTCAATATATTTTCTGCAGTAATTTGTTCTAATTTTCTCTCTTTATTTCAGTCTCTTCTGGAAGCCCATGATGTGGTGGCATCTAAGTGCTATGAAGCCCCACCCCCTCCTGAGGTGACCAATGATGCGGCAGTAAACAACGCTCTTATGCAGGCTGATGCAGTCAGGATGATTGGTATCTGCAAGAAAGCAGGAGAACCTCTGGTGTGTGTTTGCAAATATATACATCTATATGTGACCACATGTTTTAAACTCTCAACCAGTCATAATTGAAGTAAAATATCCAGTCCACACTCGCACCTGTATGCGTGTCATTACTCATACTGTGGTTTCGCCCAGGGTGTGACCTTCCGAATGGACAAGGGTGACCTGGTAATCGCTCGCATCCTCCACGGAGGGCTGATTGACAGGCAGGGGCTGCTGCATGTGGGTGACATCATAAAGGAGGTGAATGGGAAGGACGTCGGCAATAATCCCACTGAACTCCAGGAGATGCTCAAAGAATGTAGTGGAGGAATAACACTGAAAATACTGCCCAGTTATAGAGATGCTGCAGCGCCACCACAGGTACAAACACACACACACACACACAAACGCAAATATCCAGATACACCACTGCTCAGAAGTTTAGGATCATTAAGATTTGTTTAATGTTTTTGAAGGAAGTCTCTTTTGCTCTAGTCTATATGGCTGCATTTATTTGATAAAAAATGCAGTAAAAACAGCAATATTGTGAAATATTATTGCTTTTAAAAATAACTGTTTTCTATTTTAATATATTTTTAAATGTCGTTGGTGTCACATGATCCTTCAGAAATCATTCTGTTTGATTTGAAATAGTAGTTAATTGAAATGAAAATCAATTTAATGTATTTGCTAAAATAACAGTATTAATTTATTTAAAAAAATATTACTAACCACAAACTGTAAACACAACTACATATGTATACACTAAATACGCATAATCATATGAATTCACATAGTTCAAATCCACCAGTATTTGTTTTGTAAAATAAAAAATGCACGCATGGACTTGTGTGCATTACGAAACATACATTCAACATCAATTCTTGGGGTTGCATTTGGCCATTTTTGAAACCCCATGATTCTTTGTAGTAAAAAAGATCCCTGAGAGCCCTATTAATAACACTCCACATCCTATCTGGGGCAAGGCACGCACACACAATTCAATCTTATTACATGGCTTCTGGTATTTTCTCTGTATCTCACATCTCCCTCGGTGTACAGAACGTATTTATGGCTTCTCAAGAAGCTTTTAGAAAGGGATTCTGCTAATAACAAATAATTATGTTATTGTGATTCAATTTTTCAAAGTCAGTGACACTTGGCCTCAAAATAATTCAATTAAATTCAAGATTATTTGTATAGCGTTTTTTACGATACAATCGTTGCAAAGCAGCTTTACAGGAAATTACGTTTCTACAATAGATTTATATATTGTAGAAACTTAATATATTTAACTAATGGCAAAATTTGGTTAATTCTGTATACTGTCTGAGGGTTGGCTTCCTCTGAGGGGTTGGCATCATCTCTTCTCAGGTGTTTGGTCATCTCAGATAATTTAAGGGTTGTATCCTGACTGAAGCTTGTGTAATTGCTAGTTCGTGGCAGAAACAGAGAAACAAATAGAGACATAATTAGCGTAGCTGTTGTTCCATCCAAGCAAAAATTATTTGTTCAACCCAAGCTAAAGCATAATAATGTGCGTTTGATCAGATATAACTGCAGTACAAGATTATGAGATGCATTATATGAATGCTTGGCTAAAGAGATGTGTCTTTAATCTAGATTTAAACAGAGAGAGTGTGTCTGAACCCCGAATATTATCAGGAAGGCTATTCCAGAGTTTGAGAGCCAAATATGAAAAAGTTCTACCTCCTTTAGTGGACTTTGCTATCCTAGGTACTACCAAGAGTCCAGAGTTGTGCGACCTTTAGGAGCGGGTTGGATTGTAGCGTGATAGAAGATTAGTTAGGTACGCTGGAGCTAAACCATTTAGGGCCTTATAGGCAAGTAATAATATTTTGTAACTGATACAGAACTTAATAGGTAGCCAGTGCATAGACTGTAAAATTGGAGTAATATGATCATATATTTTCATGACCAGGTAAGGACTCTAGCCGCAGCATTTTGTACTATCTGTAGCTTGTTTATTGAAGATGCAGGACACCCACCTAGCAGTGCATTACAATAGTCCAGTCTAGAGGTCATGAATTAACTTTTCTGCATCAGAAACACTTAACATGTTCCGTAGCTTGGCAATGTTTCTAAGATGGAAGAATGCTGTTTTTGTAACATGGGAAATATGATTTTCAAAAGATAGGTTGCTGTCTAATATATCACCCAGATTTTTGACTGTAGAGGAAGTAACAGTACATCCGTCTAGTTGCAAATTGTGATCCAAGAGATTCTGTGTACTGTTTTTTTTGGTCCAATAAGTAATATCTCGGTCTTATCGGAGTTTAAAAGGAGAAAATGATTGGTCATCCAATTTTTGCATTTTTAACACTCCGTTAGCTTAGATAGTTTAGAAGTTTCATCTGGTCTTGTTGAGATATATAGTTGAGTATCATCAGCATAACAATGGAAACTAATCACGTATTTTCTAATAATATTACCAAGGGGCAACATATATAATTAAAATAGCAGAGGACCTAGGACAGATCCTTGTCGTACTCCATACTTTATTGGTGATAATTGAGATGCCTCCCCGTTTAAATAAACAATGTGGTAGCGATCGGACATGTAGGATCTAAACCATCTTAAAGTCTACCCTTGAATACCTGTTTAGTTTTGTAATCGATCTATGAGTATGTCATGATCTACAGTGCCGAACGCAGCACTAAGATCAAGTAAAACTAGCAATGATATGCAGCCTTGGTTTGACGCAAGAAGCAAGTCATTTGCAATTTTAACAAGTGCCGTTTCTGTGCTATGGTGGGGCCTAAAACCTGACTGAAATTCTTCATAGATATCTTTTTTGCAAGAAGGAGCACAATTGAGCAGACACAACTTTTCTAAAATGTTTGACATAAACGGAAGATTTGAAATGGGCCTGTAATTTGCCAGTTCACAAGGATCTAGTTTTGGTTTCTTAGTAAGAGGCTTAATAACTGCCAACTTAAATGGTTTTGGGACATGACCTAAAGATAACGATAAGTTAATAATATTGAGGAGCGGTTCTTCTGCTACAGGTATCAACTATCAATAATTTAGTGGGTACAGGATCTAATAAACATGTTGTTGGTTTAGATGCAGTGATAAGTTTATTTAGCTCATCCTGTCCTATAGTTGTAAAGCACAGCAGTATTTATTTGGGTGCGATGAATGAAGCTGAAGTACTAGACGCTGTAGAATCTACATTTGTTATTGTATTTCTGATGTTATCTATTTTATCAGTGAAGAAATTCATAAAGTCATTACTATTAAACTGTGAGGGAATATTTAGATCAGGTAACATCTGTTTATTTGTTAATAGCCACTGTGCTAAATAAAAAACTTGGATTGTTTTGGTTATTATCTATGAGTTTGCGGATATGCTCGGTCCTGGCAGCTTTTAGAGCCTGTCTATAGCTGGACATACTGTTTTTCCACGCAATTCTAAAGACTTCCAAGTTAGTTTTGCACTCAAGATTACGAGTTTCTTTCTTGAGAGAATGGGTATAACTGTTGTACCATGGCGCAGCACGTTTTTCTCAAACCTTTTTTAATTTGATGGGGGCAACAGTTTCTAACGTATTAGAGAAGATGGTTCCCATGTTGCTAGTAATTTTGTCTAGTTCATTTGTATTTATGGGCACACAGAGCAGTTGAGATAGATCAGGTAGGTTATTTGTGAATCTGTCTTTAGTGGCTGGAACAATAGTTATGCCTGGACGATAACGCAGAGCCATGTAGTTAATATCAGTAATATGCAGCATGCACGATATAAGGAAACAGATACAAGTAACATCATCACTTTGAGGTACGATTCTATATCAGTAAGATCAATTCCATGCGATAGAATTAAATCTAACGTATGATTAAAACGATGAGTGGGCCTGGTGACATTTTGCTTGACTCCAAAAGAGTTTATTAGGTCAGTAAACGCAAGTCCTAACGAATCTTTTGTATTATCTACGTGAATGTTAAAATCTCCTACAATTAGTGCTTTATCAACATTAACCAATAGGTCTGAGAGAAAATCTGCAAATTCTTTTAGAAAATCTGTATATGGCCCTGGCGGTCTATACACAGTAGCCAGCAAGAGATAGGACAGATTTATTTTACATACAGTGTAACATTAAGCATAAGTATTTCGAATGAGTTAAACCTGTATCCTGTTTGAGTAACATTGAGAATATCACTATATATTGTTACAACACCGCTGCCACGATCAGTCTCGTGCTTATAACAGTAGCTTGGTGGAATAGATTAATTTAGACTTATATAATCATTTGATTTAAGCTAGGTTTCAGTCAGACAGAGTACATCAAAACTATTATCTATGATCATTTCATTTACAATAACTGCTTTCGGTGTGAGTGACCTAATGTTTAGGAGCCCAAGCTTTAAAATTAGTTTTTATTAATTTATTTTGCATTTTTCTGGTTTGAATCACAATCAGATTTTTTCTACATCCTGCATTACATTTATATTTTGACCTCACTATTCGGGGAACAGACAGTCTGTATAGATTGAACACTGCAAGTACTTCTATCATTTAAGTGGGTAGACCAAAAGTCATAGTAGTTATTTGAGAATTGGCTTACTAGTCAGATGCAGCGTAGCGTCCTGGAGATGATGTCCGACAGGAGTTCCGCTCCGACTCTGCTGAGGAGCAGGCCATCAGCACGGAAAAGCCTAGGACGCTCCCAGAAAAGATTACAATTATTAACAAAGAGCAGTTTCTGGTCTTTACACCATGACAACAGCCATTAGTTTAAAGCAAACAGTCTACTGAACCTTTCGTGTCCTCGTCGATATGTGGAAAGAGGTCTTGACACAATGATCGTCGTCGCGGGCGATGTGCTGCGTACCGTCTCGATCAGGCTCCTGAAGTCCCTCTTCAGTGTCTCCGTCTGCCGTAGCTTGGTGTCGTTCACCCCCGTGTGCAGCGCGACCGATTCAACGCTCTCGTCGCCCTTCAGGATCATGGGTATCTGCGCAGAAACACCAAGAACACGAGCACCAGGGAGACAATGAGTGTGCACTTTACCTTTAGCTAACGTAGCACGGACGTGCCGGACGATGGAGTCTCCGACGATCCCAGCGTCACGTTCCGTCTCGCAGAGAGGAGCGAAGCGGTTACGGGTGGAGATCTCGAAGACGAAGACTTCGAAGAGAAGTCGTTGACCGGGGCCTGGATCACGTCTTCCGCTGCTGCACCCAGGGTCCGGGGTTTCCCGGCGCCGGAGTGAAGGACATCTGGGAATATCGCGTCCCGGGTGCACTGGGCCTGTGCAGAGAAACACACGGAGTAGAGGTGGTGGGAGTGTTAGCAGCACGCTGCATACTTACCCCAGACTTGTGAGCATCAGCCCGGGATGTTTCCAGCGTTGCTCTCTGCTCCCTCAGCTGGGCCTGCTTCCCAAGCAGCTCGTGGATTTGTTTCTCCACGGCCTCCAGCTCTAGCTGCACCGAATGCAGCTCGAACGTGTCCTCACCTGCACTCAAAGGTAGACACAAATCTGCCATTAAAGCAAGTAACAGTGAAACAATGGTAAATGTGTGTGAATAGGGTATTAGCTGTGTTAGTGGCAGCCGCGATGCTGACAGGCAGCGTAAGCGGCAGCCGCGCTGGTGATGCTAACGGGCTATAGGCTAATAGCGAACTCGGGAAATCAAAAATAAAACTTGTGATAACAAGGCGCTCTGATTGTTTTTGTTGCAAAATGCGATAGGGGATATATTCACACGTTATAGAAACGAAAATTATGCTGTATAAAATTCGGTGACAAAATAAGGCTTCTTATTTAAATACATTTATGTAAATATTATATCATCCCCTCCTCTTCAAGCTGTGGTGAACCTGGAGATCTGCCATGGACATTTAGTCCCTACACTTGTCAGATCATGACGTTTAATCTAATACAAAGTTATGTGTGTAAAGTTTAGGTTTTCTTTTTCTTTTCTTTCAAGTAATGTTAAAAAAAGATTGTATTTTTGAGATGAGTACATATGAATGACACCACAGTGCTTGAATGTGAATTAAATTATAACTGTATACCCGCTGGAATGTGAATAGCCCGAGTTCAAACTTTCAAATAGTGATATTTTGTTAGTCATTTGCTGATTGATAAATAATTGGAGATGTATTATAGGATATACTCATTATGCTGAGTGCTTTTGTGGATTAATCCCACCTGTTTTATTTCTCTCAGGTTTATGTGCAGCCACATTTTGATTACAATCCAGCCAATGACAATTTAATTCCATGCAGAGAGGCGGGGCTTGCTTTTGAAAGGGGAGATATCCTGCAGATTGTCAACCGAGAAGACCCAAACTGGTGGCAGGTGTGATTACTGTGGCTTTTCTTACCTGTTCTTCTCACTCATGTGTATTGGTCAGTTTTTGTATGTCACTGACCATATTGTTTTGACTGACAGGCATGCCATTTAACGGAAGGAGGTACTGGGCTGATTCCCAGTCAGTTTCTGGAGGAAAAGAGGAAAGCATTTGTTCCTAGAGACCTGGATGGAGCAGGTGATACACCTAAACACAGTGCCAAAACATGAAATTAAACAAAATGACAGAAATATTCTGAAATTTCTAAAGCTGTTTCAAGGACATACTGTATTAATGTATTATGCTTTCACAGTATTAACAAGTTAAAACTATGGTACACTTTTGTATGAGATAGAATTTTGTCCATTCATAATAGTGCCACAAGCCTACAGAAAATACAAACGAAATGCCATCTAGTGAACAAATATAGCATTACATGATCTCTTTCACTTTTTCTTTTTTAGGAATCCTATGTGGAACAATATCTGGTAAAAAGAAGAAAAAAATGATGTACCTCACTGCCAAAAATGCAGGTTAGCAGATAAAATGTGTATAATTTTTTTTAAATAAAATTGTAATCAGAAAAGGACTTAAATAATAAATTAAATATTTTAAATAATTGATTAATAATGGTTCTTATTATCAATGTTGAAAAGGTTTTTGTAGCTTAATATTATGGTGTAAACCATGATAAATTATTTTTATAAATAGAAATTTCAAAGTACAGGATTTCTTTATAGATGTTTTTTAGCATCATAAATGTCTTATCTTTCATCTGTGTAATGTCATTGCTGGATAAAAATAAATGATTATTAATATTAATTATTCATTTTTTTTATTTCATAATATTACTGTCTTCATTTTTAATCAACTTCATGCAGCCTTTGTGACTATATGAGACTTAATAAAAAAAATAAACTAAACAATAATAAAAATTATTCCAACTTTTTGACCAGTTTTGTGTTCATTACACCAAATTCTGACCCTACCATCTCAATGTCGCAGCAGAAATCTGATAATCATCAGACCAGGCAACGTTTTTCCAATCTTCTATTGTCCAATTTTGGTGAGTTTGTGTGAATTGTAGCCTCCGTTTCCTGTTCCTAGCTGACAGGAGCGGCACCCGGTGTGGTCTTCTGCTGCTGTAGCCCATCTGATTCAGGGTTCGACGTGTTGTGCGTTCAGAGATGGTATTCTGCATACCTTGGTTGTAACTAGTGGTTATTTGAGTTACTGTTGCCTTTCTATCATCTAACCAATCTGATCCCCATTCTCCTCTGACATCAACAAGGCATTTTCGTCCACACAACTGCCGCCACTCACTGGATATTTTCTCTTTTTCGATCCATTCTCTGTAAACCCTAGAGATGGTTGTGAGTGAAAATCCCTCTGAGTAGATCAGCAGTTTTTGAAATACTCAGACCAGCCCGTCTGGCACCAACAACCATTCCACGTTCAAAGTCACTTAAATCCCCTTTCTTCCCCATTCTGATGCTCGGTTTGAACTTCAGCAAGTCGTCTTCACCACATCTAGATGCCTAAATGCATTGAGTTGCTGCCATGTGATTGGCTGATTATCAATTTGTGTTACCAATCAATTGAACAGGTGTACCTAATAAAGTGGCCGGTGAGTGTATACAGGTGCATCTCAATAAATTAGAATGTCGTGGAAAAGTTCATTTATTTCAGTAATTCAACTCAAATTGTAAAACTCGTGTATTAAAACGTTTGTTGTTTTAATATTTTGAATTGTTTTTAGCTTTTATTTTTTGTTTTCATTTAAATGTTTAGTTTTGAAATGTTGTATGCATTTTTCATTTTATTTAATTTCTTCATTTTCTTAAATGTGTGTATATATAGTATTTATAGAGTTTGAACTTATAGTTTTAGTTACTTTTTCTTATTTGTAAGTCGCTTTGGATAAAAGCGTCTGCTAAATGACTAAAAAGTAAGTAAAGTAAATAAATTCAATGCACACAGACTGAAGTAGTTTAAGTCTTTGGCTCTTTTAATTGTGATGATTTTGGCTCACATTTAACAAAAACCACCAATTCACTATCTTCACATACAAACTATCAACAAATCAATACTTCATACTCTCATTAAGACCATCCAATAAAAAATATATTTTTTTTTTTAGTGAATTGTTGGCCTTCTGGAAAGTATGTATTTACTGTATATGTATACTTGGTAGGGCCTTTTGCTTTAATTACTGCCTCAATTCGGCGTGGCATGGAGGTGTGATCATTTTTGTTGGCACTGCTGAGGTGGTATGGAAGCCCATGTTTCTTTGACAGTGGCCTTCAGCTCATCTTCATTTTTTGTTTCTTAAATCTAATTTTCCTCTTGACACAATATCCATGGTTAAGGGTGGTGAGTTTGCTGGCCAGTACGCACACCAACACCATGGTCATTTAAAACTTTTGGTGCTTTTGGCAGTGTGGGCAGGTGCCACATCCTGCTGGAAAATGAAATCAGATCTTTAAAAAGCTGGTCAGCAGAAGGAAGCATGAAGTGCTCACAAATGTCTTGGTAAACGGCTGCAATGATGTTGGTTTTCAAAACACACAATGGACCAACACCAGCAGATGACATTGCACCCAAATCATCACAGACTGTGGACTTAACACTGGACTTCAAGCAATTTGGCTATGAGTTTCCACCCTTCCTCCAGACTCTAGGACCTTGGTTTCCAAATAAATACAAAACTTGCTCTCATCTGAAAAGAGGAATTTGGACCACTGGGCAACAGTCCAGTTCTTCTTCTCTTAGCCAGGTAAGACGCCTCTGATGACAACTGTAGCCAAATTCCTTGACCGTCTGTGTGTGGTGGCTCTTGATGCCTTGACCCCAGCCTCAGTCCATTCTTGTGAAGTTCATCCAAATTCTTGAATCGATTTTGCTTGACAATCCCTATAAGGCTGCGGTTCTCTCGGTTGGTTTGTGCATCTTTTACTTCATTGCTTTTTCCTTCCACTCAACTTTCTGTTACATGCTTGGATACAGCACTTGTGAACAGCCAGCGTCTTTGGCAATGAATGTTTGTGGCTTACCTCCTTGTGAAGGGTGTCAATGATTGTCTTCTGGACAACTGTCAGATCAGCAGTCTTCCCCATGATTGTGTAGCCTAGTGAACCAAACTGAGAGACCATTTTGAAGGCTCGGGAAACCTTGCAGGTGTTTTGAGTTGATTAGCTGATTGGTATGTCACCATATTCTAATTTGTTGAAATAGTGAATTGGTGGGTTTTTGTTAAATGTGAGCCAAAATCAACACAATTAAAATAACCAAAGACTTAAACTACTTCAGTCTGTGTGCATTGCATTTATTTAATACACGAGTTTCACAAATTTGAGTTGAATTACTGAAATAAATGACAATTTTCCACGACATTCTAATTTATTGAGATGCACCTGTATATCCTGTTTCATGGTGAAACATAAAAAATTTGCCACAGACATGCCCTTCAACAAAAACTAAAGATTTTCGCAATTTAACATCACAAAGGGCTTTAGATTACACTGACCAAATTTGGTGTTGATCTGGAGTTAAAATGCAATGCCTGAAATAAAATACACCTGAAATTTGTAGAATTGACCTAACCCACATATGCATCCTTATCCTAATATTGATACATCCATTGTGTCTCCTCTCCTGCATGGTCATCCTGCAGAGTTCGATCGGCATGAGCTTCAGATCTATGAGGAGGTAGCACGTATGCCGCCGTTTCAGAGGAAAACCCTCATCCTGATTGGAGCGCAAGGAGTGGGGCGTCGTAGCCTGAAAAACAGACTTGTTGTGCTACATCCCACTCGCTTTGGTACCACTGTACCACGTGAGTACCTAATGAATACTCTTACCTCGAAAATATAATAAAACACAATCAAATAATAAAATAAAACACAAAAAGCGAAGCAATGCTTTGTTTTTGCCCATAGGTTTACCCATTTCTCTTCTTCTGTCTCAATATCTCAGACACGTCTCGGCGGCCTCGCAATGACGAGCAAGGTCAGTCATACAGATTTGTAACACATCTAGAGATGGAGATGGACATCAAGGCGAGCCGGTACCTGGAACACGGAGAGTACGATGGCAACCTCTACGGTACTAAAATTGACTCCATCCATGAGGTGGTGAACACCGGCCGCACATGTATCCTGGATGTCAATCCCCAGGTGAGCGTCTCTGAGAGGATCACAGATATTATATTATCTCATTTAGGCTAATTCGAATGACATATTATATGCACTACCAGGAATACTTGTATTCAGCAAGGATGCATTAAATTGATCAAAAGTGACAGTAAATACATTTATAATGTTACAAAAAATTATATTTCAAATATTTGCTGCTCTTTTGAACTTTCTATTCACCAACGAATTCTGGAAAAAAATATTTTTGATCAAATAAATGCAACTTTATTCTAGAGTAGACTAGACTTTATTCTAAAATATAATTATATTTAATCGAATTATTATATATTAAATATTTAAAATAAATAGTTAAAAGTTGAAGATATTTTTCAGAAATTTGAGGACTTTTTAAAAAAGCACATTTTCTATAATCATAACATTTATTCTATTAGGGACACTACTTTCTACTTTCTCTATTTCTACTCTCAATATTTCTCACTCACGAGACCTAGACAGTATTTTGTTGGCCTACATAATGGTGGTCCCTCGGTGGAGGTCACATGAGAATGAACACAACCTTTAGACAAACAGACCACAAACTTTTTCCAGTGAGCTTCACCTTATGTTGCGCACCAGTCAACCATCATATAAACACGCAGGTTCTCCGTGGGGGAAGTAGAGAGGTTCATGCTCTCATATCAACTGTTTAGGAAGGCTTGCGTTTGTGCACCTTTAATACATGCATGAGATATCAGACACTTTACATCCATAAACCATATAATAGGTAATCAAACCCCTTGATATGGCTGTTTTATCTTTGTATTGTAAATGTTAACTGTTTTTAACTTTCACATCATCTGTCTTCAGGCACTGAAGGTGTTAAAAACTGCAGAGTTCATGCCATACGTCGTGTTCATCGCAGCGCCAGAGTTCGAAACACTGAAGGCTATGCACAAAGCTGTGGTTGATGCTGGACTCACCACCAAACAGCTCACAGTGAGTCTTGTTCAACTTTCCCAGGGCTGGTGTTCTGAAAATATGACCTACCCACACTATATTTGCATCGTTTTAAGTTTATTGGTAGTCCAGCATTGGAAAATATGCTACGCATGATGGTAGCACATCCTGCTAGCATTTCCTGCTTGGTGAGATGTGCTACCTACCTGCTTCAGCATTCTTGTCAGTAGTGGTACACCTCACAAGTTTCTTCTGCCTCTGCAACGTCCTAAAATGCTGTAGTTTTGGATATGACCGTTTTAACTGCTGGTATGTCATTCTGAGTACAAGGCATGTTTTTAATTGTACTACTTTGTAAACATGGGCTTGTGACGGTCTTGCTTAGTTTTCATAGAGACATTAATTCATTTTTAAATAAGAAAGAACCCAAACAGTACCCAAATGGTTTAAGCTGCTCCTGGCCACGAGAACTAGAGATTTACATGTAGTTAATGTTGTTATCTAATCAGTAAACAGATGCGATTATCTTCACATTAAATGCCCAATACAATGTAGATCACCTTAGTTTTTCATATGATGTTATGTCTGGATGTAGGATCAGCTGATCAGATCCTTAACATTTGTAATCCCAAACAATGTTACAAAAATGTTCCTTCTATTTAAAAAGTGTTTTTTATCTTTCTATTCATCAAAGAATCCTGATTTTTTTTTATATAATGTGTTATTTTATAATATATGTTATTTATAACTGTTTTACAATATAAACAATTTTACTATTCTAGTTAATTACTGTTTTACCTTTTTTTTAATAAAAAACCTTTTGACTGGTATTTTGAAAGCAGACAGCATCAATCAGTCAAACGTGTGTTCTTTACTTAATTGAGATTGCGCTAAAATCTACTTAAATGTTATATATATATATTGAACAACCTAATTCATAGCAGCTCAGTGTTTGTTGTGTGCTAATGTCAGGCCATGAGCTCATGAATATTAATCATGTTATTGTTCGCCCAAGGGATTTGCTAACATCAGAATGCAGACAGTGACAGGTGAATACTTGTGCATCATTTGTATATTACTGAAGCAACAGTGTGGACTCCATGTGAGCTCCATTTGGTCTTAAACTCTTAATTAATTCCCTCAATCTTTCTGTAAAAGGGACTTTATAAATGTAATCATTATTCCACAAAAAGCAGAGTGAGGAATTAAATATTTGTAAACAGTGAAAATTTTATTGTTTTGTTTTTGGTTAATTTACATTTTGTTTTAATTATTTGTTTTATATGGGAGTTGGTGTATCGTTTGGATCGGATTCATATTATTTGTTAATATGTTGGTTCTGTTTCTTTTCACAGGTATACCTGAAAAAAGACCGTGGATGAAAGTGCTCGCATCCTGCGGACTTACAGACACTACTTTGACCTCATCATTGTCAATGACAACCTAGATGGTGCGTTTGAGAAACTGCAGTCTGCTGTGGACCAACTCTGTACTGAACCACAGTGGGTTCCAGTGAGCTGGGTTTACTAAGGGCATCTTAAGAAGAGTGTTTAAGTGTGTGTGTGCGTGTGTGTGATTGGTATGCGAGGTGATTGATGCGGGCCAGTGAAGTCACGCGTTTGGATTGACCAACCAAATGAGCGTCATCTGCCACGAAAGCACCGTTAGCCCCAGCCTCACTATTGTGCACACAATACAAGGTTTTTCTACTCAAACTGAAGGTAGAGTACTTATTTATTTTAGTATTTGTATGTTTTTAAAGAATATCTTTTGGAGTTGGAAGAAAAGAAAAACGAGGAAAACTGAAACTGGCCTTGGCGAATGAGGCCATTTTTTTATTTATTATTGTAGTTATTTTTAAATGTTTTCATCCTTTTAGTTTTTCAGTACCTGAACCTACTGTGATGTTTTGATTTCTACTCAAATGAAGGACTAACATGACAGAGTGTAGCAGGCCAAGGGCTCCTGTAGAACATTCTAGATCCACAAAACTGTTTACATAAACCCTGATCTCCCAACTGTTTATATGCTTCTCTTCATATCCAAACGAGATGCATTAAATCTCTTTTATGCAAAAGTCCATATCAATGTGTGAAGTTAGTTTATTTATAGTGTGTTTTGTAATTTTTCATTCACCGTTTTTGTCTGTTGTACAACGTTAGGCTGCACGTTGTGTCTGTGTCTTATTATCTTCAGTGCGTTAAAGAACAGAACAAATAGTCCTGTTGATCTCTTTCTTCTTTCTTGAATGTCTTTCAAATTCTGTCCCAGAATGTCATGACCTCCCTGCCAAATGTATTTTTGTCTCTGTCAACAAGACCGTTACAACAAGGCAATAAACAGACCGACCATTGTTATTCTTTGTTCCTCTTTTTCATTTAATAATAATAGTGCATGATGCAACCAAACAGAAGCTTTTGGAGAAAATCACTGCATTCACTCCTGATGTGCAGAGAGATACACAACAATAAATGTATTTGCATAATGTAATATATTCTACATATAAGTAAAAAATTATCGCTGAAGTGCCGTGATGAGTACATTATTTAAAAAATCTGAAAAGTGAAATGATACAGTCACACAAAATAACAATACACATTTTATATATTAAAACATATTACAAAAAAAAAGATCTAATGACCTTTCATCCAAGAATCCTAATCATTTTTATCCTTGGCAAATAAAGAACTACCAAATAATCCTATCTTTAAATTATCTGAAAACTGAAATAAAGTTTTAGAACAAGGTTTTTAACTGGTTTAAGTGCAATAATAAAACAAAGACAGTGTATAATTGTTTTTCTCCAGAAATATTTACAATCTGTACGAGTGAAAGTGCCTAGTTTGAGATATATTACTATTAAGACGGATTACTATTATGGAATTAAAAGATAAAATTAGTGCAAACATATATATTCATAAGCAAGAAAGTAAATTTCTGCACATAGGAACATTAAAAACTGAAGCAAGTAATTTCTGCATTAACTAATATGTCTTTGTAACTGAGAAACATGACTTGACATTTTAACTGCCTATTTCAGCTGTCAATAAAAGCACTAACACTGTCACGCAGCAACAAATGATGCAAGGCCATGGATGGCAATGCACAGAACCATAGGGAGGAATCCCTCTCTACAGGTCATTTCTGAGGTCAACGTGTCATTCTCTTTCCTTAGCAAAACATTGCATGACTTAAAAAGTTCCTCCACTCTGTGGAAGTCATCGTCACTTTGGAGGAAAACAGGGATGGTGTCCTTGCAGAGAGGCATATCATTAGTAGTCAGATGAATGACCTAAGTTTACAGAAAACAAGAAGGATTCAGTTAAATGAAACTGAATAAATTATAAAAAAAATTCTCAAGCATTAATGCTGAATCTGCATTAGCATCCAACAATATCAAACTCACTAAATCCAGTAGACTTTGGAGACCTTCAGAAGTGCAGAACGGCACTAACAGGTCCAGTCCAGCGCCCGACAGCTCTGAATCGAACAATATGAGTGAATACAGATAGAGTCTTTGTGCAAAAGAAACCTCTGAGTTGAGGTATAGTACTACTGACCCTCAAGAGCGTTCATCAGCATTTGAATGGCATACGACATCTTGTCAAGTTGGTCACACTGCAGTAAGTCTAAAAATGCACCAATATTCTGACTCTGTTCTTCAGACAACTCGCTGGTTAAGAAGCAGGGAGCTTCACCGCTGCTTAACACCTCAAGCTATAGATAAAAAAAGACAATGAGATCAGAGAAAAATAAATATAAGTGATATAAAGAGGAACAAACGGTTTCATATTTGTGTAATTCTTTAGTCAGGACCCCTGACTTTGAAATCTTGAAAAATGAAAGTTGTTTAATTTTTAATCATATTTAATTATATACTTTTTACTAATTTAATTTACAGAAGAAATAAATCTGTGTGGGTATGCACAAAATATAGAATGTATGGGACATGTATCCTTTTAACTCTCTTAAAAAAAGGAGGGAAAAGGTATCATCCCAGAGATATAAAGGAGGAATCACCCATTTATGCAAATTTCACAATATCCTTCTGCAAATTTTTTTATGTGATTTAGTAAGCATTATCACTCACTCTATCCACCAAAGCTGACAAAACAGATCGATCCGTCATAATTTTCCTCAACAGGAGCAGGATGGAGGAACGGCTTTCAGCAGACAAGTCAGCCAGTGCAGAAAATCTAGCCTGAACATCTGCAAGTGCTGCAAAGAGACCACAGATTTACATCTTAAGAACTAGGAACTTAAAAAGGGGAAAGAGAAATAAATCCTACTTCTGCTTCTGGACAGCTACTTAAGCAGAACACAAAGGAAGGGAAACACACACCTTTTTTTAGAGTAGTAAGTGGGAAACCTTCCTGGATAAGTGGCCCTTGACCGTCAACCTCTGAGAAAGTGGGAAAGGGATTCTGGGAAATATCATCTGATTCCACCCCACTGGGCCAAACGCACAAATCTAAACTCACAAAAAAAACAAACTCAGACATGGAAAGCCCAAATACATATACAGCATATTTGTGGTATATGTACAACAACACAACATTTTTTATAATTAATATAAAATAGTAAAAAATACATATACTGTAAATAAAAACAATAGTGATGAATGTAATATTTGTTGATAAATGTTATAAATAATCAAAAGGTACAGTAATGTTGTTCGGTCATATTCAGTAAATGTCACTGACCAAAGTAGCCGTCACATTCGATGGTCATTTCAACGACACTGTAAGCCATCACAGTGTTCGGGGGGATGTGAAATACAGTCTTAGCGCCATATTGATATTTACCGCTGTCTTTCGTGTACATCTGAAACCCCAAAGCAACAGTTCTGTCAGTGTGTTTATAGTTATATTATTTATATACATTTAGTATTTATTCATATTTTGAATTAGCATTTATTTGTATCCTTTTCTGTTTTATTTTCATTTAGTGCAGTTTTTATTTCTGTATAGCTTTAATTTATTTGAATTTCAGTTTTAGTCATTTTAATGCTTCTACATTATGATTTAAAGTTTCAGTATTCATCCAATAATTATATTTTATATTATTTTGGCTTTATATTAATTAATGAAATTTATTGAAATAGTTTAGTTACCAATAACAACATTGAGTCATAAAAACAGATTTATTATTGATATGATATGATATGAAATTGACATTTATTAATGAAGCTAAACTCCTGCTCATCAGCTTTGAATCCCTGAACAAACTTCTTACAAACCTCAGTACAACCAACCGCAGCATGACAGCTAGCCTTCTCCAGTTCAGTGTAGGAGATAAAGCTGTCGCAGGTGGTTAAAACTCGCTCTTTAAGGAGGGTAAAAGTCTTGTTTTTTAGGGGGGGCTTCTTGAAAAATGAGCCTGTGAGATCCAACTTCCTACAGGAGTCATCAAGGTCAAGAGCAGAGGAATGAATATCAAACCATATCAGATTTTTCTCTTATTTGCATCAAAATGTCAATTTTGTCATCAATTTTGTCATCCGCATGTCATTCCAAACTGTATGACTTTACAAATATCTGAATGAAAATCCAGTACTTTTTTGGAAAATGTAAAAAAAAAATCAAAACATCTCCTTTACAGATTTTGAATAACATGAGGGTGAATATCTTAAAATAAAAAAATTATAATAATTTTTGAATGAACTGTCTTGTCAAGAGATCCAGCGAAGGTTCAACATTAGGACCTTCACTGATTTTCCAAATCACCAAAGAAAAAAATCTTTCTATATATATATATATATATATATATATATATATATATTATAGTGCGATAGGATTAGATGTGCATCTCCATAACTGATGCGAAACAAGAATCTTATTTCGATTCATAAATGCCAACGATAGGATACATGCAAGCAGCTAGCAATGCGATCCAATATTATCAATGCGATACCTTTCTCTCTGGTTTTAATGTACACCCCAATATCATAAAATACACTAAATTTTAACTATATAACTCATCTGTAGTAATTAGTTTAGCTAAATTCTACACGTTAGGCACATTTAATGTCCAACAAAACATATTTTAGCAAAATGCATATTTGACTGAATTATTGCGCTCCGTCTGTTTACTGCGCATGCGCGAAGCAGCATTCGTTCAATCGCGTAAGCCTCGTCCACTCCTGACAGCAAAATGGATATATTTGCATGACTTTATAACATTTACCGATGAAAAATATACTCATGACATGTCAGTTATTCACTGAGGAAAACACAATGTCTCAAATGCATTAAACAGCACGAATATATTCGCTGTTTGTCGTGGTGGATCGATTTGATCCATGATCGACATTAAGGGCTGATTAAGAATAAGCGTGCACAACAAATTAGTTAGATTGTGTAAACTTACATTGTTGTTAGGTTATTTCAAGTCAGGTTTTGGACTTTAATCCCCACTTTTCCTCAGGTCTCTGTAGTGTTGTTGTGATTCGTCATATTCACGCGCAGCGGTAAGGAGAGAACGCACTTGAGAAATCAATCTACATAAAATATTGGTCACAGATTTCTAAACAATAAAAGTGTAGCGCATCCACTAGAAGTTATGTATAAATAAATCGGTTTTTCGTTTTTTTCCTATGGTTTTTACTGATTCAAATGTGTTAGAAACGATGCATGGCGATACAAATGCCAACTTGTAGCCGATGCACACCTTTTAAACCGATACATCACATAGTTAACTTTTTTTGCCGATGCACTGAGCGAATCGGGGAATTTTCCCATCCCTAATATATATATATATATATATATATATATATATATATATATATGATATTAAATATTGATATCATAATTAATTTTATATTAAATATTGATTTCAAATTAAATAGTTTTTCTCTGACCTTCCTCCAGTAAGCTTCAGAAGTTTGGGAATATCCACAGCTTCCTTCTTAAGCGTCCCGAGGGATAAACAAAGTTTCGTTGTACCCTGTCCATTCGCATTTAGGCAGACAGCAGAACTTCCCACCTCTACAGATCCAGATACAGAGATTTTGTACTCTCCCTCAAACTTTACAAACTCTTCCTCCTCACACACTGGTCAAAACATAGAGAGATATTCATTTTAAAAAGACCAAACGCAAGACAGTGCCATTTGGGCATAATTTGAAAAAATTAAATATTTATACTGAGAAACTTATCCATTATGCACTTTACCTGGTTTAATTGGATCCCCTTCCAGCAGGTCATTGATTTTGAATTCTGTGGGTTTGTATTTAGTTTGCTGCCAGAACCAGCTCTTCTGGATTTTCTGCACCACTGCAAGGGGCTTGAGTTTTTTGGAATCATTCAGGCTGGAAGCTGGAATCAGAGCCCCCTTCGGATCTATCTGTTGGACCAGCTTCTTTGTCGCTTTTTCAAACATCCTCTGCACAAACACATAAACAGAGAGCATTAAATCATAGTGGAAACAGTGAACACTTTCACTGACTTTTCTCAAGCATGGCTCCTAATGATGGATGCAAACTGTATAAAAGCAGAAAATGAATTGCTGTTAATTCCCAAATATACATTAACTTAGATTACATAATCCTTAATTAGTTGTGAAACCACAGAAAGACCATAACGTTTGCAAACAGCCATTCCGCAGCAGATTCAAACCATAATAAACCAAAAAGTAAAATAAAAAAAATACACCAAAATGTGCACACAGTGGTTCGTAAGAAGTTCTCTCCTCGTGCCAAAATCATGAACTAATACCAAAAACAGGAAAAATAACACAAGATAGAACAGATGAATATTAAATCACATGGATTAGGTGAGATTAGTGAAAGGTTAAATCTATCAAATCTCACAGTGAATATTAGGCGACTATCTTGAAAACCATAAATTTCGCCGCCGAGAGGCTGAATAGAGGAAATTTGCCTGGCACGCTTGTTGGTAATGATCATGGATCCAAAGACTGCATTTTGCAGATTTATTTGCATGAGGAAAAAACACGGTTGTGCATTCAATATATTCCATGAATGTTTCAATGGCATACGAAATGGTGTCCGAAAGTCATGATAACGTCATTAAACGGCGTTAGAAGTTATTTTAGCGATAAACTTAAGAGATAAAAAATAAGATTTTGGCCTGTCACCCCCTCTCTCCCCCACATACAGGTGAACAGATGAGATTCTTACTACTTCTGCCACCACCAGGTGCCGCAATTAACGCATACATTTTTTTTCAAAATAAAAGAACTATACCTAAGAACTAATCTTAATAACTTACAGTGAATTAAGAAGGTCACAGACTGCTGAGAAGAGCTGAAAATAGCATTTCTGTCATGACAACTCTCGGAGGGATTGGCATGGTAATGTACATGACAATTATAATGTATTTGGTCTTAGCTGAATAGCTAAGCTGCTGCTGTGGCAGAGCATGTACCGGAACTTGCTACTGCCAATACATCCACAACATGCTGCAGTGCGCATTTAAGAAATACTGCTGCTGCAAATATATCATACATTAAAAAAACTATAGCATACATGAATCACCTCGTAGCAGACAGGTGGAGCTAGGGAAGGTGTAGTATCACATAGCCAGACCTTCAGACTTTAGCCAACGGCCAAGTAGGCATGGGCATGACATCTGAGGCTGAGACTAGGGAAGGTGGAGGGTTTCTGAAGCACACTGCAAAACTAGGGCTGGGAATCGATTAAAAAAAGAATTGATTCCGAGGCGTTGGGAATCGAGAGTCAATTCCACAGGTCTGAAACGATCCCATCAAGAAGAATCGACTCCTCATTCAGAGCCTTTTTTCAGTTCAACAAAGCTTATTTGTAAATGCACCACTGTGCAGGCATTTTTTGTGTTTTATACATATTATAAGATACAGTAAGAACATGAACAAAGAAACAAAGTAAAACAAACTGACAAATTTAATAAAACAAATGTACAAACGAAATGAAATAAACCGTGCTTTTTTCATGAAGGTCCACTAACATTACTGTTCAGGTAAGTAATAGCCTATGAAATAAATCTAAAGGTAATCAAAAGTAAATGAACACTACCTAGTTTTCACTGTATGTATTGATAGATTGAATATCGTTCTGCCGTTGAGTGCTTGAGTCACGCAATCTACATTATGCAGCGGCAGGTGTCATGTCACTACCGAAGGTGCGACACGCAGCGCGACAATGTGACACAAGACGCAGTCCATTGACGTCACAGGTTTTTGGTATGTGCCAATGGCATCCATTGACATGTTACAGGTTTTTGGCAAGTGCCACTGAAAACCGGAAGTGTCACGGAGCATAGTGGCATGTGCCAATGGTGTCTGTGCGTCAGATGTCATGTCACGTAATGTTAAAACTGCCTCTCGCGCGATCTCGCTTCTGAATTGCGAATAGCAAAAATGCATCATAGACAAATGTTTGAATATTAATGTATATAAAAACAGCTGGTGACTCTGGCGAGATAGAATTAGCAAGATAATGTATATATATATATAGCAATAATAAATGTATGTGTGTTTTCTTAATTTCTCCAGTACCGATAGCAGAACCGTTAACGTCAGAGCTTATCGATACTCCGGTCTTTCATAATTTAGCCCCGGGGCCAATTAAATACCGGGTTTCGGTACCCATCCCTAGTAAGCACACTGCAGGGGATCCAGTAAGGTCTTCCAGATAAGCCAGAACCAGTTTTTCAAATGACTTCATGACGACAGACATTAGAGCCACAGGTCTGTTGTCATTAAGTCCTGTTATCTTGGATTTCTTTGGAACAGGGATGACGGTGGAGCGTTTGAAGGAGGAAGGGACTCCACACAGCTCCAGAGAACTTCTGAAGATCTGTGAAAAGATTGGGGCCAGCTGGACGTTTACGTTTCCATGGAAATCAGTCACTTAGCTTGGCACGTCACGCCCTAGCACGCACCCGTGTTCCCGCGCTGCATTCAACATTCATAGAGGTCGCGATGAGTTCAAAGCGGCAACAAACTCTACACTCCTTTACGAAAAAATCAAGCAGCGTAAGTTGCCATGTGGTATCCAAATAGTGTTGCACAATGTTGATTGACTCTGTCTATTGCTCTTGTTGAATAATTAGCAAGTTTTTATATTAATTATATGGAGAGAAAAAAGCTGCTTGGACAAACATGCACTTATTTTCAGTGTATTTTTTCGTAACTCTTTTGTAACGTCTTTTATTTTAACACGTATGTTATCAGAACCCTTCAAATAAGAATAAAGATCATGTTGAACTGAGATTTTACAGCGTTGTGACATGTTTAACTCCAATTCTACATAATGTATTTCAATCAAGTATGAATGCATTGACGATCCGATATAGGAACGATCTTAATTTTGCGTTTTTATGTGTTGTCAAGAATGAACAAGAAACAGACAGCTTGTCAGGGCAGAATCAGGATGATAAACTTCACATTGAGAAGAACAGATAAGACCTGGCTGTTTTTACATTGTATAAAGTATTAATACACAAGTGTTTGTAGGATTATATATGGACCAATCATAAAAAAACATTATTAGTAAAAAAAATTATAAACGACTTGGTATGGTATTCTTCATGACCATATTTTGCATCCCATAATCCTACCCAATACCTAAACTTAACAACTACAACGACTACCTTACAAGTAATAAGCAGTAAATTAATAGTTTGATACAAACGTCATAGTTAATAGTGAATATGTATTCCCCATACAAAAATATTAAAAAATAATTTAGGATACAAATGATTGGTTATTGTCCAGCAGTGCACTTAATTTGTTATTTTGTATGTACATGTACCTGTATGTACATGTTTCGAACACTACTTTATTTAGACAGAGGCAGAAGTGAATTCAGAGTTGAGAGTGAATGAGGCAGAACGTTTCAATGAGGCTTCAGAGGTAAAGACAGATTATTTACAGCATTACATACAGATATTTCTTATACCTTTTAACATAGATTAATCGGACTAATTTGTACTTTTTATACTTCAGTTTTATATATTTAGAAATGCTAGCTTTAATACTGTGTCAAAAAGCCACTACTTTTAAACAAACCAGCCAGAAAGCTTAAAGGAAATGTCACTAAATGTTTATTTCATCTCGTTGTTTAATTGATTTAGGGTTTACATACCTTGACATGTTTGTCAGTTGAGCTCAATACATAGTTTTTTGCAATAGTTTGTTTTTATTTAATTCCTGAATCATGGACTGTATAATAGAACAGAACAGAATAAAGTAATATGTGAATGTGCAAGTATCCATTACTGTGTGCCATGTACTGTACATACAAAAAAATAAAATGTGAAATATGTAAACAATAGTACCCTTATAAGGACATCTTTGTAACTTATACTCAAAAAGGTGCACATTAGTACCTTAGAGTACCAATATGTACCTTAATGTACAAATATGAAACTTTTGGGGGTAAATAAGGTACAAAGATGTCCTTTTAAGGGTACTATCCCAGTGACAAGCTGTTGTATTTCTTTCTTTCTCTCTAATCATATAATCATAAAGCATATTAAGCAAAAAGGTATGATTAAAAATAAAACCTGTCAATTAGACAAGGGTTAACTGAAAAAAAAAAGTATAACACAGACATTCCGTCCCCAAGGTTTCTTTTATTTGTCACATAATAAATTATACAGGGTATAATCAGAAGTGAAATGTAAACAAATCAGGTCCGCTCAGTGGACAGTGCAAAAGAATAAAAATTATATAAAAGTAACACAACACAAGAGCATATATATGGTTAAAAAAGAGAAATAATAGTAAAATGTGCAATGGAATAAAAAGTGCAAAACAATAAGATGTGCAAAAAATCTTTTTTTTTTTGCACATTTGAAATGATGGCTACGCCCCTCTCTGTGGCCTATTTTTCGAGTAAGCTCGATCCGGTCTCAGTGATCCTGTTAGAACAGAAAATATCTCATTTGTCAACCACCAGATACCAGTGTTGGATCCGAGTTCACCTTGTCGAGTCCTAGTTTTATTGAGTTTAAGTGGCAGATGTTTATTAATGCCTTTTTGTTGTTACTTTTTTATTATTACACATGAAATGGATTCGTCTGCAGTGTTGGGGAAAGTTACTTTTAAAAGTAATGCATTACAATATTGCCTTACTCCCTAAAAAAGTAACTAATTACGAGGAAGTTACATCGTTACAAGTTACAAAGGATGAGGAAGAACATGATTGTGTTGCTACATTGGGACGGGTCTGGTCAGGGCCTGATTTAAAAGAAATCCCCTTAGAAAATGCTGACAATTCTATTTGTCGATGGTTCAGTATCTAGAGATAAAAAACTGGCAAATCAAAGTAGGTTATGCTGTAACCACTGCTTACGACACAGTAGCATCTGAAGCGCTCCCCCGCGCATTGCTGTGTGCAAGCGGCTGAATTAGGCTACTAGCATTGATGGAGGCTTGCAAAATTGCTGAAGGACAGTAAATTACCATCTACACAGATTATCATTATGCTTTTGCCATTTGCCATGATTTTGGGTCATTGTGGAAACACAGTAAATGTCTAAAGTCTGATGGTAAGCCTGTTCTAAACCATGATAAAATAACAGCATTGTTAGAAGCAATTTAGCTACCAAAGTCAATTGCTATCTGCAAGTGTGTTGCACATTCCAAAAGTAATGATTTTGTATCTCAAGATGACAAACGCAGCGAAGGATGCAACTACAGCTGGGTTTCCATCACCCTGTTTTAATGCGCATTTTTAAGTATCGCATGAGAAACGAATGATGGAAACGCCAAATTTCGAATAAAAATCCCTTAATTTGCAAAAAAGGTTTACGCTCACTAGAGGTGGTTTTTGACTTGTGCGAAAAAGGGTTAATGCGAATAATGAGAGATGGAAACACATTTTGCGAATAAAGGAATAACTTGACTAGCAGCTGACTGATCTCGTTCTCATCGCAAAGTCTGTCATCAAATAATTTCTGTATAATTGTCTTACACAACTGCATTCCCAAACAACAGCATTCACCTCCGAAAGCAATCACAGCATTTATTGTGTTTCGTCATGTAGGCAGCTTTCATTGAGTGGTTGCCAGATATCAAGAGTTCAAATCCCCTAATCAGAGATTCCCTGTTACAAGAATACATTTTCTAACCCGTGTTTTGTTTATTTCAAGCAATCTGGCAACCATGCGCACGTGCTCGCTCCTCATTATGGAAGCGCCGCCGACGATGATCTGAAATCACCGACAAACAAGCTGGAGTTTATAGCGGTCTAATAAATGAAAGTGTCCCTCAGCCGGTTTGTGTTCTGTCAGGAGATCTCGACTGTATTGTTTGTGATTGTGATCGCTGAATGAATCGGTACTCTAGATGAGGTAAACTAAATAATGTATGAGCACATTATATTGCTTTGTGCTCACAGTGGTGGATTGTCGATTAGGCACTTTTGCCCAAATTTGCAAAATTAGCTAAGAAATATCTACGTGTTCCAACAATTAGCTCTCAATCTGAGAGGGTTTTTAGTGCCTGTGGAACATATTTTCATGCCGCAGAGCTTCTCTTAAACCAGAGACAGTTGACAGACTTGTGTTCATACCTAAAAACTTGTAAACAATATACTTATCCCAGTTTATTTCCCTCAGTTGCACAGTGTAAATTGTCAATTGCATGCACTTAAAAAGTTGACAGAATGCACGTTCTGTACGTTTTTGCATTACTTGCATGTGTTCATTCGATAAAAAGCAATGATCACTTTGGTCTAGATTTTTTTTAAATGCTTACATTTTTTTCACTAAACATTTTGTATTTACTTTGTAACAATAGCTGTTCTATTCTAATCTATATAGTTTTTTTAATGGGGGCAAAATAAAATCTTTTTTTTGAATGATTTAAAAGCAAATGCAAACATATCGAGATATATATCGAATATCGTAACATTTTTGAAAATATTGAGTTATAAAAATTTGTTATATATCGCCCAGCCCTACCAGAAAGTGACGTTTTTGTTCTCTTTGACTCATTGGATGAAACAGTGCTTGTTCGCAAATGTTTCATGCGATATTCCAATTTTGCACATTAGTTAAATTCGCAACTTTAGATGGAAACCCGGCTTATGAGAATGGAACCTTTTCTAACATGTGTAGCAGTTAACAATGACTTCTTCACACTCCTTTCTGAATCTCTTACAGCTATGCAAGCTTTTGCAACACCAGAGGAGAAGAAACAATGGATGAAGGCCGAGTGCAAGCTGGAAATCAACTTTTGGCTGAGTACTAAAGACAAACCATGTCTGCCAAAACACTTTTTCCCTCACTACCCAAAACTTGTACATGGACTAGGTCAGCGGTTCTCAATTCCAGTCCTCGCTCCCTCTGCTTTGCATATTTTGCATGTCTCTTTGTTAACACACCTGATTCAGATCATCTGCTCCTTAGAAGTGAGCTCCGAGCATGAACTGTGTTCCGATTGATATGGTCCTGGCAGCCCGCTGGGGGCCCTTAGGCTAGACCTAAGTGGACCTGTAAAGGGCCAGTGCAGGCTTGTTTGCAGAGAAGTGTAACTTGAGTCCGTTTGAAATTTTGTTTAGCAGACCAACTTCCATTGGAGCAGGACCAGAATTACGACCACTGCCCTCTACAGCTTTGTGTAAAAATGACATACTAAACTATCGTCTAAATTTGTCTCTTGTTCTCTCTTATGGCGCTTTTCCACTGCATGGTACGGTACGGTTAGGTACGGCTCAGTTCGGGTCGGTTTGCATTTCCACTGCAGTTTAGTACCGCTATAGAGTGGGCGGGATTATTCACGTGTCATTATAATTGCGCCGCCTCTACTGCCGTGACATCATCGTAAACGCGCCACAAACAAACACAACAAAGAAAGGAGACGGAATAGTGTTCTTCATTCTCGGCATGTGGATGTTTTTAACAGCAATGGAGAGGTCTATGAGAATGCTTGGGATTTACCTCCAGCAGCAGAGACTGTGGTGCAGTGCCACGGGCTGTAGATGAGGAGAGCAGGGATGTTCGTGCAGGTGTGCTGCGTTACTTGATTAGTTAACTATTCATGCAGCGTGTTCTGTAAAGTGAATTATCAATAAACTTTTTAATATTTCAAAATATACAATGTATCCCGTGTTTTTTTTTTATGTGATGGTTTTATAATCGTGGCATTAATCATTTGTCTTTTTCAAGAGGTTCATTACGTGCTCATACAATAATACATATTTAATATAGTCTGGAGGTACACTTATTCGATCAGATTGTTTTTAATTGAAGCAAAACACAGATACAAAGGTAAAAATATAAACAGAAAACATACTCTGAAAATATAGCAAGTTCAAAAGTAACGTTATACAAAAGGCTTTTTCCTTCGGCGTCGCGCCATCAAGCTCTCACTGGATCCGCTCCTCGGCTATCAACGAGAGGAACGTCTACTTCCACAACAGACAACGACACTGGTATTTTGCGGTTGATGCAAAAATGTGCGTTTGTTTAAACAGAAGTTGCGTCCGATCCTTCGCTGGCTGTGCTGATTTAAATCTAGTGGGTAGGGCTGCAGAGGAGGGTCTCCTGTCGCAAGTTCAGTGATGCAGTAATGACGATTTTCTCCGGCCAATCAGTGATCAACAGAGTTTACACGTCACGTTTTGGTAACGGTACGGCTCGCTTGGAACCTCGGCTGAGGTGGTACTAAAAAAGTCCAGTGGAAAACCCCCCAAAAGTGAACCGTACCGTGCTGTACCATGCAGTGGAAAAGCGCCATTAGATATCTCAGCAGGTCAAGGATGCTCTGCCCAAGCCAGCAGAAGAAGTCTTGCCTGATATCAGGCCTGGCAATTTCGTGGTAACCAAGGACTTAAGTAGAAAACATTGTAGATGTAAGAGGTGGACATTCCAGGTCCTGCTGATAACACACACTGAGGTGAAAGTGGCAGAGAGAGCTACATGGGTGCACGCAAGAAGTCACAGCAGGAAGGTTCCAGTGCCACCAGTGGGCAACAGATCAGTAACGTGATTGACTACTGCCCTGTGCCAAGGGGGACGTTTGACTGACTAAAGTCTGGGGTCAGTGCAGGCCAACAAATGACAACAAGGAAACAAGTTCTACCTATCACCTAGAACAGTGGTTTTCAAACCTGTCCTGCAAGCACCCTCCTCTGCACCTTTTGTGTGTCTCCCTTGTCAGACACACCCAATTCAGGTCTTGCGGTCTCTACTAACGAGCTGATGAGTTGAATCGGGTGTGTCTGATAAGGGAGAGGCACAAAATGTGCAGGGCAGGGTTGCTTGTAGGACAGGTTTGAAACTGCCGTAGAGGTGCTTGGATCAGAAACACTGTTGTGGAAAGCCAGACATTCGTTCAACCCTATAAAAATGGTATGCATATTATTAAATAAGTGATCAATAATGATCAAAAGGGAGGAGTGTAATGGAAATGTTTTATCTTGTTCTATTTTGCATGATTGCATTAATCTAATTTACTTGCATATTACATGGCAGATATATATATATATATATATATATATATATATATATGGAAAAAATTATATATGTTAAGTTCAAATAATAAAAGCTAGGCCACAAGGGCATTGAGTTCTTCTATTTAACAGGCAGTATTGTGCACTCTGGGGATGTACTATGGCATGGGTTCTCAATTCCAGTCCTCGCGCCCCCCCGCTCTGCATATTTTGCATGTCTCTCTTTGTTAACACACCTGATTCAGATAATCAGCTTGTTAGAAGTGCGCTCCATGCATGAACTGTGTTCCAATTGACATGCTCCCTACACAGGGTCCATTGCTCCCTACTCCCTGAGCAGGAGAAATCCGCTGAAATTTACTTCATTTCGGAACATTCATTCATGGATTTGCGCTGCGCAACGTCTTCACGCACGGACGAGTGTGACATCATATACCTCTGTAAATATATAAAATTTTAATTCACGTCTTGCACACTTCAATGCACTTTGAATGGAATATATACGTTCGCTTCGAACTGGAATCATGGCGGAATATCCTGTGATGTCCATTTCGCAGGGCACTTACGTTCGAATAGAACAAACATTTGAAGCGATAAGAGAAACAAACTAAATGTGCAGAGCCGGGGGCGCGAGGACTGGAATTGAGAACCACTGTACTATGGAGTGTCATGTGCGCTGAGTAACATGATTGGTGCAAATTTGTATTTGTCCTTCAATGTATCTTTTTGAATGATACAAAGTCTGGGCTGTGAGCCTGCCTGTTATCTCTTTGCTTACAGACTCAAGCTGTCTGTAGACCAGATAACTTTCTGCAGAGAATTAAAGGGGTCATTTGATGCTTTTTTAAAGATCATTATTTTGTGTTTTTGGTGTAAAAGAATATGTTGGCATGCTGTAATGTTCAAAAAACATTATTTTTCAAATATTGTACATTATTTTATGTCATCTATGCCTCCTCTCTAAAGGTGCGTTCACACCAGACGCGAATGACGCGAATAAATGGCGCTATTCGCGTGTGAAATTCACTACACAACAGACGCGAATTCGCGTCATGGGAGGGGCTTCTGCCAGGTAGCTCCAGTCTCCTTGCAAAATGTATTCCTGTTTTTGTAAAAGTATGAAGATGTATATACAGCTCCGGGTACCCACATACAACCACAATAAATTTGTCCTCCATTGTTGTTTAGGATTTTCTCGAGCCTCCGCTCGTAATGACGACACTGCTAGAGCAAGCTCCTGATTGGTTAACGCGGGCGCGAATATCGCCAAAGTTCAGATTTTTCAACTCGCGCGAAAAAAACGCTCAATTCGCGCCATTCGCGCCGCCTCATTCGCGCGAATAGCGCTGCAGGATTGTCTTTCGCGTCTTTGCATTGACTTAAGATGTAAATCATTCGCGTCTGGTGTGAACGCACCTTAACGCTTCTGTTTTCTACAAAGTCCCTCCTTTCGACAAGCGCAGTCTGCTCTGATTGTCCAACTGGCACTTTGCATTGTGATTGGACAAGCACCACAAGCACGAGTTGGAAATGTAACGCCCCTTTCCATAATCACGAGCTTTAGCTTTCAAATTAAATGTGAAGACAGTTAATAATGTCCTTAGTTTAATCCATCAGTTCAAGCCCAAGAGGGGAATGGAGTCTCGTGACAGACACAGTGATGAAGCTTTTATGTATTTGCAGTACACATGCCGTGGTTGTGTGACAGTGTCTCCCTCTCTCTCTCTCACACACACACACACGATGAGCAAAACTCTGCATTTGAGCAGTCAAAAAAAAAAAAAAAGAAGAATTAGTTGCTGATTAGCAATTTGTATTACCAAGCAATTGAACAGGTGTACCTAATAAAGTGGCCGGTGAGTGTGTGTGTGTATGTGTATATGCATGTATGTATGTATGTGTGTGTGTGTGTCTGTATATAAATATATATATATTAGTGGTGGGCCGTTATCGGCGTTAACGTGAGACTCTTATCTGCGATAAAAAAATATCGCCGTTAATCTATTCTCAAAGTTGGGTTAGGAGCTGGGTCTATACTACGCAAGCTATGATGACTTTCACCCTGATATTTTAGCGCGGATGTATACCTAGCCGAATTGCACTGTAGTGGGCGAGAACGAGTCTTCGAACTAGAAGCTGGCATTTTTTCGGGAATCCCGCGGGATGGGAAACAAAATCGCTACGAATCACGTGATTGGGACGGGACCGGAAAATATTTAATCGGGAGTGGGTGGGATCGGGAATAGTAATGATACCCAACTTTACACACAAATATACCTTTTATATAAATAAACTATAAACTGTATATTTAATTCTGAACTCAATTCTAGTTGCCCTGTCTCTTTATGCTCTCCTGTTTGCTTTGGTGTGGCTGGTTAAGTGAATGACGCAGTCCGTGATGACAGATTGTTAACGGCTGGTCTATGTGGTAATACATCGGGCAGGACATCCAAACACTCACCTATCATTCATCAACCTCAAATATGGCTTTTCCTCTGAAAGATGTATGTAGTAGCAACTTTACATGGCCGCTCAATATGATGTTAACCTAGAGAAATGGGCGCTATTGAAGTGTTTGTGTGGAAGCGCGTTTGCGCAGGACAGGCTCCGGTGCGTTCACTTGCTCTTAAAATCTCCTTTATTTTTGGTCATACAGATAAAAGTAGCCTAATACATCTTTCGAATCTGTAAAGACTCTACGTTTATTTGTGTGCACTCAGAATAACAACGAAACGTTGCGCTTTTAAGCAAACAGGATGCGCTTTAGGTCTCATGTGAACTTGAGAATTCACTCCCGTGTCACCCTCTGCTTCGAACCTGTGTGTATGCCTAACGTTACTGTGCAATTACCACATCAGACGTGACGTGCTAACATGGATGCAGCTATGAAGCCGCCGGGTTTGCTTCAGGCAAAATTTATTTTTAAGAAGCTTCCCAATGGAAACTGTAAACAGTTCATCACGACCTCTTATGTAGGCATAAGTACATCTTATTGAACATAGTTTATTTTCATCACCAATTATCATAGTAGAACAGCTTTCTCAAGCAGTTTGTGATGCATTTTGGAAACAGGAGATGCGCCCCTGGTCTAATGCGCCACCTGGCTTGAGAAACCCGTTCTCAAAGACTTACTTTTAGTCATTATTTGGGTAGCACACATATTCTGAATGCCTTCGGCAGAATTCAAATGAGCCATTTTAATCTAGATTAAAAAAATTATGCCCACCCCTAATATATATATATATTTATATACACACACACAAGCCTCAAAGTTATATAAATTTTAGCTAATTTTTTATATAAAATGAGATCACCATAAGTAAAATTTACTTTAAAGAACATATGCATCTTTTTTTCATTTTTACTTATAGAGATAATTCATGCAGAATGGCCGTATCTCATAACCACCATAACAAACGGAGACTTTTCATGCGCACTTCAGCTTGCTCTCAGCGAAAAGGTACAGGTGCCAAATGAGCTTCAGTAGAACAACAGTGAACTGTGGCCTGATGAGATATGTCAGTAAAACAGAGATCAGCATATGGCATAGGCTACCCCGTTTTTACGTCACTGTCTGCCTTCATAAAGTCAATTTCTTGCCCTGAAAAAGGGTAAAGACCCCTTCTCAAATCCTTAATTTCTGTTTTCACATCATTTATTTACAAAGATGGAGCACAAGCAATGGGCAAAATACATGTTCTTCAAACAAACTAGATTGTGATCGTACAATTCAGCAGAATTCATTTCCAGCTCTTTGCCACTTTACATCACATGAACATGGGCACTGTTAAATACCATTAAATTACATAAAGTCATTCAGTCAAGCATTAACTCTTGTAATCAAGTTTAAGATTAGACAGAATATGCTTTATTTGTTTACCTGTCGCTGTTAAGAGTTTGCTGGTGATGCGCTGTATATCCACAGACAAAAGAGAGCTTAAACAGCGATTTTTTTAAAGAAGAGTCCACACAGTACTGTTCTCGTGTCAGAAAGTGCCAAACTTCAGCAAGTGCACGCACATGTAAACGTCTCCTCGCCTTCAGTCCTGAAAGTCCCCTCACACGTAATGCGACAGCATCGCGTTTACTGGTCTGTCTGTGAGGAGGAGGAGGAGGCAGTGCTGAACTTCAGGATATTTCATATTTATGTTGCTGCTGGCTCAAGTCTGGGTTCCGTAATCGGAATCATTTTAACGCAACTATAAATAATCGGTGGGACAAGTATAGTCTTGTCCTTTAGTTGATTTTTAACGGCCGAAGTAAAGCGAGTGAATTTTAATACGAGGTTTAGTTTAGTAGCTAGTCTGGTGGCTTGTCTAATAAATGAACTAACACTGATTAGTTAAAATGAATAATTTGTCATAAAACTGTGATCAAACGTTGGGATACTTTGTTAGCAGTTTTAAAATCCATAATAATGTTTTTGACTGAATGTACAGAATGACAAACAAATAGACGTGATAAAATAACTTGGATATGGTGAGGTGATTGGTTATTTGTTGGCTATAAACGAGTAGCCTTTGGATATGATGAAGTAGGACATGTTTTGTGCAGATGAAGAGCGTAGATTACGTTTCACTAAACTTATTGGCTTGGCTGTTTCTCAATATCCGTTCTTTAGCAATCTTGCGCCCTTGTGTTCTCGTTCTACGTCATCATCGACCGTCGAAGTCCAGTTCCAATTCTCAGAGGATGTATGAAAGTTCCCGGAATCGGATGTGTTCTTGATATCGAGGATGTAGGCTATCCAGTGCAGATTTGAGAGAATCGAGTCGTTCGAAATCCCAGAAGTAGGGATGGGCGATACCTCTTATTTTATTTTCGATCCGATACCGATATTTTCAAGCCCAGTATCGTCGATATCGATACCGATACCGATACTTGTAAACTAAAATGATCTTTTAAATTATTAAATATATAATTTATAAGAATATAATCAGTAATTATAATTAACATTTAAAGCCATGTTTTTTTTTAAACATTTAACAGGCCTTTTTTTGTTTACACTGTCAGAAATTAAATACTAAAATTGTATTTTAGCTCTTTACTGGGGCAGTAACCTCAAAGGTGCACCTATACCCCTAAAAGGGAGCATATTAGTACCATACAAGTATGCATGCTTTAAGGGTATAGATAAGTTACAAAGGTGCACCTTTGAGGGTACCTCATGAAAAATAAGCATGGTGTTACATACAATAAGTACTAAAATGTATTATTATTATAAGCACCATAATGGTAAATTTGTGGTTACAGTTTTACTACAAATACTGTGGTAAACTGTGGTTACTGAAATAAAACCATGGTTATTTTTTTTAAAAGGCTGCCAGAATGCTGTACTCCTAAAGGTGAAACTTTAGCATATTTTTTTCTGACAGATTTATTAACAGCAATTACAGAACATAACAGAATCCATTTGAACTTTTAACAACAGTTTAAATTTACTTACACAATTACCTATTTAAAATAAATATTAGGCTACATGTACACAAAAGTTTGGGGTTAGTAAGATTTTGTAATATTTTTTAAATAAGTCTCATGCTCACCAAGGCTGCACTTATTTGAACAAAAATACAGTAAAAACAGCAATATTGTGAAATGTATTTTCTATTTTAATGTAGGCCTATTTTGTAAATATAATTTTAAATGCATCTGTGATCAAAGCTGAATTTTCAGCATCATTATTCCAGTTTTCAGTGTCACATAATCCTTCAGAAATAAAGAAAATATAATTTGCTGCTCAGGAAACATTTCTGATTATTATTGCTGCTTCATATTTGTGTAGAAATCGTGATAAATTTTTCAGAATTAATTTTATATATAGCAATAATGATATGTAATGTAATGTAATAATGTGGCAATGGTTTCTTATGATCTACTTATGCTTTTGGGAAACGCAGCTCTATTTGAACAAACACTGTGACTGAGCCATGCGTCCGCAGCGAACGCTGTCTGTGATTGATTGGTTCTGTCTTTCAGCATTTGCGTGTGTTTCCATGAGCAGGAGAAATAGCTCTATCCAACACAATTGTTCGCTAATATAGTCTATTTTTCCATTTAGAAGCTTATTTTATGCGCCGAGTTTCTTAATAAATAAAATTAGTGGTTACAAATTTTTTTACTTTAGAATCGATATTTTTATGTGAGGATCGATCCTTTCGATACAACATCAGTATCGAAAGTATCGATACTTTAGGATCGATTCGCCCATCCCTACCCAGAAGACGCTGCGGCGGCCGGTGTACGGAAGCCTGGAGATGGGGTTGCAGGTCCCCGGGTTGCAGCGATAACTACTTCGCTCTCGTTTGCTTTAAACCTGCTTGACTTCATATCTATATTTATTTATAACTCGACGGCTCTTGAAGTTTAAAGTAAACATTTATCTTTTTGTTTTGCTTAATTTTAATAAAGTTATGAGACCCGGAGAAAGTCTGCATTTTTAATGGCATATTGAAATTAATCTTAACATAGTCATAGTTAAACATATAACGCTGTATAAAAATAGATATAGAATTATATGAAAATAATATCTATAATAGTATAAAATGTTGTAATAAGTTATGACGTTTGTTTGTAATGTTATGTTATATTTATTGTTCATTGGCCACTGCTTATGCTGATCACTATGCGTGATCAGTTAAGCAAGAACGCAGTACATCTCAATTCTCACAAGGATGCTGTTCAATGGGAAGCCAAACAACCCAAATGTGGGACGAAACAGCGCGCTGTTAAAGAGTTCGCGACCAGTTCGACAGCGCAGGTAGGACGTGTTTGCTTGCGCCACCGAACAGCGCAGCACGAACATAAGAAATTCGTGTTTTTCCCTGCTCTTTAACGAAATGAAGATCAGTATTAAGTTGTTACATTTCCTTTGCTTATTATCTTTCATATTATGACATTAACTGTTCTTTTAGCTACTTTGAAGAACTGCACACATTGCTAGCCTATAATAAGCAGTGTTTGTTACAGGGTATCCTGTTGTACTGCTTAGGCAGCTGCTCCACCTTGTGGAGAACTCGGGTATGTTAACATGTAACAGGAAGTCAGCTGTTTTGTGTGCTTGTGTAGTTCTGCAATACATAAATACACGGATCTTAACCCGCTGTCGGTGTAGCGTCCTTATTCACCAACTTGCAACAGTGTTGGGAAGGTTACTTTGGAAATGTAATAGGTTACAGATTACAAGTTACCCAACTTAAAATGAAATAAGTAGTGTAACTTTTCTATTACTTTATTAAAGTAATGTAACTGATTACATTTGATTATTTTTGTATTACTTTTCTAAATTTCTAATGTTTTCAACTGTTAATCATTTTCAAACATGTTTTCCAGGCAGGGTTAAACTTACAGTAGAACTCAACACTGATTACTGTCAGACTTTCCAAATCTTTTGTCACTTGAATTAAGATTATAATATATTAATTTTAAAGGAAAAATTGGATGAAAATATCTTCATCTGCATATAAACGCGTTTTAGCAGTTTGTGGACACAACCACCCTACAATGATAGAAATTCACTCCTTTTTTAATCCCCCCAAAACTTAAACAGTCTCTATTATCAAGCCATTTTGATTTTGGAGTGGATAACCAGCGCTCTCTTTTACCTTCAATACCACGACTGAGGTGAGACCCTTGAGCAAGGCACCGAACCCCCAACTGCTCCCCGGGGGCCTCAGCATAGAAGGCTGCCCACTGCTCGGGTGTGTGTTCACGGTGTGTGTGTGTGCTCATTACTGTGTGTGTGTGTGTTTAGTTGGATGGGTTGAATGCAGAGCACAAATTCTGAGTATGGGTCACCATACTTGGCCACACATCACTTCACTTTCACCAAATTAATTTATGCCTGGCTGCGCAAATCATTTTACTCCAGACGGTTTTCTGAATGAGGGACAATTCAAGGCAGGTTTTGTTAAAAATTTAAAACTCAAGGATGATCACTTCCACAGAAGAGAGAGGCGGGGTGAGCAGTGATCATTAGCATGTAAAGAGATATGCACCGAAACGAGTCACTGTGAACAGAGCTTTTTTTGACAAGGTAAAAAGGGTGTTTTACATGACCTCTGAGACCCTTTCAAGAAGACCCTAAAGAATCCTACCACCTTGTGTTTGAAGCACAGCCACCATACAATCAGACTTACTTTAAAATCATGCTGAGGATAAATACATATTTAAAATCATAACAATAAATAATTTAATAGCTATAATACTGTTTTTGAAATCAAATCTTTGCATAGCTATGACATGAAACACCGAATCTAACAATGCCTTACAAAAACAATGAGTTAATCTTAAAAAAAACAAAAAACAAACAGTTAATCTTTAAAAAAAAAAGCATATACATAAATCCATATAGTAAATATAAGAGTTATCGGATAAGCATGTTATAAACTTCTGGAACATTTTTGTTTCATATTTTAGAGCAGTCACTAGCTGCTTTTCAATCCACCGATTTTTATGTGCATTTTGGAATATCGCATAAAAAAATCCTGGATGGAAATGCAAAGATGTGCATAAATTCAAATAATGTGCATAAAAAAACGTATGCGCATATCTGAGTAGGCTACTTTTTTTCGATAAGAAAAATGTACATAAACTACGATGGAAACACATTTACCGAATAAATTCCTCCATGCGCATCGAAAAAGTCAAGTGACTTTGCGCTATGAGACGGGATAACTTGACTAACCAGCGGACTGATCTCTTTCATAGCATCCATATGTTGTTTATGGTAATTCCGAAAAGCCTGAGTAAAGTCTGTCGTCAAAGTATTTCTGTATAATTGTCTTACACGACTGTGTTACCAAACAGTGTTGGGGGTAACGCATTACAAGTAACACGAGTTACGTAATAATATTACTTTTTTCAAGTAACTAGTAAAGTAACGCATTACTTTTTAATTTACAGGAAAATATCTGAGTTACTTTTTCAAAAAAAGTTACGCCAGTTACTTTGTTTTTCCATTTATTGACTGACAGTGCGCTGTGTGAACATGATCTTACTGTAGTTCTAATCTAGACTCAATGTGAATGTGTATTAATTCATCCCACTCGCAAAAAACAGATTCAGTATTCATCAAAAATAATTAAAACAGTGAAATGCCAACTCAGAATATGATGCAAACCTGCAATAATGAAATATGTTAAACAACACAAAAATATTTAATCTCATTTTATTAACCAATGTGTTTGCTGCTGACCTTTGATGATCCAGTTCAGGCATACTAATAATCAAAAATGATTTAGATAAACTAACAATTGTGCTTCATTGTTTTTTTTTATTGCTGAAGAGTGTTGAATCTTCTTTTTCTGTGTTCTACTGTACAGACTTGAATTTACTTTTCCTTCAGCCTGAGGTTTAATTTTACACTTTTTAGTGTGAAAGGGCTTTTACATTTGCTATAAATAGAACTTATTGTATTAAAAACAAACAAATCAAGCCCTACTCATATTTAAAAAGTAACGCAAAAGCAACGTAATGCATTACTTTACATAAGTAACTTAAGTAACGTAATTAGTTACTTTTTTAGGGAGTAACGCAATATTTTAATGCATTACTTTTAAAAGTAACTTTCCCCAACACTGATTACCAAACAGCAGGCATCCTCCACTGAAAGTAATGACTGCATTTATTGGGTCTCGTTTGCTCGCTCTGAGGTGTGTCATATGAAAAATATGAGGTGTGTCATATTTATGTCATATGAAAATTATTAGGCCTATATTTAGTGGCTTCTGCTATATTCTTAGTGATATTTAGTGCTACAGTTTACCAGTGATGATCTTGTTCTCTTTGACTTGTTGGATGGAAACTGTGTTTTATTTGCATATGTTTTATGCAATAGTTCAGTTTTGCGCATAAGTTTAATTTGAATCTTTGGATGGAAACATAGCTACTGCAATTTATGAAATAAATCAATTAAATCTGTATGTGGGAGTGTGTGAGAAAAAAAACAGATGTCACCCCTTTGTACTTAACATTTTCATAAGTAACTGTAATTTAATTACACACTTTTTCTCAGTAACTGTATCTGATTACAATTACTTTTATTTTGTAATTAAATTACGTAATTTAGTTACATGTAACTAGTTACTCCCCAACACTGTGTGTAGTCAAACCTGTATATAATAGTTTTTCCTTTAAAAATAAAGTTAAACCACTATTTTTTTTATTAAGTTTAGTCCATAATTTAGCCCATTGTTTAATAAATTACATCATAGAAAATTGATAAGCTTGAGGTTTGAGTCGCCTTTAAATGAAAACATTGGTTTGTGTACTTTAGAAAAATACACCTTGTTTAGATAATTAATATCAATATTTTTTTTTACCATGAAACCAACAATTTCTTTAAAATAAACATCTGCCTGAAGGGGAAATTAAGTAATTTGTTGACATTTTGAAACATGCTTTTTAAAAGACATTAAAAGACATTTAAAAGACTGAGACAAATGCATCCATATTCCGCTTAATAATTGTGTAAAAAAATGCAATAAAGTTACTTAAAATGGACCTGTGCAGATTTTGAATAGTTAAATATTATAACTATAAACTAAAAACGTGTATAAATGCAATGACTGGAGATTTTCACTTAATAGATTACATTTTCGATTTGTTTCCCGGCAAACCCTATCGTATTATCACTTGGAATACGGAACGAGCTGCATTGGATCATTTTTATGACATTTAATCCTTTTTTTAAAAGATTGAAGTTTACAAATTCATTAAATGAACAAGTGCAAGCATTTATATATATATATATGTCTCCTTTTGTAATACGAAAAAAAATAAGGTAGCTTAATATGGCTTTAGAATAGCATCAGGTTGACTAATTATTTAGGCTACTTAAGTTGTGAAGGGGTAATAGTTATAATAAATGTTAGTTATAGTATAATGAGCGAGAGCTAGCGAGCAAAATAAGGGTTAGGTGTAAAAGAGCATATTTATTGTCTTAGGGCCCCATACCTGAAATCTGCTTAGGGCCCCAAATCACTAAGTCCACCCAGTTACTTAAATGTTGATGATTACAAAGGGGGTTACATCTGAATATTTTCACGCAGATAAAGATTTGATTGATTTCTTTCCCAAAATGCATTGACTGCTCTAAAATATGAGACACCAGTGTTCAGGAGTTTAGGACACAGAATAGGACTCATGCTTATTAGACAACGGTTTTATTTCTTATTTGGATTTATGTAGGCTATGTTTTATTTTTTTTAATTAACTGTTTCCTGTCATAGCTATGCAAAGATTTCAAGAACAGTAGGCCTATAACTATTAAACAACCATAAGCTATATCTTATGATTTTGGTGTAGGCTCATTTACAATGTGGTTATGTTTTCTTATTTTTCATATTCATTCATACAGTATATTCATTATGACATTCTTTTATGGTTTTATTACATTACATTCATATTATGGTTTTATCACATTACATTCATATTAATGTATTACTCATATACTCAGTTACGCCATTATTATGCATTTATATTCATAATTCCAGTTGTACTCTTATTCCATTAACATAGTATATTTACTTCATTTGACAAAGGTACATCCTGTTATGTTCCATTTATGTTGGACAGGATGTAGGAAACTCATTCTTTATACATAACGTTTTTTCATGTGCACATATGTTGCTCGGTTTGTCTTTCATTTTCTTGGTATTAAGCACTCCCTTCTAAGTTGATATTATATTTATCCTAGTGATGTTTGAAGATTTGCAGAGCTTGCTGTTTCTGTTCAAAGGGTGTGAAAACCACAACAACATCCTCCGACATGTCAAGTTGACATTGCTTTGACATTATCTACAGGGGAAGGGAAAGGAACATAGTAGGTAAATATTTTTTACATTTTGCTGATCAAACGAGAACATTCTTGATTAGATGAGAATATACTATGACCTATGAAGGCATAGGTCTCTAGCCTATAGTGCCTCTTCAATGGGCATCTTTAATTGTTCCTTCTCTTTGCATGCTCTGAAGATTTTCATCTCTCTGCTTTTGAATATTACTATACTCCGATCAGATTACTCTGTGTCACTGTATGTAGGCGCCAGGGAAACAAGGAGGTGAGGAACTTCTTCAAACACCGATTTATTAGACAAACTCAGACACGGAAGGACAAACACCAAATGACGATTGAGACCGGACACAGAGGCAGGGAAGCAGGGAACCAATAAACACTGGGGAAAACTAGATCATTAATGACACAAGGATGGGGACTAATAAACTAATGAGGAGAACTAAACAAGAACAGGAAACAGACCAAAAATGGGCATGAGGAAACACAGGGGCGGACTTAGCCATTAGGCAAAGGTAGGCGACTGCCTTGGGCCCCCAAAAGCCAAGGGCCCCCTAAAATGCTTTTCATATACAAGATGCGCATTGAGCACGGATGCGCGAACGGTTGCTGTTTATGTGTTTATTACCACAACAACCGTCTGCATGTCCGAGTTGAACGTGCTTCTTGTGTATCCTGCTTGTAGCAAATTCAAATATTATGCATCTGAAGATGCTGACTGCCGCCAGAGCGCGAGGTCTCTCTTTCCCAGCGCGCGCACACCTCTCTCTCTCTATCTCTCTCTCTGCGTCTGTTCTGTTCCGCGAGCGGCTGAAAAGAGCTGCGCTTTCCGCTTTCAGTTAAAAGCTGTCGCTTCATAATTTTACATGCAAGTATAGCCAAAATCACAGCACAGCTATTGTCTTTATCTTATGTGTACCCTATTTTATCAGAAGACGGCTCGATTATAAATCAGGATTTTTGTGCAGATTAACGTCTTGGAAGTGAGAGCTGCATGTAGTCTTAATGGGTCGCGTTTCAATCACTATTTTATATTCATTCCATTTGTCTGACAATAGAAACCGAAAAATATACAAATGTAAAAATTGCCACAGAGAAGCAAACAAATTTAATAATAATAAATAATAACTATACATATTTCCTGTTCAGAAGAAGAGCTACCCTGCGAAAATGTAAACAGGTTTGTGTAAGTACATTTCTCAGTGCAAAGAAAGATAAGTAATGGGAGTCTGGTGTTTCTTTTTTATTTCTACTAGACATGACTAAGTTATTTGAAAAACATCTATGATCTTTGAAACCATACTCGTTCATGCTCTGTTAACTATGGTTTCACTAATAAAAAAAACATATTGCATAAAGTATCCACATTTGTCCATGCCCATGTTGATTAGAGTATATTAAAACATGAAAAGTTCATATTGTGATTACATTTATTTATTTGTTAGAATATGTATAACTCAATATTTTAACTAATGACAAAAGCTGAATAATCAATCAAAGTCTATTGATTAATCAGTGGAATAATCAATGACCAGTCGATTAATCATTCTAATGACCGTTATATTAATCGATTATCAAAATAATTGTTTGTTGCAGCCCTAATGAACACTCATCTACTCTTCACTTCTGTACAATATGTAACATTTGAACGCTTCAAAATGCAACTCAAATGCATCAATTTGCCTTTTTCAGATGTTGCAACACTGGTTTATGTCATTGCTTCATAATTTTGTTTGGTTATCACAGTCACAGCACACCAGTTCCTATTAGTAAACCCTGATAACAATACCTTCAAAGTTCACCATGATATCTAATTATAATATCTTTTCCTGCTAATTCAAGCTTGAAGAATAAATAAAGGAAAATAAAAATTGACCATCGTCATAAAAGTTGCAATAAAAAGCAATAAGTTACTATCCAAAAGCGTCTGTATAATAAAACAGAGAAAGTTCCTTAGATTTGTGCTCACTACATTTATTGTGCAACAAAACATGTGGTCAGTCATACACTGATGCAATCCATTCACAGTCCTCTGAAAGCAACAGTTCTCAATTTGCTTAAATTCTTGAATGAAATGTCGTGTTTACCACATTTGAAACCACACCCACAGTGAAACAGAACAGTTATCAAGTGTAACAGGCACACCAAGAAGCACATGTAGACTATCACTAGCTCTCTTTAACAAACATACACAGAAAAAGAGGACAAGCATGTAACTCAAAATGACCATGCATTACACAATCATTAATTGAGACAGTTTCTGTTATATAAGTCCCTTTAAATATACATAAATCATCATTGTAGTACGTGTACAAATATTTATAAATATATTTTTTTAATTTCTATATTCCCTGATTATAAAGTGGAGTGAGTCAGCAATGGATGAATTGTGACTTTCAAACGCTTATGGTACGAACTCTCCTGGTGTAAATCTCATTACAACATTCAGACCAGGTCACTCAAAATAACTCCGTTACTATTTCATAAAACAAAACAAATAAGAAATTATATTTTGTATAAAAGAACATCAAGCCTTTTTTTAGGACTAAGATTTGTTTTATTTGCCAGTCGACATTATTTTCATGACAAATAAGTACCTTAAATTCTCATTATTGTAATACTTTAGATGTTTTTAATATAATGTTTTGTCCGGATTTAAAAAGAAAAACAATGAAAAGTAGTAAAACAAATACTATCATGTTGTATTAACACTTTACCAATTGATTAAATCATCTTTTTCACGTTACAGTAATGAGAATGAAAATAAAAATAATTTCATAATGCACAAAACCTATAATGGTCCTACAAATATAGGCTTAATTTACAAAAATAATTTCTTTTTTTTTTCTTTATTTTAGGGTGAACTTCCATGTTTGTTCTTTAAGATTCTTAATATGGTGTAATTTATTTTAATTGATTCGGTTTGAGGATTTTTTTTATTGACTTGATTAATTAATTAATAATAGACTAATTATATCCAGACACCTACAAAAGCCATTGGTCGGTGCATTTGCATCTAAACATCAACTAGGCAGTTTGACAAGGCATAAATGTCTTTCCAGAGGTACTTTCTAAATGTGTCTGCTTAACAAAGATAAATACCAATACAAATACATCAACATAAGCATGGTACATTAAATCCCAGTGTTCAGCAGGATTACATAAAATAACAAATAAACCGGGATCTAGATACAGCCAGATCAGAAACAGAAGACTGAGTCAATGACAAATCCAATGGTGGTCACCAGAGCACAGGGAATTCTAGTTTGCTGAATCCAGGGTCCTTCCTGAGGTCCCAGTAAGTGCCATTGCTCTCCCAAGAGTCGTCTTCAGCACGTCTGATTGAATTATAGAAACAGAATTATGGACAGAAACTCGTGACGCATCCAACACAGCAGCATCTTTGTGTTCATAAGAGTCACTCACTTGAAAAATCGGGGTGAGTGTGTAATGCTGTCTTCTTGCAGGACTCTCCTCCTCTCTCTTTGGAGGACTTCAATTGTTTCTTTCTGTTCTTCTGCTCCGGCAATATCACCTTCTTCAAGTAATCTAACAAAAATAAGTAGCCAACAGCATATACAACTGGTTTTAATAATGGGAAAATTTCACTTTGAGACAACATGTATGCATAATTCATATGTCTATACCTTTGGTCTGGTCTAAAACGGGTGTCTGTCAGAGGCAAGAGTGGCTGTAAACCCTCGTCCAATTCATTTAACTCAATTGCAAACTGGGTGAATCCATAGTACTGCTCATGGTCCTCAGGTATGGGATCTATAGGAGCACAAAAGGAGACAAAAACAGTGCTGCGTAAGCGCCCTCTTGGGGTCATTATCCACAAATTCATCAGAGATAAAACAATGAATATAAGTTAGATCATTGATTCTCAAACGTTTGTACCACCTCAGAAAACATTTGGCTCTCCAAGTACCACCATAATGACCAACATTAAAATACAGTAGCGTAGTAGGCCTAGCTATTTAGCTACAGCTCTGCATAATTCAAAAACGAGGCAGTTTTATTCCTAATAAGAATATTTATTGTTGTCAACCCCTTAAACTTTGTAAATACACAGTTATTAACACTGCACAGTGAATGTGTTTTTACCTAAAAGCTAAATAAAAACTGTACTGTACTTAAATGTAAAGAGAACTTCACTCAAATAAAGATTACATTAAAATGTATTGTGTTTTAACATTAATTTATATTTAACTTAGTGATACCTCTGAGTACCACTAGAGGGAGCCTGAGTTCCACTAGTGGTACTCGTACCACACTTTTGGCGCTTTTCCACTGCATGGTTCGGCACGGCTCGTTACGGTACGGCTCAGTTCGGGTCGGTTTGCGTTTCCACTGCAGTTTAGTAACGCTATAGAGTGGGTGGGATTATTCACGCGTCGTTATAATTGCGCCGCCTCTACTGCCGTGACATCATCGTAAACGCGCCACAAACAAACTCACAACAAAGAAAGGAGACGGAATAGTGTTCTTCATTCTCGGCATGTGGATGTTTTTAACAGCAATGGAGAGGACTATGAGAATGCTTGGGATTTACCCCCAGCAGCAGAGACTGTGGTGACAGTGACACGGGCTGAAGAGGAGGAGGGCAGGTGTGCTGCGGTACTTCAATAGTTAACTATTCATGTAGCGTGTTCTGTAAAGTGAATTATCAATAAACTTTTGAATATTTCAAAATGTACAATGTATCCCTTGTTTTTTTATTTATGTGATGGTTTTTATAATCGTGGCATTAATCATTTGTCTTTTTCAAGAGGTTCATTACGTGCTCATACAATAATACATATTTAATATAGTCTGGAGATACACTTATTCGATCAGATTGTTTTTAATTGAAGCAAAACACAGATACAAAGGTAAAAATATAAACAGAAGACATACTCTGAAAATATAGCAAGTTCAAAAATATATAAGTTACATAAGGCTTTTTCATTCGGCGTCGCGCCATCAAGCTCTCACTGGATCCGCTCCTCGGCTATCAACGAGAGGAACGTCTGTACTTCCTCAACAGACAACGAAACGGAAATTTTTTGGTTGATACAAAAAGGTGCGTTTGTTCAAACAAAAGCTGCGTCCGCTCCTTCGCTGGCTGTGCTGACTCTTCGCTGGCTGTGCTGATTTAAATCTAGCGGGTCTATGGGTCTCATGTCGCAAGTTCAGTGACGCAGTAATGCCGATTCTCTCCGGCCAATCAGTGATCAGCAGAGTTTACACGTCACATTTTGGTAACGGTACGGATTGCTTGGAACCACGGCCGAGGTGGTACTAAAAAGTACCAGGTACCAGGTACAAGGTACAGTACCCAGTGGAAAACCCCCCAAAAGTGAACCGTACCGAACCGTACCATGCAGTGGAAAAGCGCCATTTGAGAACCACTGAGTTAGATGTTTGAACCATTTAAATAGAGCTAAACAGACTCTTCTGGACTGGTCTGAGACTCACTTGCTCTCCAGATGTAGGTTGCCGAAGGTGGTTTGCCCAGATACAAGGCCTCGCTCCATTTTCCAAACAGAGAGTGAATGACACGCCCATCTGAATCAGTGACCACACCCTCTACCTCATTAGCATTCAGACCTCCAGATCTAGACTGCATGTAAGACATGCATTTGACAAATCATAAGTAATCATTCATAAAATGAAAATTTGGTTAAAGTTATTCCACGAGAGGAAGATGTGGGCAAGATAAACACAGATGCACACACACGTATATGGAATTAAAGCCTGTTTTGCGTGTCTTGATGGCCCCACCTTAAGGAAAGTGACTTTGCAATGACTGACATCTCCCATGGTGGTAGAGTGTTTGATTGACATTTCCCCATAGTGTTCGATCCAGCGCTGACCGCTCAGAATGTTATGAATGCATGAAGTGACTTTACTCCACTCGTAACGATCCCCAAAACTAAGAATGAGCGAATGTGTACAAGAAAGCGAGACAGAGAGATACTGAGACATGGTGGAGAATGCAGGATGGAATAATGAAAGCGAATAGGAATTAGAACAATTCAGGATAAAATGAAATCACCCTGGCAGCTCTAAGTGAGTGACTCCCATGGGAACGAGCTCCATGGATTTTCCCCAAAACTTATTTTTCCATCGGACATCTAATAGACATACAGAGAATAGACATTAAAATCATGCTAAATGCTAAAATGCCTGACACTAGCCAGATGTGATTCACTTACCTTGCCAAAATGTGTAGTTTTTGGACTCGCAGTGACAAGCGGACACAGGTGGATGGTGACTGACCTGAGGTACACAATGTTCATGTGAGCATGTACACCTTTGTGTTTTGGTAGAAATAAAAGAAATGTGCATGCTTACCTGTTCAGCAATGAATCGGAAGCCCTTATCTGGCCGAAGACACTCATATGTCTCTCCCAGTATAGGATTAAACGGTTTTCCTCCTGCTCTAGTGAATGAACACGCATATGCAGACACAGCAAATGCTGCTATATACACCTGCAGAGAAGAATAGAATATATGGTTAAAGGAATAGTTCACCCAAAAATGAAAATTTGTTCATCCAAGATGTAAATGAGTTTGTTTCTTCCTCAGAATAGATTTGGAGAACTTTAGCCTTACATCACTTGCTCAGTAGTGGATAGGTACCGTCTGAATGAGAGACCAAACAGCTGATAAAAGCATCACACTATTCTCCAATCTAATTCCAACTATTACTATCCTGTAAAGTGATAAGCTACATGTCCATTACTTAGGTGTACTAAATTTAAAGCATCGCTTCGTAACCATCCATAATTTATAATGTTTCCTCCATTGAAAAAGTCCATCCCCCTTTTTTTGTCCTCTCAAAATCCACCAGCATATTTGTTTAGAACTGTTTGCACTAATACATTGTGTTTGATCTGCACATTCATTTTCAGTAAATCAAATTTTTTTAAGTTAACTTTTTTTTAAAACAATTTTGAACAGTCATACAGAATGACATGAGAGTGGGTAAATAATGACTCTTTGATTGCTCTCACCATGCGCATGTGTGGGTCGTGTGTGTTTGCAGCGGTGTCCAGTAGGTGGCAGTACTCCACTTCCTCACACAGTCTCTGCAGGGTGTTCAAGGGCTCATTGAGTTGAACAGGCATGGCAACTTTCGACAGGTCTTTACCGATGTTACTACGCAGAATACTCCACAGATTCACGGTCTCGTTCATGCGAGAACTCGGCAAACGGTCTCGCCGTGTCCCTGTGCAGTCATTGCCATTACCTGAAGATACAAAACACACACAAACCATTAACAATGGTTGTAAAGAAAGCTGAAGCTTCATAAAGGTGAATTTAGACAGTGCCTCACTTAAAATCTCCTTTGTGATGCTGTTCTCATTCCTGCAATACTCTACTGACGTGCTGTCACTCACATCACTGATGTATGAATCATCATCGGACACCTGGCTCAAAAAATAAATTTTATACAAAATATATTTTATTAAAATTTTAAATCACTGACACATGATTCATGAAAATCTGTGATTTGACCACTTGACCTCTCTGACCTCATTTTCAGATGAGCTGCCAGACAGCAGATACTCTTTAGCATCATAGAACTCTGACAGGGATTCTGGGATTGACCCTCGACTTTCACTAGGCACCTGCTGTAGGAGAGGGCGTGACCCATCAAGGACATCCTGATTGGTTGAAAAGAAATTCAAAGAAGACAGAATTGGCTTTCTTGATTTTGGCCAATAAAAACTAAGCATATAAACACTTCAAGACAGAAAACTAAACTTTGTTGCCTGTATACCTTTTCACTGATACAATCCATTGTGTTCCTGACTCGGTCTCGTTCTATGCAAAGGGAAGTGTACGCTGACCGAAGAGTGGAATGAACTAGAGAATGAAAGGGAGAAAAGTGAGAAAGAAGAAAGAATATTTCATCATGTTGTTCTCAATTTCAGTAGATGATAACAATAATTCATTATTCTTTTATTTGAAAACATAGTTATTAATAGAAATATTCCTGAAGCAGTAAAGCATGCATGTGAGCATGGTGTATCTGTGCCTAAGAACAGTAAATCCTCTTGCCTGAATGACTATCGTCCAGTTGCCCTCACACCAATAGTCATGAAGGTTTTTGAGAGACTTTTAAAGAACCACATTTGCTCCTCCATCCCTGTTACTTTGGACCCTCTTCAGTTTCCCTATCGCCCAAATAGGTCTACTGATGATGCCATCTCTCAGGTCCTGCACTCTTCCCTCACACACATTGACAGCAAAAATGGCCACTATGCAAGGCTGCTATTCATTGACTATAGCTCAGCTTTCAATACAATAGTCCCCATCAAGCTAGCTGTTTAAACTCACAGACCTCGGCCTAAACTCTTCACTCTGTGACTGGATTCAAGATTTCCTCACCGGCAGACCTCAAGTGGTGAAAATGGGCCAGTTCATCTATAACTCCACCCCCCTGACCGTAGGAGCCCTACAGGGTTGTGTCCTGAGTCCCCTGCTCTACTCTCTCTACACACACGACTGTGTGTCCTCTCACAGCTCCTCTTCTATTGTTAAATTTGCTGATGATACTGTGGTTCTGGGCCTCATTTCCAACAATGATGAGACCGCATACTTGGATGAGGTAGAGAGACTTACATCATGGTGCCAGGACAACTGTCTCTCTCTGAACGTGAGCAAAAATAAATTGCTGATTTTGGACTTCATGAAGAGACAGCAGCAGCCCTACACTCCTCTTATGATCAGTGGGACCCCTGTGGAGAGGGTGAGTAGCTTCAAGTACCTGGGTGTAAACATCTCCGAGGACCTGACTTGGACTGCACACATTCAAACACAGGATAAGAAAGCCAGGCAAAGACTGTACCATCTGCGACAGCTGAGGAAATTCAGGGTCTCACCAGCTATCCTGAAAACTTTCTATTCAGGGGCCATAGAAAGTGTATTGACTAAGTGCATCTCAGTGTGGTATGGAAACATCTCCAATCAGGACTGCAAAGCTCTGCCAGAGAGTGATGCGCTTAGCTGAGTGCATCTCAGGGTCTTCTCTCCCCTCTCTGCAGGATATCTACCTCAAACGCTGCAAAAGCAGAGCTGATAAAATCGTCAAGGACTCAAAATCACCCTGGTAACTGTCTTTTCTTTTTACTGCCATCTGGCAAGCGCTTCTGTAGCATGATGGCAAAAACTGAGAAACTTAGGAGGAGCTTCTTCCCCCAGGCCATCAGGCTCCTAAACTCAAACTCAGTCTCATAACATCAACATGACTCAATTTAATAATCAGTAAGATATTCACTATTCTCCATCATCCGCATTGCTGCTATGCATATACCCTGTACAACCTGTTTGCACATTCTTCTTGCAAATCCCTGCTTATATTATTATTGATTAAGTCTACAGTACACTGTCCTGCACATTTGATTTTATTGCACATTTGATTCTTCCTTATTTTTTTTTATTTCTACCTATATTTATGTATATTCTCTTGTGTTGTGTTACATTTAATTGCACTATCCATTGAGCGGACCTGACCTGACTTACATTTCACTGCAGATTATATTCTGTATAATTGAGTATGTGACGAATAAAACCTTGAATCTATCTTGAGCATTCATACTGACCAGTGCCAGCGAGCTGACAGAACTCCTCCTGCATTCGAGAGGCTTCTGTTGGTGAGTCTGGGCTATCTAGGCATGAGTCTGGTGAAACCAGCTCTGAACACATCAAGTTTGGGTGAGACACGTGCAGACGGGAAGATGAAACATCAGGATTTTGCTAGAAAACAACAGATCAGTTAAAGTGAATAAGAGAGACTGTCTGATGCAGTGTCTCTGTGTGTAATGTGCAATTAGAAACAGAGCTATTTTACCTGTTGTGTGCTTTTATTTTCCTTGCTATAATTCTTTGATCTCCATTTTTTGTGTCCTCGTTTCTCCTTTTTAGAGCCTTCAGTCTGGGGTCACACACACACACACATTTCCTTCAAAAATATTTCTAGATTTACATTTGCATTTATTAATTTAGCAGACGCTTTTATCCAAAGCGACTTACAATTGAGGAATACAATAAGCAATACATTATAAAGAGGCAAACAGTCACAGGAAGTGCTTGTCATACAACATTTCAGGCATTTTTCAGAGCAAAACTAGCTAGACAGGGAGAGGTTAAAGTTTTTTTATGAAGAAGGAGCAGAAGTCTAGTGATGACGGAAGAGATGAGTTTTCAGGTGTCGCTTGAAAATTGTCAGGGATTCAGTGTTCCGGATGGCGGTGGGAAGTTCATTCCACCAGCCAGGAACGGTGAATGAAAATGTTCTGGAGAGTGATTTTGAGTCTCTCTGTGATGGCACCACAGGGCGTCGCTCGCTTGCAGATCTCAGATTTCTTGAGGGGATGTAGATTGTCATAAAGGAGTGGAAGTAGGCGGGTGCTGAGCCTGTGGCTGTTCTATATGCAAGCATCTGTGTCTTGAACTTGATACGAGCTGCAACCGGGAGCCAGTGCAGGGAGATAAATAGAGGTGTGACATGGGCCCTTTTGGGCTCGCTAAAGACCAATCGATAAATCTAACCAAACCCAAACAGTGTATAATTTTGTATTTTATACAAAAAAATGCTACTTAGGATTCATCTGGATGTCCTGAAATTAATATTTTATAAAATTGAATAAACACACAGAGATCAAAACATAAATGCATATTTTATCCAAACAGCCCTACCTGCAGTAAGTTAATGGCAGGTGCGGAGAATGTTCTGTGAAGAACTTCCATATTTTTCAGCAGCAGATTTAATTCCAGCAGCCCTGACTCACACTCTGACAGATCTAAAAAAAAGTTAATTTTTTATTTTCTTAGTGATGCTCAGGAAAACCACTTCTCTAAAATGTTCTCTATGTATTAGTTGTGCAGTACTTTTGTCATGAATAATGTACCTTTGCAGCACTTCTCCATGTCTTGGGAGTTTTGGCGCCAGCTGTTCTTCAAAAGGGCTGAAGGCTGCTTGGTGAGAAATGAACGCTGGTAATAAAGAGAAAAAATACAAAATATGTAATCTGTGTGACTTTCTGTTTCACCTGGAAATAATGAGTTACACTATCGGGGTCATTAAGATATCTCAATGTTTTTGAAAGAACTCTCTTATGCTCTAAGGCTGCATTTATTTGATCATAAATACAGTAATATTGTTGCAATTTAAAATTACTTTTCTATTTTAATGAGTGCTTTAATTAGTGCAAACGATTAATCGCAATTAATTGCATCCAAAATAAAAAACTTGTTTACATAATGCATGTATACTGTGTATATGTATTATGTTTATATAAATACACACACATGTATATATCTCAGAAAAATATGTTGTTTATATATTAAATATATTATTTAAAATATAAATTATATAAATATAGACATGTAAATACATTTACAAAACTAAACTTTTAACAAAAACTTTTATTTTGAATGCGATTAATCGTTTGACAGCACTAATTTTAATATGTAATTTATTCCTGTGATGGAAAAGCTGAATTGTAATATGTTGCTCAAGAAAAAAAGTTTTTTTATGATAAATATTAAATACATGTATGATGACTAGTTTTTATGGAAATCATGATACTTTTTGTTCAAGATTCTTTGATGAATAGAACATTCAAAAGAAAGGAATTTATTAAAAGATACATACATTTTTGTAACAATGTTAAAGTCTTTGTCACTTAAAAGTAGTGTATTACAATGCACAATATGCAACCCAGTGATTTCACATTAATATGCACAATTTTATTTAAGTGTTTAACCTAGTGACATGATATTGTGAGCAAATAATTATTATATTACTCAAACTTTTTTTTTATGCCAAATATCCTAAACAAGCTATTTTTCGTACTATATATATATATCCAGATGTTTTGATTTAAGAAACCATGTAAAATTACATTTTGAAAACTTTATTGATATTTCTTAAGGCAGAACAGTTTAAAATTCAATATCAGCCATGACATATTTTAATAACTAAAGCAATAAACTGTCTGTTTCAGGCAAAATTTCAGCGTATCAGTGGATCTTGTTATTATTGTAACTTTTTTTATAGCTTTAGAGGTTCTTATCCTGTTTGAAGGGATGTTGGGTCTAAAGGCTGACTTTTTTACTACACTCGTGATTGATGACTGTATAAGGAGGGTAAATACTCGTCTGTTGGAGGTGGAGTCAGATTGCAGCTGTCGCTCGGGAGGCTCCATGGCGATCTCGTTCTGACGGAACGTTCGATGATGGCGTAGTTGCGTCACCCACTGTTCAAACAGATCCCGAGTCTTCGCCTGTGAATGTCACAGTAAATACATTCATAAATGCATTCTCAAAATGAGAGTAACTAACTACAATTCTTAGCCCAGCATGTGTAGGTGGTGAGCGTGTGCCAATACCTTGAGGTGATAGATACTGTCCTCTGTGTCCAGGTCGATACACATTGACTTCTTCTTCATGGCCATCACAGAGAGACCAACATCAATGCGACCTCGTAACCTCCCCTTCTTCAGCTGAGGAATCAATCACACGATAAGGGATGAGAGAGCACCTCTGACAGGATTTAAGCAAGTTTACTCCACATAATCCTTGAAGAAAGTGTGTGGAGGAGACCATGCTTTCACACTCACATCAGTCCCTGTCTTGGCATATGTAAGGATGCCCCCTTCAAGCAGGAAATATCTCTGTTAAACAGACAGACAAGGGAAAAAAGCCTTTTTAGCAACCTTAGGTGAAAGATGCATGTATTCAAAGCCGTTAAAGTCAATGACAATATCTTGTAATCACCTTATGCCAGCCTTTCATGGGCCACTTCCTCTTTTTCAACAGCAAACCTTCCTGCTTCTCAGGCTTCTGAATATTTCCTGTCAGTCCCCGCAAGTCCTCAACCAACTCCCAGCTGCCCTAAAAAAATAAGGCGACGAAAGAAGTGTTACTTTTAAAAACCTATGGAAGAAAGTACATGGACTTTTCCTAAGAAGACAATTCAAAACTGCTCATGTTGATTTAATACCTGTCTGTTGTCTTCAGATGAGGAGTTACTCTCTTTTCGTTGTGTAAATGGTGTCGTGGTTGGTGTGGTTGGTGTGACGGGTGATGTCTTGGGGGACAGCGGTGCAATTTGGTCTTCTGTACTCATCTTGCAATTAACTTACTGTGGAGACAAAAACAGGCAACACTCAATATAAAAAAATCACAGCACCTGAATTACATAAAATGACCAGCAGAGGGCAACAGAAACACAGACAAGAACAAGTGAGTGAGGCAAAAAAAATAATATTAGCATATGTGAAATTCTCAGATATTTCTTTCATACCTAAACTTAATTATGAGAAGTAATATCTGCTTTATTTGGTCTCTTTTTTTCCTCTAAATACATTTTAGTTTATGTAGATTACATTTTTGTAATAGTGGGTAGGAACAACAACAAAAGTCAACTTACAAAAAAAATATTTTCTGGATATTATTTTTTAATTGAATAAAAAAATAATAATTATAACTAATTTCACTTCAATGCTTTTTTTTACATTTTAAATACAGGTAGAAACTAAATAAAGCCAAACATGCCAAAGACAAATGTCCCTGATAAAAAAGGGTAGTCGAATAATTTTTTTTTACAGTGGTTGCAGCACAAAGGGCATAAAAAATAAATAATAAAATAAATACAAATAAAAAAATTATGCATTGGACCAGTATGAAATGGTCATATACCCGGGCAATCTGATACAGGCCCTGATTTTTTCATTTCAATAAACCTGTCATCAAGATAATATTTTAATAATTTATTTTGATCTTTATAATGTAAAAGGTAATTATTTAAATGTCACAAACTTCATTTTTATCCAAAGTTATCCAAAAAGCTGCCTTGATATGGTCCTTGGCTCCCAAAAAATGAAAAACCTTGACCTGAAGAAACAAAGGCTTGTTTTTCATTTGAAGACTTGAGCTCCTCACTTGAGCTCTGTAAGTGTGTGTGTGTGTGTTCAGAACGCATTCTTTAGATTGCACGGGCACGTCCTCAACTTGGCACAGACTGTTCTTGCACCCCTATCCTTTCTTCTTTCAGTGGACCATGCGATATGTTCAAATTCACATTCACACACACGCACGCACGTACGTTTGCATAAGTTGCATATGATACAAAACTAGTACAGTGCTCATCTACATCAGCAGTGTGTCGTGATTGTTAATGCGTGACCTTTTTGCAATGACGAATTTGAAGGGGAGTTGAAATCATTCTGAAACAAGAGTTTGTTTGCATGCTGCAGAAATCTGTGGTTTCCTCCCACAACAGAGAAACAGGCTTTCAATCAATAACCAAAACTTTTAAAACCTTGCATGCAACATTTTTATGGAAGAGTTTCTTGATTTATGGATATGTTGTCAGGTGATTCATTCATTCATCGACTTTGAGCAACAGATCAGATATATTCTTGTGCATCAGTGTGAAAGCATAACAGTCTCAAAAGTTATTAAAATGTAAAAGTTTATTCGTATGGCTCAGAATATATATGTGCATTAAGTTCTTAAGAATGCAAAAGCTCATTCACAGATGCTTTTAATTCTTATACACATATTTTCAATGTAAAGCACAAATGAAAATGGCTCAGAATATATTTCTGCACTACATAGATACAAAATGGCCCACTTTGTGTGTTTGTGTAATGTTTTGTGCACTTATAAAACAAAATGTTTAATATATTTCTGAATTTTGCATGCAAGTGAGAATCTAGAGACAGCGGTTATTAGAAATGTAAAAGCTTGTTCACATACAATTTAATGCTCATACATTTTTGATATAGAGTATGAATGACAATGGCTCAGCATATATTTGTACATTAAATTAAAGATACAAAATAAAACACTGTAATACATTTCTGCAAATGTAAATTTGCATAAAGCATTTGTGAGATGTTTTGATACCGATACCTCCAATAATGAACCTGACAGGACCACATTTTTGGAGGGTTCATGAGACTTTAATTTGACATCACAATCCCAAACTGTAGAACTAACAAAGTCTAAATGCGAAAATATGATCTGACATTGAATTTGAGAGATGTCTGCGATTTTTACAAACATGTCTATCCCACTCACATACACATTGATCAAACTCAAACAAAATATCCCACTCAAACACAACCAGCAAAGTACTTCAGAGACCTCAGACCTCCAAAAATGACTTTACCACACATACATGTGTATCATATTTGCACACACTGTAAAATGTTTGGGATAAAAGCATTGGGAGCATGTGGATAGGAGAGAACGACACCACAGACTACTAATGCTCAGGTCATTCTCATGATATGAGTCACCAGAGCAAATTTGTGGTGAATAGATAGACCGGACACACAAAAGCTCCTCTTGTATATGTGAGCCACTCTAGCCTTAGGATACACATGTTGTTATTCCACACATACACTCACAGTAAGCTTCCGAGTACTCAAGGACATTCACTTACTTCTTTTTTATTTATGTGTGTTTGAGAATGTGTATGTAAATACCAGTAAACTCCAGCTCAAGTTTATTGAACTCAAAGTCTGATTTTTGTATAGTTTGCCGAGCCAGACTTGTCTAAAGCTGGACTGAGGTATGCAATTAGTGTTTATGGAAAAATTAATTCATGTGGTTTTGCATCTCCAAGTTTGTACACACTACAAACATCTCAGCCGGATTTGCCCTGCATGCTAGGTTTTAAATATATACTTTAGGTTATTTGCATTTCTGCTAATCAGTCGAAGTGTGTAACTAAATCTCTTGTGACAAACTCATAAAATCAAGACTCTTCTCGAAAGGAGACTCTCCAAAATAAGTTTCCTTGTCCCTTGAGCAATTATAGGCTCCCACGGTCTCTTTTCAATGGAGAGTCAGGAAGACATGCAAATACAGAAAGGCAGGGTTTTCCTTTAACCCTTTTCTTTCCTATTATAATGCTGAGAACAGATTCAAAAGACCGTCACACAGCTCACAAATGCTACAGCGATAATGGGGTTAGCCATGACGCAAAGTGGGATAAAGTTACTGAACTGCACAGCCTTGAGTGTTATGTTTCATTTTTTTTTAAAAAGCACACAGCCTTCAGTCACATGATCCTTCAAAAATTATTTAAATTCCTTTGCATGTGGGTTTGTGCTCTTGTATGGCTTTTGGGTTGGAAGAAAAAAGGGGGTTTGTTCTTGGATTCGTTTTTTTCTTAATTCCTAAAAGTCTTAAAGGGATAGTTCACCCAAAAATAAAAATTCTGTCATTAATTACTCACCCTCAAGTCGATCCAAACCTGTAAGACTTTAGTTAATCTTGGGAACACAAATTAAGATATTTTTTAATGAAATCTGAGAGCTCTCTGACCCTGCATAGGCAACAATGCAACTGAAATGTTCCCAGGCTCAGAAACGTTGTAAGGACATCGATAGAATAGTCCATGTGACATCAGTGGTTCAACCATAATTTTATGAAGCTACGAGAATACATTTCTGTGCACAAAGAAAACAAAAATAACAACTTTATTCAACAAGTCTTCTCCTCCAAATCACAAATTCACCATTATGGAGAGTACCACGATGCATGCGCATGTGTTGTTTACATGCAGATGTACTCTCGATAATGGATGAAGACCTGATTTGGAGGAGAAGAATTGTTGAATAAAATCATTATTTTTATTTCTTTGTACACACAAAGTATTCTCGCAGCTTCATAAAATTACGGTTGAACCACTGATATCACATGGACTGTTTTATTGATGCCCTTGGTCTGGGAACATTTCAGTTACTTTGCGCTCTATGAAGGGTCAGAAAGCTCATCAAAATATCTTAACTTGTGTTCTGAAGATGAACGAAGGTCTTATGGGTTTGAAACGACATGAGGGGGGGGGGGGGGGGGAGTAATTATTGACCGAATTTTCATTTTTGGGTGAACTATCTCTTTAACCTTAATGCCCTAAATTACCGACATGTATATTTACTTGTATATTAACTTTACATATGTGACATTGAGAACAGGTTGTCTTGTCTGATGAGGGTGAGTAACCTATGATGCAAGCACAGGAGAAGAAAACGTCAGCACAGCATTGTCAGAGTTAGTTGTAGGGCCAAACAATGCAAAACTATCAACAGAAAATGACATTGTCTATGCTGACATTAATGATGTGTGAAAACATAGAATGTGGGTGTAAGTAGTAATGTACACAGTACACACACACATACACAAAATATGAGGACTGGCCCTTTATAGTACATGTCAATCATTAACTTAGTCATTATTACAGTAAATGGGCTATAGGGTGAGGGCTGTACAGTGGGACCAAGGCCAATGAAGCATATAGAAGATAAAGTTATGACAAATACCAACTCATATGTTAGATTAAAAGGAGTAAAGGTTGTTAGACTTGAATAACGAACAGCTTATTGTGGGTGAAGGTCGAATGAAAAGTACAGAATACAGATGACATAGGCAGTGACTTAAAGAGGGAAAAACCAATATAACCCTTGAAAGATGCTTCAGTCACATGATTTAGTAAGCATGATCTCCCAGGGGCAACTAAAGATGATCAGATTAGGTACACTGGTTAGACAGCAAACGACACAAATTTGTGTATTGTCAATGACATCACTGAATCAACAGCGAACTGACTTTAACCAAATAATTGACTCACTGTTTACAGTAACAAGGGAGATATAAATAAAGGTGACTTGACTGTCATTTACTTCACTTCTTCAAATTACATTTGACATTAACTTCCAATTCTGAAAAAAGGTCACTTTTATGTTTAAAAAAAATATGATCTATGAACTTTCGTGTGGCTGTAAAATAGAGATGCACCGAAATGAAAATTCTTGGCCGAAGCCGAACAAAATGAAACAAATGAAGGCCGAAGGCCGAATACCGAACACTGTTTTTCAAAAATGTTCTCCCCCATGTAGGCCTATTTTGCTATTTCTTTCACTATTGCATAAATTAAATAGCCAAAATCTGCTTTTTACTATTTTGTCCTGCTTTACAAAAAAAAAACATTACTTAACAATGAACATTTTTATACATCCTATCAGACATTAAACCAACAAAGCACAATTTAACTCAAAATTAATAAGTTAGTAAAATAATATTTTTGGCCATTTTTGAGACACCCTTTCTTGAATCAGGCTTGTATTTTTTTCTGTACAAATAAATGCAGCCTTGCTGAGCAGAAGAGACTTCTTTTAAAACATTTAACACTATTTTGAACACTATTGGTGAATGTAATAGTAAATGTATTAATACAGCTGTTGTAGGGTAATTATTTATATCATTATTATTGTCTTACTTTTTATTTTATTTTTTACAGAACAAGAGTAAAATTACAATACTAACATTTATGAATGTTGATGGAGCTTTTATTTTGGCGGAAATATGCGAGAAGGGTCTGGCTGCAGACTTGCACTCTCAGACACTTGCACGCTCAGACACTTGCGCTTCCGCGAGTGATGTCACTTGCAGTCTTTTTTATTTTGTTCTATTTATTGATTTTTTTTTTTTAATCTCTCAACATTTTACAACAGCAACCAGGTGGTGAAGACAAAAAAAATAAACTAAAATACAATGTCACTTGCAATAGCTGCTTGCACTTTCTGCTACCTGCGACGTCACTTGCATTCGACACGAATCGTGTGCGTTGCCAACGGATACAAGATGCTGTGGTGGTTAAACGATTAAAACTAATTTAATATCATAATCATTGGGGAAGATGTTTGTCACACGTATCACATTGTCACATGCCTTTAAAAAAATATAAAAATGAGCAAATGATGAGTAAGTGTTTCAGCGCAGAATTTCCTCGCGCTTTGGACTTTGAACCCTGGCGCCGCGAGCTCGTGCAGCGCTGTTTGAATACATGCCATTCGTGCGTGTTTTAGAAAACATAACATTCTGTAGTTTATTTGCTAATCCATTTCACGATTTCAATCATCACAGTAACCAGCAACAACCACCCCTTCCTCTTCTCATCGGAGACATGAGAAGCAGCGCTGAGCAGTCTCTCGCTGTCGGTGTTTCGGGCTTGTAATGATGTTTGCGTCTCTCTCTCTCTCTCTCTCTCTCTCTGACAGTTTTAAATGTTTCCACACTGCAGACGTGTTTGCTGCATTAGTGCGTCGCCTCTATTTTGATCGCATAACGTCATTGTTCGGTACAAATTATTCGGTCTTTTCGCTTATTCGGCCGAACATCGAAAGAGTTTTTTTTCCTATTTTCGGCCGAACAATTTCGGTTGCCGAATATTCGGTGCATCCCTACTGTAAAACATAAAGCAGTTTGCTTTAGCCTTTGGTTGTGTATGAGTACTTTCAGGAAAACTCTACTGAAACAATCCATAAGCCACATAATTCAACTCAAAACATCTAATGCCTTCAGTTTAGCACTGAAAAAGTCCCACTAAACCACAGTGATCGTGATGGCAATATTAAAGGGAACAATGTTTGACAAAGTTCCTTGTTGTCTAAAAAAAATAATTAACCAAATCACTAAAAACTACATGAAATGTTGTAACTATTATACAACACAATATTTGCATTTTGCAACAAAAAATGGAACACAAAATAGGATAGTAAGCAGAAAGACAATCTCAGTTACCTTTCACTTTCATTATACAGAGAAAAAAAATGCAATGAACGCGGATTGTGACTTGAGGCTGTTCTACCAAACACTTTTCTGTCTACAAAATAAAGGAAGACATACCAATTTGGTAAACGACGACAGAAGTTTCATGTTAGGGTGTACTGTCGCTTTAAATCAATAGGGGATCAAACCGAGCGACAAAAAGAAAAACGTAAAATTAGGCCCATCGATGAGTCAGTCTATCCCTGATGAGAGGACAGGAAGCAGAATTTTCAAGGGTTTCTAAGACGACAGACACTAAACTCAAAACAAACAACAAGCGATGATTGGTGATCAAGGCTTAAGTATTAACAAAACGCACTTTTATAATCATATTTATGCTCTGATGTATATCCATTTACTGTTAAGAGGTTTTCCACAGTAAAAGTGACTATGAATCACGGTTACAATACACCAAGCTAGGACTTGTTTGATAATTCGAAGAATGATTTAAATGTCTCCGTGCGTAAAATGAACACAAACTCAGTGCCTACCGCGGTTGCCAGATTCAGAGTGACAGCGTGGCGCGGCGGCTCTGTCTTCGTGTCAACGCCTTATCAGCACATTGATACTTTGGACCAAGTGACTGTCACCGGGTTTGCCGTCGCATTTCTTCTACCTGCCGAAGTCAGATCTTTAGTAACTTCTGGGAAGATTATCGCGAACGAAATGTCCGTGACGCACCAATGTAATCCGAGAGTGCAGCGGAAGGTGGAGGCGACCGCAGGTTTTAAGTTTACGGCTTCCAGCTCAGGTTTGAACCTCGAACTGTGTTTTGAGTTCCGCGGTGAGGTGAGCATGAGGTGGGCGGAGCATAATGGTGATTGACGTTTGGAAAGCCAATTAAAATCCACCAAAGCGTGAAATGTAACCTATCGAGAAACGGCATTTTAAAACACAACAGAGACCATTATGTAATTCAGGTACGCCTAGGCAAGCAGTTAATCTATCTATCTGTCTGTCTGTCTGTCTGTCTATTACAGTCAAATTAATTGAACCATTCACTAACCCAGGCAATAACCAGGTATTCTATTGGGCAGGCAATATAAGTATACATAGACAATTATGGTGTCACTATATACTTATATTGTGAGGTCAACATAAGTTCTAACGAAAGGAATAGGGGACCCATGATGCTGTGATTAATTTATGCAAGACAAATCTGCTCTTTTGCATGTCATCCCAGGGTTGCCTTAACGACAAAGGTTTTAGTTCATTGCCAACACCCATCTACACTAGAAAGGGAATCCTCCCTTCAGTGGAATGTACCAAACCACTGAACCTGACAAAGATATGTTTTAAAAGAGAGTCATATTCACACATTAGTGCAGCACTTTAAACACTGAGGTGTGATGGACGTCATGTTGTCAGCTCTGGGAAATGAGCACTGAATTTAGAGCTTTCCCATGACAGCGGGCAACAAGTACAGCATACGGAAAATATGACATCAGATGCTTTCGTCTGCCTTTCTTATTTGCCTTCTTTTCCTTGTCTGTTTGTCTAGTGATATTAATCATTATGCCATTGTAGACGTTTAGACAATTTATTTGGAAATTGAAGTAAACTTGACAAGACAAATTATTAAATTATCTGTCAGAAACACTTAAGGGAATTAAAACAGTTTGACAAGATATATGAAAAGATCACTTATGTATTTATTCTTTCACTGTTTTATTCATTGGTTGACACATGAACACAAAAGAAAACACTTAGTAAAACATATACACTAATTTTCTATATTACCTTTATTTTAACAGATGTACATATGCCACAAGTGTAAATGATTACTTCATGTTAAACAGATTAAGATTGAATTAAACTGACTCTGTGTTAAATATGAGCAGAAACATTTCCATTCATTCACCCTTTCCACCCTTCCCAATACTATATATAGCTTTAAATAGCCAAATTTGTGGCATGTTATTAGATGGCTGAATTACATAAAACATCAAAAGAACACTCAGGCTTTAAAATTAAAGTTTTATGGATATGCAAATCATTCAATTAAAAGTTCCAAAATGTGAATATGATAGTTGTCATGAATGAATGAATGATTATATAGCACTACCTCTGCTGGTGGACTGGAGAATTGTTAGGTGCAGTATAGTTTATGAGTAAGAAATGTCTTTCATTCTAAGACTTATTAATGCTAATATTTAGATTTATTAGAATGATATATTCATGTGTGTGTGTGTGTGTGTGTGTGTGTGTGTGTGTGTGTGTGTGTGTGTGTGTGTGTGTGTGTGTGTGTGTGTGTGTGTGTGTGTGTGTGTGTGTGTGTGTGTGTGTGTGTGTGTGTGTGTGTGTGTGTGTGTGTGTGTGTGTGTGTGTGGTAATACCAGTAAATCTTTTGTGTCCCCAAATGTGTAAAGTAATGTTTTTTGTAATGTGAGGGCTAAGTTTAGGTGTAGGGTAGGTGTATAAAAACCATAAAAGTTAAAATTAAAAATTAATATTAATTAAAATAAACCCAACATTTGTAAATAAAAAATAATAAATTAATAATATTAAAACATGTGCGAAAACATGTTTAAGTGGATGATGTGGATTTTTTCAAATATGCGGTTAGATTAACCCTTTCCTCATTCTTCCGGATCCCAGCAAAGATCATCATGGTCCCTGGAATGTACCTCTTAGGATTCTCTAAATACTCCATAAGTGTCTTCCTTCCAAACAACACCTAAATCAACCAAAGCAATGCTGAAAAAGGTTTTCTTGATTTGTTTCTTAATTTATTAGCATGAACTGAGTCAGGATACAATATGTGGTCACAAATAAGTTTAAACTGAAAGCATTACGCTGTTTGCACATTTACACTTTTACACAATGAAAGTATTTTCTCTATATGCAACTATACATGTGACCACTCACCCTTCTCCGTGTTGTCCTGTGTGTAAAGGTAGCTAGGTGCTTGCAGTCAAGCGACCAAAGAGTCCATTTAGGGTTGGGCCAACTTTTGTGTTTGCCTCCAGCTTCAACAGTGTGACACTGAGAGCATTTCTGAACAAAGATCTTCTTTCCTTTTTCCATGTCTTCTCCCATTTTAATTAATGCTCACATCCGATGGATCTGGAAAAAAAGAAAGGATCTGTGTACATAAATGGAATTTCCAAAAATAAACATAAAAAATATTTACTGAAGTAAATATTAGTAGTATTGCCGCAGGTGATTAATTTTGTAAGGACACAAATGTACGTCAGGAAATCAAAGTCATATTTTAGTCTTTCATAGTTTTAGTCTAGTTTTAGTGGCCGAAAAAGTAATAGCATTTTAGTCAACTTTTAGTGAAACTGCAGTTACCAACATTTATTTTGGTAGCTATTTTATATGTAGTATTCAAATTAAAATTCTTCTCTCTTTAGACCAAATCAATTAAGCTTATGATACATTTTAATCAAGGATTGAATTTGGAAAAACTGGAATAAAGTTTCTTTTTTTGGTAGAGATACAAATTAAACTCATTTTTCAGATACATAGGTTACATGATCTAGAGTCTAATGCCAAATTCACACTACAAAGATGGCACAAAAGCACTTCTGAAAGTGGCCTTTATGTGTCTTTACAATACTGTTTAATGCCTCTCAGAAGGGCATAAATGCATTTACAGAACAATTACAAGTGCATACTCAGATTCTGAACCAGGTAAGAGCTGGAATTTGGTTTACCTTTTATGCTGCATTGCATCTATACAGATCATTTTAAGCTGGCGCTAGCAGCCTTAAAGGAGAAGTCCACTTCCAGAATACAAATGTCCTGATAATTTACTCACCGCCATGTCATCCAAGATGTCTTTCTTTCTTCAGTCGCAAAGAAATTAAGTTTATTGAGGAAAACAATCCAGGATTTTTCTCCATATAGTGGACTTCTATGGTGGCCAACAGGTTGAAGGTCCAAATTGCAGTTTAAATGCAGCTTCAAAGGGCTCTACACAATTCCAGTAGAAAAATAAGAGTCTTATAGCAAAACGATATGTAATTTTCTTAAAAATAAAATGTATCTACTTTTTAACCAAAAATGCTCATCTTACACTAGCTCTGTGATGCGCATGTGCATCTTCATGCATTGCGTAATCATGTTGAAAAAAGGTCACGTGTGGTTAGTTCTTCATCTGTGTACTCCGGTTCACAGTTAGAGTAGGGCGAAAAACTCCATCTCATTTTCTCCTCCAACTTCAAAATTGTCCAACATTGTTGTTTTACCTTTTTTGTAAAGGACATTTGATTTTCTTTGCACGTTTGCTTTGTAAACACTGGGTCGGTAGTGCTCGGTACTTCCAACAATGTCATGCATGCGTGATTGTGTAATGTGTGAGGTTAAGCTAGTTCAAGATGAGCAATTGTGGTTCAAAAGTATATAAATGTTTATTGTTTTAAGAAAAGGACTGATCATTTCACAAGACAAGACCCTTATTCTTTGGCTGGGGTCATGTAGAGCCCTTTGAAGCTGCACTTAAACTGTAGTTTGGACCTTCAAACCATTGGCCACCATGGGAGTGAGTAAATTATCAGGACATTTTTATTCTGTAAGTGAACTTCTCTTTAACTCAGCTACGTAAAGACACCTCCACAGTACTCTTGTTTGTGCGAAATTCCTGCGAAATAGTTCACCTGAAACTTTTGTCATTATTTAATCAACCTGAAGTTTTTCCAAACCTGTATGAGTTTATGTCTTCTGTTGAACACACAATATTTTGTAGAATGTGTTTTTATTAATACTATGAATGTAAAATATATTTTGTGTTCAGCAGAAAAATGAAACTCAGAGATGTGGAATAACATGAGGATGAATAAATGATAAACGTTTTATTTTTGGGTGAAATAACCCTTTAAGTGATGTGTCGGTGTGCTAGTCAGTGCATAATGTAAAATATTACAAATTTGGCATGAAATAGAGAGCAGGGTCAATTACCAAATTACCAAACAATTACCAAAATTGTCGAGACGAACAGAAAAAGAAATGAACCTGTTTTTTATATGTTTGAAATTGATCGGCTAAGTTACAAGTGCTCGTGTTGGTCGTTAGTCAAGAGTGCAGATAAAACGGATTAAAGTTTTAGTCGACAGGGGAAACATAACTTACACGTAGGAAAAACAGAAATATTATTGTATGCAGGGTATGAAGACACTTTGCAACGAAAAACATTATTACGCACACATATTCATTTACCACTGTATCATCTGTCGCAGTTGCACCAATCGACTGTTGGAATTTAAATTTTAACCCAACTGGTTGCGTTGTTGTTGAAATAACCCAATAAACATAGGAATAACCCAACAAAGCAGCCCAACATGTTTAACCCAGATATTGGGTACAGTAAATAACCCAAAGTTTTTTAGAGTGTAGAGATACAAATTAAACTCTGAATTTAATTTTTTCAGATACAGTAGGTTTACTTAACAAGTATAAATTGTTTTAATATATTTTGTTGGTTAACATTGATGACACCAATTGATGATCCAACGATAGCTGCACGGATCTCAGGCTGCCTGGCGGACATCTCTGCATGGATGAAAGAACATCACCTACAGCTCAACCTGGCAAAGACTGAGCTTCTTGTCTTCCCTGCCACTCCAACTCTACAGCATGATTTTACCATCCAGCTAGGTTCTTATACAATTACCCCATCGAGTTCAGTCAGGAATATTGGTGTAATTTTCGATGACCAGCTGACTTTCAAAGACCACATTGCAAAAACTGCTCGATCTTGCAGGTTTGCATTGCATAACATCAGAAAGATCAGGCCCTTCCTTACACAACATGCAGCAGAACATCTTGTCCAGGCACTTTTCTTTTCTAGACTGGACTACTGCAATGCTATTCTAGCTGGACTTCCATCATGCACAATAAAACCTCTACAGATGATTCAGAACGCAGCAGCACAACTGGTCTTCAGCGAACCCAAAAGGGCCCATGTCACACCTCTCTTTATCTCCCTGCACTGGCTCCCGGTTGCAGCTCGCATCAAGTTCAAGACATTGATGCTTGCATAAAGAACAGCCACAGGCTCAGTCAGCACCCTCCTACTTCCACTCACTGATGACAATCTACATCTCCTCCAGAAGTCTGAGATCTGCGGGCGAGTGTCGCCTCGTGGTGCCATCACAGAGAGACACAAAATCACTCTCCAGAACGTTTTCATTCACTGTTCCTGGCTGGTGGAATGAACTTCCCACCACCATCTGGAACGCTGAATCCTTGACAATTTTCAAGCGACACCTGAAAACTCATCTCTTTCATTATCACTTGACTTCATCTTAAAAAAAAAAACTTCACTCCATTTCCTTAACTTTGCTCTCTTTTCCCTAAACTCTCACCGTCTGGCTAGAATTTGCTCTGAACAATGCCTTGAAATTTGTATTACAAGCACTTCCTATGTCTGTTTGCCTCTTTAATGTATTGCTTATTGTATTCCTCAATTGTAAGTCGCTTTGGATAAAAGCGTCTGCTAAATGAATAAATGTGTGTAAATGACACAGATAATTAGGAATGCTGTCCCTTTAAGACAGAAGGTATGCATGTAATACTGATACACATTCAGTTTTCACCCAGCTGTTTACGCTCACTTAAGCCATAACCGACTGTATTTACGTGAGATACTCTGACTCTACACGACAGACATTTGGACTGCAGTGTGTGTATTTGAGCAGTGAGCACCAGTGGCGGATAGGGTGGCCATTTCCATAACACCAAAAAGGAGGACACTTTGCAGCATTTAGTGAGGCAAGAATAATTGCAATAATAATTTGTTACATTTATATAGCGCTTTTCTAGACACTCAAAGCGCTTTACATAGAAGGGGGCTATCTCCTCAACCACCACCAGTGTGCAGCATCCATTTGGATGATGTGACGGCAGCCATATTGCGCCAGAACGCTCACCACACACCAGCTTACTGGTGGAGAGGAGACAGAGTAATGAAGCCAATCAGTGTATGGGGATGATTAGGAGGCCATGATGGTCAGAGGCCAGTGGGCTGGTTTGGCCAGGATGCTGGGTGTTATACCCCTACTCTTTTTCGAAGAACATCCTGGGATTTTTAATGACCACAGAGGTCAGGACCTCAGTTTATGTCTCATCCGAAAGACGGTGCTTTTTACAGTATAGTGTCCCCATCACAATACAGGGGTGTTAGGACCCACACAGACCACAGGGTGAGCACCCCCTGCTGGCCTCACTAACACCTCTTCCAACAGCAACCTAGTTTTTCCCAGGAGGTCTCCCATCCAGGTACTGACCAGGCTCAACCCTGCTTAGCTTCAGTGGGCAACCGGTCTTGGGCTGCAGGGTGATAATAATTGCACGAGACTCTGGTGTACTCGCAACTACAATACAATTGTGTCCATCATATCGATGGTATCATGATACAGTGATTCTGAAATTGTCATGAGCTGGGTTTGTTCTCTCTTTCCCTCTCTCTGTTTCTCTTTTTCTCTCTCTCGCTCTGGCCCTGCCTGTCTATTTTCCCCACCTGTTCATCGTTGCAATTAGCGCTCGCGCTGCTTGTCTGTCACACCTGTTCTCACTTTTGTCTCATTACTTTCTCTCTACTTTTAGCGTCTGTTTCCCCTTGTTCTTTGTCGGATTATTTCGTGTGTACGAGAGTCATGCCTGTGTTATGCTATCTACATGAACATTTACCTTGTCTCATCTTGTCTAATCAAGTCTAGAGGAGTTGTGCTCGTCTTATGTGCTTTCGTGTCTCTGTCATCCTGCTGCTTGTGTCCTCTTACAAGGACTGTGTTTCTGCCCTACGGGAAGTTCCAGCTCTGCAGTTTATCCTCAAGACAGGAGTCTTCCTTTACTGAGAGGCTCTTTAGTTTGTTTTGTTCCAGTTCTGTGTCATTGCTCACTGAAGAGTTTATCTTCTTTGTGTTTGTTCCAGTTCTGTGTCATTGCTCGACAGACTGCCTGTGTTTATTCTTCATTAAAGACTATTACAAGAACTTGCCTTTGCACCTGGATCCTCTGTTTCATCTGACAGAAATAGCCTACTCTATTCATTGCCAGACAATTTGATCTATATCTTGATGTATACCTTTGTGTAACAGAAGAGGCAAAAAAGTGTTTGTTCACAGTATTTGTATTTATTCAAGACATTGTGATGTCTGTTTCAAAAACTGACCACTGAGATGAACCTGTCTTGCAAAGTGCACAGTGCCTGAAAACATAACATTTCTGGACTTATGGAAATAATAGAAATACATAAATAAACGAATAATGAATGCGAAATATAAATAAATACACATTTTATTTCTTAACAAAGAAGTTCACCCTCTGCAGCAGCTCAGGTGACAATAGCACCTCTAGGGTCATCATGGCCACCAAGCCCCCATTGCCCCTGGGCTTGTTCATCTCCTGCACGGAGTGGTACACATAAAAACATAGCAAAAATAGTGTTATAAGCCTTCAAAAATCTGTATTGTTTTAAACCCAATACATACTCATATTTCATATAGCCCATTCATAAAATCAAAATGCTGCATTAGAGATCAATTTGGCTTAAGAGCTTCCTACAGGAAATGAGTGTAGCCTATATTTGCTTAATTAAATACAATACACAGCAAACTAACTGCATCAGGTTTGTGAACACATAAGACTGCATAGAACACATAAGACTAGTGTACTCACCAAATAGTTGATTGTCTATCTCCAATACTTCTGCCCTTTCCTGGCTGCATCCATTGGAAGTTTTTTGCTTCCAAGGAACTTCTTGTACACGTCTGTGTAGGGCAGTAGGGAAAGGTGAAATTGACACAAACTTGGAGCTCAGCCTTGACGCAGTCCACATACAGACGATTCCTCTCATTTCTGCATGATAATGTTATGATATGACGTAGCCAGCACGTGGAGGCTTGTTTACATTTTTACCAATGATATATCAGATACTTATTTGACACCGCTTTCAGCCAATCATTTGTTTGACCAGAGATCTTACGGCATTAGACGCTATGCTGCTGCGTCCCAATAAAGATTGTAGAGAGGGTTTTTTTTAGGCAGATTCAGCGCAATTCCAAAAAGGAGGACAAATACGAGTGTCCGGCTTGAGGCTGCTCCGGACGCCAGACAGGGGGCTTAAAATCCGGACTGTCTGGCCAAAATCAGGACGTATGGCCACCCTAGTGGCGGACTGGCCATCTGGAGCACCGGGAGTTTTCCCGGTATGTTTTCCCAAAATGTGGTTTATCTGTTTTGTTATTTGTAACAGGTTGTAAACTGCTCAGTTGTTGGACAGTCAAATTTGTAAATGGTAAGTGTTTTTTCTCTTGTCTTGTAGGCCTATATTTTACCTGACTGTTCTCTTTTTGATGTGGGAGTTTGAATTTATTTGTGAAATCTACTTACATTTATTTCAATAACAATTTCTCAGTGATTTCTTTTTCAAAGTAAATGCAACACTATTTTAGGGCATCTTCTTACACCCATAGCAGTGTTTGTTTGTAATTCGTTTGTTATGAAGAAAAGACAAAAAAAAAAGATCCAGTGTAGACATTTGCACATCGCTGATGCAGTTGCTTTTGGTGGGCCTACTTTTAATGTGGCTTTTGGTAGGCCTAGTTTTACTTTTAATAATGCTGTTCTAAACGGCATTATAGCAAGAGAAGTGCTGCATGTAGGTTGTGTGAAGTTTCACCTCATGAGTTTTTGTGAAACCAGTGATGGATATCTATGTCATAGGATGAATACAGAAGGTCTAAAAACTGAGAGAAAATTAATGGTTTTGATATCGCAAACACCAGTTCTCATTTATGTAATTTGTTCCCTGCAGCTTGAAATCACAATCCAAGGGGAAGGTTGGGTTGTCTCTTGGTTCAAAACTTAAAGCCAAGAGACAACCCAAAGCAAAGAGGGATCATATATATTCTGCATCTTGTGCACCTATATGAGGTAGGTGTTTTAAATCATTATTCTTAGTTTAATGTACGTTTAGCAAAGCATTGGGCAAATGGAATGTCACACTGTTCCTCAGCAACCTGTAGCAGGCCATCTTGTAGAGAATCAACATCAAACATTCCAGTTAATTAAAGAGTGTATTTATAACACCTCAACCTCATTAAGCGTTGTACAGCATTTGCAGGAGAAAGCTGAGTGGCTCTTTTTATGCAGGAACAAAAGGAACATTGATGCAATTATGGGTGTTAGATGTTCAAACTCTCTTAAACATAAAGGTTCTTTATTAACATTAATGGTTCCATGAAGAACTTTTAACATCAGTGGAACCCTTTTCTTGCATAAAAGGTTCTTTATGATGGAAAAGTTTCTTTAGGTTATTAAAATGTTTTTCAGACAAAGAAACATTTTTTTTTTTTTAGGAACTGATATCTCAAAAAGATTCTTTGAGGAACCAAAAATGGTTCTTCAATGGCATTACAGCAAAAAAAAAATATTTTGAAACATAATAACTTACCGTCACTAGTGTAGTGTTATTCATAATTTATTCAAACAAGTTTACAAGCAGGCAAGTACAGATGCAAATGCATGAAAATAACAGGAAATTCATAAAACTGGTGAACAAAACATCTCTCATAAATAGCTGTTGATTTTGTGGGCTTCATTAATCTAAAGTTGTGTAGTCTGTGTTCTTTACAGTTTCTTCTGCAGAGTCTTCTACTGTTTCAAGCATGTAGTCGTGGACTTGAGTCCTGTGAGAGAAATCAAATAAATACATTTGTTAGAAATTCAATGAAATGAATACATGATGTTTTATTAACATGGTTCGGGAGGAGCACGATCAGATAATCAACAAATGTGGCACAGGTGCAACTCGTTTAGCTAACCATCCTAACAAGCACAATACGTATATGCAGCCTGCCTACCTCTGTCCAATGACAGTTTTCTTGCATCCCTCCTCCACCCCAACTCCTCACCCCTAATCTATTTTTATCCCATATTAGGGATAGGGAGAGTTCTCTGGGTTCAGGCCATATTCCGGGCTTTGAGCCCTCCCCCAGGACAGCGCGCCAAAATATGCTTACAATTTGCTATCAGATTAGATGTAAAGGTGAACTTGTGAAATTATATATAAATTATATCTCAAATATCACCCAAAATCAGTTTCAGTTGATACCAGAAATATTCAAGTTTACCTTTTTTTTGGAAATGGTGATTCAGGTGTGCGTGTGTAGAGAGTCAATGCATGGAGAGGGTCTAAAGGGAATATGTTCCTCCTCCCAAACCTTTGCGGTAGGGTGGCTGAGAGTCCGGTCCCTGAGCGCGCACACATAGTGCAGGACCGGCCAAAGCGCTGAGGGAGGTTGATATTGGACTTAGCGCGTTCCCTTGGGGTCATCTGCGTATCCCGCCCGAAGCGAAGGGGAGGTTGGCATGCAGGTGTGTTGGTTTTGTTATTATTGGGTGAAGTCGCAGGATGGTGGGAGAGCTTACACGGGTGCTGGTTGGGGCTACATTAAGAGTGAAGTCTTCTATCTCCAGACTCCGGGGAATCTCTTGAGCATTCTTTGACAGCAAAAACGTTGAAGAAGAAATGGTGAAAATCAGCAGATTTAGTAATCAGTGGACTGTACTGATACACTAGTCACTGATGTCACTTTCAAACTAAGACATTGCATTCACCATTTTATTTATTAAAGCAGAAGTATAGCAGATACTAACAGTAGCTGGACCTACAATTCTTTACATTTCTTATAACTTTGCTTATTTGTTACCTTAAATAAATATTTCTGCTTGCTCTGACCCGTTAAAAGTTTTTTTTTCTTTTAATTTGGTGCAACCTAATGTAAGCATGTTTATTCAGTAATAATAAACACAGCATGAAGATGTAGTTAAAAGACCACAATAACAACAATAATAATAATCACATTTGAATCAAAATAAAAAAGTAAGATTGATATAAAATGTGTAACTATATTATTATTATTTTTAAATAACATGGTGCAACATAATTGTATTTATTATTAATTATAATAATAATTAAAAAAATAATTGTAATCAAAATAAAAATTATATATTATAAAACTTTTTAATGACATGGTGGAACTTAATGTAAAAAAGATGATTCAACAATATTATATATGAAGCCTTAGATCAAAGATAAAGAAAACAACAATAATTATCATCATCATTATCATCACCATCCTTTTAATTTAAAAAAATGTCATTTTAAATTATATTATTTTGGTGCAACCCCATGTAATCAAGTTTATTTAATCCTATTAGATATGAAGACTTAGATCAAAGTTTTGGGCAAACTATGACAGTGCATTTACTCTGTATTCACAATTCCACACATTCTGTATATTCCAACCCAAAATAGTAAAAGAAGTAAAGAAAAGGCAAGAGTAAAGAGCACTTACCTCAGGAGACTGTCCCCATGTAAATCTATCAGGATCACTGTCATCAGGAAGTGGCAATCTGAGAGCCGTTACCTCCCTCAGCATGAAGCTGCTCAGGGTGCCGAGGGCTAGAAAGAGAAGAGTGAAGTAGGACATCTTACAATTGTTCACTGAAGTCCAAGCACAACGCAGGGTTTTTATACATTTGGCCATGTGCAAATAAACATACTCACAAAGACATTCCTTATAATGCACTCAAAGCATTGCATACTTGATATATTAACACACAGCACCCACCTTCATTCATTCACTAATTACCTTCTTGAGTGTTTCATAGCAACAGAGTGACAGGTCCAACCGAAAGAGGAGCAGAAGTCCTTACCAAAGGTACCTTAGGTTTCTTAAGATGGGCCAGAAAATGAAGACTATTTTTTGAAGTGGACTTCTTTTCCGAATCACTGTGATTTGATAACTAAACTCTTAATGTGGTGGCTGGCCTTGAAATATTAATGCATTATGAGTAATTATTAGACAGCTAACAAACTGATGTTTTCTTCTCATTGTAGTCTTAAAGAGAGAAGCAGGGAAAGGCCAACGGAAGAGCATGTAAAATAATCTCCAGGAAATGTGCACCCTATTCCATCCTATGACCAGTCAATAAAATGCATTCACATGCTGAACAAAACCTTTGAACTTGCTCCAACTTAACCAGAGAAGCTTTCCATGTCACCATAGTTCAAATCAGTTCATTGTGCAGCTCAACGAGACCTCAATTACCACCACATTCAGACTGAAGTATGTAATAATTGTCTGTTTTTTCACGTAAAATATGCATGACACATGAGGATGAATAGGAAATTGACATGCTAGAAATGCCTGGATGAGGGGTTGTAGGCCACCGAGTCACACTGGTATTTTTATCAATGTCTGCTATTTTATTCCATCAAAGAATATTTACTAATTGCCATCACTGTCATGCAGATCAATGGCAGTATGGGGTAGCATATTAATTATGTAATCAGTGCAGTGCTGTTTGCGAAACGTTATTTAATGATGTGTAGTTTATAAGTTATGTTAATCAACATCATCATCATCATATAGCTGAAAGATATACATATATATATAAATATGAATATATACAATGTAAATATAAAAAAGGTATTCCATGAATGCTGTTTAAAGCCAATGATCACATTAATGATCATTGGCTATAATTATCTGTAGATGTGCATAGCACATATTTTTAGCAGAATGCTCACATAAAATGTAATGTAACATTTAAATAAATGGGTCATAAATACGTAAATTAGGTGGTGACATCTTGGAACCCTAAATGTTTATATTGTAGATATATTTATATTGTAGAGTTTATATATATAAACATTATCAAGTGGTTCGAATGGATTTATTTTAAACGGAATAATCTATTATTATATGCTTAATGTCGATATGTTACATAAATTAGACAACTTTTCTGTGAAGGTTAATACACATCTTATCCAGCAGGGGGCAGTGCGACATTATAACATAAGTGAAACACTAAACTGTCTTATTGCAAGCTTTCAGTTAGGATTGTGTTGAGATTAAGAGATAAATATTATTAAAAATATAAAATATACTATATATTAGAAATTCAGTAATATATAGCTGGCCTGCTGTTGTAAGTTTGTACCGTGTATTGACACTAAGACAAACCATCATCTCTATATATACAAGCTTTACTCATTCATAACTCTCAAATGGATAAAAATGTTGCAGGGCGTCCAGTGGCTTTGTTTTTCACCTCAATGTGCCATTCATCAGCAATTAAAACAATAACGTGGATGTTTTATTTAGAGGGTTAGAGGATGGAGACCAAAATGTGTATGCTTCCAGTTTATTCAGACTTCAGCTAACCAGTCCCTTTGTATTTTTCCTCATCCTGTCTGCTCCAACCGATCAAAGACCTGAACAAACATCCACCCTAGATACTCAGACAAGGGGTGTAGACGCTACCACAAGACCTTAGGGTCGTCCAATCAGATGCCTGCCGAGGTCAGCATGTTTCTGCCAATCAGGAATGAAGCAGAAGGTGCTGATGAAGGATCGGGAAGCTTGGAAAATGGTCCTTAATGACAGACGAGGGGTGTGTTCGCACATGTGTGTTTTAGCATGCTGCTATTTACGTACACGCTGTATGCGATGGCTTTATCTGGCACTGGCATCTGTGGCTTTGAATTTCAGGCCTCTGCAATCATGCAGAAGTGAAATACGTATTAAAAAACATATTAAAATAGATAGAAAGAGAGCGATAGTGTGGCTCCTCTCAAATGGGGTCTTGAACTTTGACCTCTCTCGGCAGATTCCTAAGATGTGGCTGATGGCGGTGATGAGGTCGAGGCCTAGCAATGCATGATGGCCAGAGTAAAGTGCAGTCAGTGTGGGAGGAGTGGGTGACCGTTAACCTTTCTACGAAACTGAACTTTGACCTCTACGCTTTGCCTGAAGGTGACGGCCTGAGCAACCTCCACTCTTAAAACTGGATATAAATATACTGTTGGCAACATTCGCCGCCTCTCACAAAATTCAATTCAATATACACATGTTAATATTACTATAGATGTACAGATAACTCCTTTCTACATGTTGTTCAGGTATCGGACACATTTATAATTGTATACAGTTAATTATATAATGTTTTTATGAATTTGTGAACACTATAATGGTAGGCCTAACATTTTCAGGGAAATATGAATAAAAGACTAAGGAAAAAAGATTCAAGGATACCCTGCTGCTTGATTAAAATGCTGCACTTGTCAAACAAACACAAAGATGAGGATAAGCAGTACTCAACACTGAACTGCTCTTAGTGCCAGTAGACTGTATAAAAACCATGAGAGACGTTTGATAATGGAGATGCAAACTATCCATGAAGTTGAGATGTAATTAAAACTCTTGCTGACTGATGAAAGATGCATGAAAAGAGAACATTGCACCCTAAATAATTCAAATGTCTCTTAAAGTTCATGAGAGTAATAAATGGTTCATGAGAGTGTTAAACTGTACAAAAAACGTATTTTATAAGGCTTTTTAATTTTTGTATTGTTTTATGTTTATATTTTAATATAAATTTAATATTTAATTGTATTTATTTTTTATGTTAACTTAATTTATTTATTTATCTTTATATACCATTCAGTCAGATTTTTCATTTAAGAAATTAATATTTTAATTCTGCAAAAACCCAAACTGATTAAGAGTGACAGTCAAGTCATTATTATTGTTAGAGAAGATTCATATTTTAAATAAATGCTATTCTTTTCTGTTTATCAAAGAATCATGAAAGAAAAAATGCATCACAGTTTTAACACATACACAAAAAAGTTAATATTAATATAAATATTAAGCATGTTAGAATGAAGGATATCTGAACGATTGTGTTACACTAAAGACTGGAGTAATGGCTGTTTAAAATTCAGCTTTACAATTACAGTAATAAAATATGTAATATATATTAACATTGAAAACATTTTTGATTGTGTAAATGCAGAGAATAAGAGACCTCATTCAAAAGCATTAAAATACACACACCCAACACACACACACACACACACACACACACCCACACCACACACACACACACAACACACACACACACACACACACACACACACACACACACACACACAAAACACACACACACACACACACACACACACACACACACACACACACACACACACACACACACACACACACACACACACACACACACACACACACACCACACACACACACAGGCACACACACACACACACACACACACACACACACACACACACACACACACACACACACACACACACACACACACACACACACACACACACACACACACACACACACACACACACACACACACACACACACACACACACACACACACACACACACACACACACACACACACACACACACACACACACACACACACACACACACACACACACACACACACACACACACACACATTTTAGAGGTCTGTCTGCTCTCCAGTCTCTAATTCTTTGATCCACTAAATATCTAATACTAAGTCTCCACTGTTATTATTACATTTCATTCTTGACAGCCAGACTTTCCATCGTCAATCCTTCATGCAATACACTGCCTAGACCAGACCTCTAAATCAAATCCCATGAATCTCTATAGAAGTATGTGTTTGCTTGAGCTGTGCAGTCAACTGTCTCTGCCATTTTCCCGCTGTATAGTGATAACATCAAGGTGTTGAAAGGTACAATCTCAACTGTTGGCACCTGCCAAATGCTTGAATGAAAACCTCTGCTACTGTGTTGAAAATGATTGGGACTGAGTGAGGACAAGGATCTAATTAAAAAAACAGCTGAGACAAAAACAAATCTGGGAAAGAAACGCTTGATTGAAATTTTATGGATGACTTAAACCTTTAACCGAAAGCAGCCAATATATAAGAGAAGCGAACCATGAAATGTCTGGGTAAGTCTATAGTTATGCATAACTGTGTTTACACTGGTAAATTATGTTGTAATGTTTTTGTGTCAATTAGTTGGTGTTCATCCAAAAGCAATTTCTCAGTCTACAAAATACTAAATGTAATTGCCAGGAACATTTAACTACAGGTGCATCTCAATAAATTAGAATGTCGTGGAAAAGTTCATTTATTTCAGTAATTCAACTCAAATTGTGAAACTCGTGTATTAAATAAATGCAATGCACACAAACTGAAGTAGTTTAAGTCTTTGGTTATTTTAATTGTGATGATTTTGGCTCACATTTAACAAAAACCCACCAATTCACAACAAATTAGAATATGGTGACATGCCAATCAGCTAATCAACTCAAAACACCTGCAAAGATTTCCTGAGCCTTCAAAATGGTCTCTCAGTTTGGTTCACTAGGCTACACAATCATGGGGAAGACTGCTGATCTGACAGTTGTCCAGAAGACAATCATTGACACCCTTCACAAGGAGGGTAAGCCACAAACATTCATTGCCAAAGAAGCTGGCTGTTCACAGAGTGCTGTATCCAAGCATGTTAACAGAAAGTTGAGTGGAAGGAAAAAGTGTGGAAGAAAAAGATGCACAACCAACCGAGAGAACCGCAGCCTTATGAGGATTGTCAAGCAAAATCGATTCAAGAATTTGGGTGAACTTCACAAGGAATGGACTGAGGCTGGGGTCAAGGCATCAAGAGCCACCACACACAGACGTGTCAAGGAATTTGGCTACAGTTGTCGTCAGAGGCGTCTTACCTGGGCTAAGGAGAAGAAGAACTGGACTGTTGCCCAGTGGTCCAAAGTCCTCTTTTCAGATGAGAGCAAGTTTTGTGTTTATTTGGAAACCAAGGTCCTAGAGTCTGGAGGAAGGGTGGAGAAGCTCATAGCCCAAGTTGCTTGAAGTCCAGTGTTAAGTTTCCACAGTCTGTGATGATTTGGGGTGCAATGTCATCTGCTGGTGTTGGTCCATTTAGTTTTTTGAAAAAAAACATCACTGCACCCGTTTACCTAAAAATTTTGGAGCACTTCATGCTTCCTTCTGCTGACCAGCTTTTTAAAGATGCTGATTTAATTTTCCAGCAGGATTTGGCACCTGCCCACACTGCCAAAAGCACCAAAAGTTGGTTAAATGACCATGATGTTGCTGTGCTTGACTGACCAGCAAACTCACCAGACCTGAACCCCATAGAGAATCTATGGGGTATTGTCAAGAGGAAAATAAGAGACCAAAAAATGCAGATGAGCTGAAGGCCACTGTCAAAGAAACTTGGGCTTCCATACCACCTCAGCAGTGCCACAAACTGATCACCTCCATGCACGCCGAATTGAGGCAGTAATTAAAGCAAAAGGATACCACAAGTATTGAGTACATATACAGTAAATGAACATACTTTCCAGAAGGCCAACAATTCACACAATTTTTTTTTATTGGTCTTATGAAGTATTATAATTTGTTGAGATAGTGAATTGGTGGGTTTTTGTTAAATGTGAGCCAAAATCATCTCAATTAAAAGAACCAAAGACTTAAACTACTTCAGTCTGTGTGCATTGAATTTATTTAATACACGAGTTTCACAATTTGAGTTGAATTACTGAAATAAATTAACTTTTCCACGACATTCTAATTTATTGAGATGCACCTGTACACTAAAGATGAACAGATTGTCAATCATCCTGGCAGTTTAGCACATCTGGAGCCGACAAACAGATGAAAGTTTAGCAGATAGATCTCATAAAAGTAAGATGAATGGCCTACATGCATGCAGTATCACCATTAATCACAACCAGATTACTTACAGCATAAAACAAATGAAAGAAGGCAATATGAAAGAAATGTTGAAAACATTCTGTGAAAATTTACCTTTATATCTTTAATATTGACTGAGTAAGGTCATGTCAAAGATTGAAATTATAGTGAAATTAGTGGTAGAAATCAAACTTTGATGCTTGTTAGCTCATAATTAGATTGTGAGACTTTAGCCTGGATTTCACAGAGAGTGTCACAAATTCCCTTTCTTTCAGAGTAAGTCTTTGTCAAAAATCCACCGATATCCGGGGAGGAAAGTACATATTCAAAAACTCATATGATACGAACTGTTGTAGCCATGCCATTGTTTTATTCTTGTTAAAAAGTAGCAAATAAGAAGTCAGAGAGGACACACAAAGGAATATGTATACAGAACATTTACTGCGCAGGAGAATCACATAACACACTGGGGACTAAGAAGTCATGTGAGAGTGTGTATGTGTGCGTTTAAGTGGGAAGGAGAGAAATAAGCGAGAGACAGATAGAGAGAGTGAAAGAGAGAGAGAGCGGGAGGGATTTAGTTGCTGACAGGTATGACTGATGATATGTTGGGTCTACAGGCTGAAACAGTAGATGGTATCAAGGTAAGCCAAGATTAAATCAGCTGGAACTCACACACACACACACACACACACACACACACACACACACACACACACACACACACACACACACACACACACACACACACACACACACACACACACATGCATTTTCCATTTACTGTCTTTGACTGCTTCACTTTAGTGTTGACTGTATCTCATAACAAATCAAATGTGCAAGACACCAAAGGCTCGCAGATTTACATTCAGGAACCAGCTGTTGGAGGGCATTCATTAATAATGTGCTATTTCTTTACCTACATGGCCATCACACAGGCGCACACATACAATTTCCCCAACAGACTCGTTAGAATTCTCACGCTTTCTACTAATTGGTCGTTTTGAACACTGATGTCATTGTGCAAAGAATGAGGTCACAATGATTGGTCTCTGAGAGAGGGCAAAAGAGACAGACAAGAGAGAGAGAGAAACAAAGAGCAAGACAGATAGGCTAGGGAATGAGAGAAATAGACAGACAAAAAGAAACAGAGTTAGGCCACAGAAAACAATAATGGCTAATGGGACTGCCATATTTATAATGTAGCCTACTAATAATTATTAAACTATAGACTTGAGTAAATTATCTTAATTTAAGAGGTTAATAAACCTTAACTGACCGGCACATGATGGACATGTGACCTGTTTAACAACTGTTTTTTTAATCTGTGGAAATATTAAGAATATTTCAACAATTGATATAGCTTTAGGCTATAATTTACGGATAAATGTATAATGTTGTGGAACGTTTGAGAATGGTGGTGTGTTCATACCATGTCAGAAATATTAAAAAGGAAAGTTCTCAAAAAATATATCCTGCAGAGCTTCAGTTGCGCATAAACCTACAGCAGAACCAGTGTAGTCCGACTCATGGACAGATGACTCGCTTGAATTGATTCATTTAACAAATCATTATAGTCTGATGATAATTGACCGACCGAACTGCTTAGAGAAGCGGATAGTGAATCAACATAAGATATGTTCACACATTTACTGTTTGGGATTGACAGCGGTTTACTTACTTACAGAGTCTCGATTATTCTCCAGATGACACACGGCTCATATCTCCGTCTAGGCTGAGTTACCAAAACCATATAAACCAGCCCAGTTGTATAAACACAAGTTTTGCGTGTGCAGAGTGGCTCTCTCACACCAGAAGTTGGCTGCTGAGGTTTCGTTCACTCAGCAGGCGTTTGACGAAAATACGGGTTTTAGTCCAAAATTTTGTAATAGACTACGGTTGTCACTCCCGTAAATAAACAAATTACATGTGAATGTAGCCTTATTAAGCATTTGTAAAGCCTACTGATTGAAAAGCACATTATGCTGCTAAGCCCAAAGAAAAACAGGGGCCAACTCTATCTGTAGCCCATATATTGTGTGCAGTACTTGTTTGTGGTTATACACATTTTTAAAGCCATAATTCTTCTTGTAATGCAGTGTATTTTCTAAGTAGGTCTACCTACCTGTAATAGGCTAAGCGTACTGTTACAAGAAAAAAAACTGAATTAAAATAGAACAACAGCGTTTTTCTCATATTTCACTCTGAAAAGTTTTTGTGTCTCAAGATAGATTATACTTCTTAATCATGATAAATCATGAAAAAGTGTGGAAATCAAGTTTCTGAAACATACAAAAAAAATACACACATTTGTAATAGCCCAGTTAACGCATATGCGGTCACTCTTTGACATTTTTATTTCTTCCTCTCAGATGTGTGAAAGTTTCTGTGACTGTTTAATGAGGTAAGCAGTGAAGTAGTTTATGATTGGTTGTCTGCTGCTAAACCGCTCACCATAATATTCTAACACTGCATCATTTCACACTATACTCCTTTAGTGTCAGTTCATAACCACGTGTTAAAAGCAGTGATAATCCTCTTTCAAAATTACAGATGTGAAACATTACTTTACCCAGTTAAAACTGTCCTCTTTCTGCTGATTATAAAGATGTTAAGTCAGTGTAAAACATTTGGCAGACATTTCCACATTTGACAAATGTTTTTATACGTTGCATTCAAGGTGTGCATTTTTTAATTAGTCTATGCATCCCATAGGAATCGAACCCATGCTCTACTGGAACATGCATCATGACTATTGGCACACACTCACATACAAATAGTCTATAGTCTCTGTATCCTATTTCTGTGACTCTATTTTTGTATCTCTTTTTCATGCCACCTTTATGAGAAGAAGCGTTACGTCTGCACATTTTTTTTCTGAAGTTCTCATTTCCAGGATGTCTGTGGTTGGTCCTGACTCCTGAGTACCTGAAACTAAACCACACAGAGAGACAAAGGCACACATATGCATTATCTACCCATATCAGTCTCTTTCCTCCATCACACCTAATTCTCTCTCTTCCCCTTGGTTTCTCTGTCTTAGCACATGATGAAAGACAGGCTGATGCAAATAATAGAAAGCAGGATTTGTTTTCCTCCTTTCACCAAATCTTCTGTTGGAGCTGTCTCAGAGTGGAAGCGCTCACACTTCACCAACCACTGGTCTCTCGTTCCCTCTCTCTCTCTCTTTTTCACATCCGCACACAAACACACACAATAACACAGAAAAGGGTTTTTATTTTACCATACACACTTGATTCTGTGATGAATCTGTGATTTCTGTTTTTTTTTTTCCCCTCTTGATTTGTTATGATTGCAAACGTCACTCACTTTCATAGGCGTTGTGGGTAGCCATTTACAGAAGTGAAGACTTCTGGGAAAACAGACGAACCGCAACAAGGAATCGTTATTTCTCAATGTTGCTATCACAATGACAATGTGTGAGTGTGATTGTGGCCGAGAGTGCATAAGGGGAAACTGCTGTCAGAAGCCCAAAGCCCACGGTCTCATTTTAACTAGGACCAGCTGACGCGTACCAGCTTGCGTGTGACTGCTCATTTCCTTCCCTGCTTTGATTGCAAGCGTATGTATACACCCTCATCTGAGTGAAAATGGCAGCTCTCCCTCTCAAACATGGCAGCTTTCGGCGGGAGGGTTATGAGAGAAATCAGTCGGAGTTGTTGCTAATTGTGTCCACCGACGAGACGCATGTGGACATCGAAAATACTACCTTCACCTGGGAACCATCAAACCTAAACTGAGGGGGTTGCAAACTAATGGCTTCCAGACTCTCTGTGTGTGTGAAGAATAATTGAAATGGTCACATTAGCTCTTATCCTGTCAGGCAGTTCTTTGGCAGCCCCTCTGAAGGACCTCAACCCTTTTTGCCAATAAAAACTTTATTTGAGAACAAATCCCTCCTTTTCTTTTTGAAGCAAGAAAGAAAGAAAATTAAAAGTCAAAAAGAAGATGCAAAACGAAGAGGTATAGATATGCAATGAGCTGGAGAGCGAAGGAAAGCGCAATGTGATGTCATGGCTCATTTTGCCGCCGCTCTCCGTCGCCGGAGCCCAGGAGCCACGGTTTGATCTTCATCATCTTCATTCATTTTTTCATTTTTTATTTCCATATTGATGACAGAAACCGCTTACTGTGAAATTGAAGTGCGAGAATGTACGATCAG
>CM049802.1:7837659-8107659 GCA_027422405.1 Ptychobarbus kaznakovi
TCTCTGTAATTACGCTATGATTCAAAAGTTTGAGGTTGGTAAGTCTTTTTATATGCTCACCCAGGCTGAATTTGATTCAAAAATATTTGTAATAGCATAATGTATTATTACAATTTTAAATAAGTGTTTTCTGATTTAATACTTTAAAAATGTATTTTATTCATGTGATGGCAAAGCAAAGCAATTTGTCATTAGTCTACAGTGTCAGATGATTCTTCAGAAATCATTCTAAAATGCTGATTTTAGTGCTGAAGAAACATTTCGTATTATTTTCAATGTCACAAATGGTTGTGCTGCTTAATACGTATTATTAATATATTTAATATTATTACATATTTTGAGAAATAAAGATTTTTTCAGGATCCTTGGATAAAATTGAAATCTTTTGTAGCATTTTAAACATCTTTACTGTCACTTTTGATCAATTTAATGCATCATTGCAAAATAAAAGTAGGAATTAATCCCCCCCAAAAAAATCTTATTGACCACAAACTTTCAAGCATCTTTTTCCTCTGTTTATGCTGTTTCTTCATCTCTAACCAATCGTTTAGACTCTAGGTCAAAAAAGTCCCTGTTTTGATAGCAAGGTAAAAGGAGGTTTGGTGTCAGGAAACTAGATTTGTAAATAAACCTGATTGCTCAAACCTCTTAGCGCTAGAAACTCTAAACCACTAACGTCATCAGCACATAAGCGTCCTTCAACAGTCTCTCACACACACAAACACCCAACTAATGTCTCTTTATAGTCAAAATCACAGCCTCTCACTGCATACGCACTGACACTCGATGTTAGTTAATTATGGGGTTTTATACTCTTCTCATATATGAAAGTTTTTTTTACTCACACTTTTCTCAGTACATTTAGACAAAGTAATGTTGCTGTATCCTCTGGTAATGTCATAACTTCTGCTCCTATTTCTTTGTTTCTACATGTATAAAAATATAGCAAAAAACACATTTTCACACACATAATTCTTACGTAATTACACATAATAATTACTGTAATTTACTGTAATTGTAATTTTTCAAATTATCTTATCAATTTGGACATGATTTTAATGTATTTATGTTAGAAAGATAAATCAAATTAAAATAAAACAAAATATGACATGAGGTTAGAGATATACTTAGAATGAGGAAAACATGGGTAAAGGAGAGAGGATAGAGAGTATAACAGAAAGCATCGTAGAAGACATTGGGATCATCAAGTGAGCCAAAAGAGTGTGGGAGAACGAGAGATTAAACTACGTGATGAGAGGATAGTCTCTCGGTCAGTCAGCAACCCTTAAACAGAGCAGGGATGGTGAACCCTCATTGGTGTCACTCAGTTGTCAATCTAAGTGGCAGGCGAACCACAGGGGCCCGTGTCGCAGGGCAGAACTTGTCTTTCAACCACCCAGCAGCTGCTGGGATATCACGACAAGAACTGGAACACAGCCCAGCTGCTCTCGTGCCTTGACCCTTTCTTTGCCTCTACCACTTCCACACACACACACACACACACACACACACACACACACACACACACACACACACACACACACACACACACACATCCTGAACAATCTAGCACAATCAGAAATAAATATAACCTACAGACACACCCATAACACCGACACACAAACTCACGGAAAGACCAGTGCACTTCCTTCATTCTCACACACATACACAACCAAGAGCACGACACATAAATGTTTAGATTATTTATTTTCATCCATTTTCTATTCTACTACATGCACTTATAAATCCAATTGATCTAGTTTTCTGCACATACATGCTCATAAACACATAATTGTAAAACAAAAAGACAATGTGTGAACAACAAACTTGTGTTTGCAAGAAATGGGACCCAGTGATCCATATCACAATGACAACGTAGATGACAGATGGCTGTATTGTCTGAAAAGAAATTAACCCTTTTTTTAAACCGTAGTGAGGATGTGGGTGTGTTTGCTAGAAAGCACTGGAAAGCATCAATATAGATTTTTTTCTCATTAAATGAAAACAAAATGTATGGTTTTGTGAGATGAAAAGAAAATATGTGAGCAAAAGTAGACATGGATGTGTGTGTGTGTGTGTGTGTGTGCGTTTTTATGTGGTTTATGAGGACACAAATTTGTATAGTGACATGGTATTACAAGGAGAAGGTGATTTATGAGGACATTTTTAGTGTCCCCATAATTCAAAAGGCTTATAAATCATACAGAATTAGTTTTTTTTTAGAAAGTAAAAATGCACAAATTTTCCTGTAAGGGGTAAGTTTAGGTGTAGGGTTGTTGTAGGGCGATAGAAAATACGTTTTTTACAGTATAAAAACCATTACGCTTATTGAGAGTCCCCGTTAACCATAAAAAACAATGTGTGTGTGTGTGTGTGTTGGGTGGTGGGGTGGGAACCCGTTGCCCCTTTTCCAGCTGCAGTCCTCAACTTTTGTTTTCTTCCTTTATTTGACTCTCTTTTGTGGTTCTTCCTTTTCGTTTCATTCTTCTTTTGAGTGCTGAGGAAAGAGATTGAGATGTTTAATTCAACTCGTCTCAGCACACTGACTATACATGCTTAAACTGTCTGAATGTAAATTCACAATTAATTAAAACTAAAAAGGTGCACTCAGTATTTTTACCATTCGTGTACAATGAAAAGTTTGATACTTTTAAAAATGTGTTTAAAATTCATATCAGTAGCCTATTAAAAGCTGTTTTATTCTTCATTGAGCAGATTGTTTCATATGGGGTGGACTTACTAAGATCACATGACCGGCCGAATACTAGTTTAGCTCAGTGACTCCTGGTTATTAGACACTTTCGCTCATGGAATAAATTAATGGCTAACTGAAAACTGAGTTACACTGGCATCAGTAACTGGAAACATTTGCTTTTGTGTTATGCTACATTCGCGCCACTATTCCAGCACAACAAAACAACTCGATTCACCTTTAAACCCAAAGCAATCCAAATGAAATAGCTGAAAGTCTCATTGAAAAACACATTGTTCAAACAAATAACAAGTATGCAACTATTCATGACACCACCTACACTACCATTCAAAAGTTTAGGGTAGATAAGATGTTTTATCTTTTATGCTCACTAAATATGTAGTAAAAACTGTAGTGTTTTGAAATATTATTAAAATAAAAAATATTTATTTTCTATTTTAAAATGTAGTTTACTCCTTTCACAGCAAATCTTAATTTTCAGCATCATTACTCCAGTCTTCAGTGTCACATGATCCTTCAGAAATCATTCTAATATGTTGATTTTCTGGTCAAGAATCATTTCTGATTATCATCAATGTTGAAAACAGTTGTGCTTATTGTTGTGTAAACTGATACATTTTTAAGGTTTATTTGATGAACTTTTAAAAGAACAGAAATTTTAAAAGAACAGCATTTATTTAAAATAGAAATCCCTTGAAACAGTACAAATCGTTTTACTGTGAGTCCTTGCTGAATACAAGTATTATTTTTCTAAATTTCTTTCTTCTTACTGACCCCTAAATTTTGCACAGTATTATAACTAACCCATCGTCTGTGTAATGTCAAAATGTCACATAAGCCTACTGTAAATCTTGACTTTAAAGAGCTAACAATCTCTTAATCCATAAAACATTTTATTTTGTCAATTTCCATGTATATCCACATTCATAATTGTTTTCTTTGTCACAGTACACAAGCCACACATTCTTCGTATGTGTAAACATACTTGGCCAATAAAGCTAATTCTGATTCTGATTCTGATAAATGTCTTTGGGTTGGTTTGCAAGTTTCAGGTTGAACTGTAAAATGACTTGAGTGTCTGGTTATTCTCTTGACAGCTACTTGATGATGGCTTAAGTACATATTTTCAGGGATCTAGGTAAAGTATAAGTCACATGTGCTTGTCAGGGCATTCAGAAATAACAGAGCTGACACGATTGTTGCTGGACCAGCCGACATTTGAGAACACTGGGATCCTGTGTGTGTGTGTGTGTGTGTGTGTGTGTGTGTGTGTGTGTGTGTGTGTGTGTGTGTGTGTGTGTGTGTGTGTGTGTGTGTGTGTGTGTGTGTGTGTGTGTGTGTGTGTGTGTGTGTGTGTGTGTTGCGTGTGTGTGTGTGTGTGTGGTGTGTGTGTGTGTGTGTGTGTGTGTGTGTGTGTGTGTGTGTGTGTATGAGTTTCAGTGTTTTAAGAAAAAACATTAACACATCACAAATTCCACCACCACCCCTAAAACATCTGTCAGTCATTAGTGGCCCTTCCCCCTTACCCCTAGGCAGGGCTCAAGAAACAAATTTTGACCTCTGACCCCAAGCATAGAGCTCCACTTAATGGTGCCCCCTTATTTCCACAACAGACTCTCTCTCTTTGTCTTCCTCTCCTACTTGAACTCAAAATGATCTGTAATAATCAATGCAGAAGCAAAATTATATTTATCATATTTTAAATCCTTTTGGGTACTTTTAACGTCACATGAGTGTGACATTGGGATCAGTGTTTTTGTAGTTTTAGAAATCTTTTTGTTAGGAAAATTTATTAATCTTTTCACTCAGCTTTAATGTGTTTGTGGGACCTCTATTTATATTTTTTAGCCCTCGCTTTTTTTCTTTCATTTTGTGTTATGATTTACTTCCATTTCTTTTCCACTCTCATCTTGTCCACTTTAGTATAGTATAGCACTTTAGTATATATCATCCTTCTTCAGTGTCTTTGAGTGTATTTCATTGTCTCTCTCTACTCCCTCAAATCAATAACAGACACATTAGCGTTTGGTGAGGGGGAAGAATACAGGTGATCCTGTATCGATCAGGAGCCAAAGACACACAAATGCTCTTTCACACACATGTACACACTCTCCAAACAGATTTTAGGGACGATAAAGTTCAGTTCAGGGATCCAGCTGTCCTCTTAATGCCCTAAATCCCATGAAAATCCCCCCAGAGAGTACTAGTTTGAGACGCATCATAAAAATAAAAATGGTATGGTGTAAGTTGGAATACAACACCAATTCTCTCTTTGGATCATTTTTTTTTTTGCTTAGTGTTTCAGCCATTTTCCTCCTTTTCGTGCAAACTTATTTTGTTTATGAAAAAACATATTTCTGCTTTTGTTTCCATTGAGAAGCCTGGCAACCTTAGTGGGCTAACATAGTTATCGAGCCGGTCATCTATAAGCTGTCCCTCACCAAAACCCGCAAGCTTCACTGAGAAATTCCCAGACCATCATCTAATAATATACAGCTATACACACAAGATATGGAGAATGTTTATAATTGTATAAAATTCAGGAAATGTAAACACTGAAACTAATAAGAGTAGAATAGGCTACCGACAGAATGAACAACGTTTATTGACAGATAAACGGGTTATGTAGAACATGGTTAGCAGCGACACCTTGTTGCAGTTTAAATATCTCGGCCTCTTCCAAGAGAGCTGCAAAATATTTGAAACTGTAAACATTGCAATATGCAACCACAGCGGGGCGCTAAAGGGGTGGAAATGGTCTTGAAATTCGTCATATCCGGACGTTTTTAGACGTTTGCAATTGGCTTTTGTGAGTGATGACGTATACAGCACTGGGCAAATGAAATTGTGCTAAAAGTGCGCCGTTCTGATTGGATATCGTTGAACTGTCAATCAATGCGTGCAGTGCCCAGAGAAACATTTACCGTCAGTTCAAAGCCTGAACGGCTACAGGCAACAACTCGCGCTCTCACAGGCATTTGAGATTTAGTCAGAGAGAGTTAGGCTTTCATAACTACACTAGAATAACTACTTTTTATTTTACTTACATTACATCATAATAAAAATGTATTCGTTTAATATCAATATTACAATATATTTATTTTACTTTTATATTATATCATTTTATATTCTGTGTAGCTTATAGTAATAGCCTAATAATAATTATTATAATAATACATTCGTGTCCATTGTAAATCGTTTCAAATTATTATAGTATTGCATTGTATTGGTTGCCACTATTTTACTTTGTTGTATGCAACATTATTATTGCTGTTATCATATTTACTTCTATTATTACAGTATAACTTTTCTTATTGCAACAATTGCTTGATTTTAGACTGATATGAAATAGGTAAATATCCCTCCTGAAAAAAACAATAGAACCCTGCCCAAAACAATAGAAAATGTAATGGATGTTTTGGTTATAATGGTAATTGTATTGGTTTTAATGGAAACTATAATCGTGTCTACTGGTATGTGATGGATTCAATAGGTGGGATGTTGAATCATATTGGAGAAATGCCCAAAACACTCTACAAAAATGAATTTTGTAATGGTTTTACCGGAAAAGCTAATGGTTTATAATGGTATTTTAATGGAAACCATTAGAATTTATGTGATGGTTTCTATTGGGCTTCTATTTTTTATTGCAGGGATGTAGGGCTACTAATATCTACATTAAAGTTGTGCAAGTTTAAACAGGCAAAACTGGGTGGGTTTTTCGAACAATATTAAAAAAGTGAATGAAATATAAACAATTACGTGTAAGCTACGCACATTTTTATTTTATTTTTCTATCAAGTTTATTATGGATTGTTTGATATAATATGCTGATGATGGTGTTAACGGTCTTGAAATAGATGTAAATTATGTGTACTCGAGAATATACATTATATAATCGTGTTTAGGCAACGTATGTTCTTCTTTCCACGGGTATCTCGTTGGAAACGACTTCAAATTGGCCTCTCCATTCATTTGCGATTCCACACAAACTTGCGCAGTCAAGCAAGTTCGTGCGCATGTCCAGTAGTTCGTCTGTGACGTCGTAGATCTGTAACCTATCCTAGAGCTCCCTGATCCAAACACAGAATAGAGAAACTCTCTCTCTCTCTCTCTCTCTCTCTCTCTCTCTCTCTCTCTCTCTCTCTCTCTCTCTCTCTCTCTCACCCTGCGTCCCAATGTGCATACTATTCACCCTATCTGCCCTAAATTGTATTGAAAATTACTAATATCACATAGAATTTAGGATGGATAATATGTGCACATTGTGACGCAAGCTCAAAGTTTTATTTTAAGAGCAAATAATTAAAGTATTTGGCGTTTATATTAAATATTTGCTTTATGCGTCCATATAATTTGCACCTCCATCCATGAGAAAATGTCAATTTATTTATTTGAAGCAGAAATTCTTTAGTCAACAAAATATACAATTTGTAAAATGAGTTAGACTATATATAGGCTAATGTATATATAATTATAATTTAATGTAATTCGTGATCTGGCACATTTGAATGTTGTGCTTGTAGGAGGTAGAAGGGAGAGATTGTGTGATTATGGCTCCTCCCCATTTTCTCTATGAGTGAGTTCACTGAAATGCCAAACAACGACTGCGATTACTTTGGATGCTGTAACACACCAATGATTCTGTCATTTCACTGACAAGACCAGACACAAGCTGAAGTTTCTAAAGGTTTAATACCGTGCTGGACATTGATAGGGGTGCTAAAAGCTGTCCGGACTGTGAAAGATCGTGCCATGGAATGTGAACCGTGTAAAGCTTTGCTAGAAGTATTTTTCCATTTTCATTTGGATGACAAGATTACTTAAATCGAAAATTTCGGATTAAGGATTTTACGACTTTTATGTCCGTATTTACAAGAAGAGCGTAAGATGGAGAAAAAGAGTACAAAATATATTTTGTACTAAGTAATTTAAAATATCACAGAATGGCATCCAAAATAAAACATTTGGAGTTATAACAGACTATACAAACCTAAAACAGGCCACATTATATCATGCACTGTGAATCATTATCCTCCTCCTCTGAGCAATATCCTCAGTTGGATGCATAAATAACCTAATAATCGCTATTCAGAAACGTTCATAGAAACGTATTAAACAGTGTGCAATTGCTTTTTAAAACAGCAGAGGGCGGCGAAGGTTTAACTTGCTTTTGCTTAGCGATTTAGCCTAGTTAGCTTGATTTTTTTTCCTCCTGAAAGAGTTAACGTTATTCCTTGTTATTATCTCTCAGACCAATCATACACCTGTGATATATTTTGAAGTATATATGGGAAAAACTGTGCTACCCACGTTTTTTATGTAAAAATGTAAACGTTTTGCTTAATTGAACTGTCTCGGTGTTGTTTGGAAATTAGCAATGAAAACAAAGATAGATAGATAGATAGATAGATAGATAGATAGATAGATAGATAGATAGATAGATAGATAGATAGATAGATAGATAGATAGATAGATAGATAGATAGATAGATAGATAGATATTCATACCCTTTTATTTTTTCACATTTTTGTTATGTTGCTGCCTTGTGTTAAACTGCTTTAAATTGGGCTACTTTTCTTCCACATCAGTGTACACTCTGTACACCATATTGATAAAGTAAAAACAGAATTGTCACAACTTCGTAAATTTATTAAAAACAAAAACTGAAATAAGTACATTGCATAAGTAGTCATACTCTTAACATATTTTGCTGGAGCACCTTTACAGTCTCAAGTCTTTTTTGTTTGATGCGACAAGCTTTGCTCATCAGCATTTGGTAATTATCTGCCATTCTTCTCCTCATTTCTTCACCTCTCAAGCTCTGTCAGGTTGGATGTGGGCAGACGCACATTTTCAGGTTTCTCCAGAAATATGTGATTGCATTCAAGCCCAGGCTGTGGCTGGGCCACTCAAAGACATTCACTGAGTTGTCTGTAAGCCATTCTTGCTGTGTGCTTAGGGTCTTTGTCCTGTTGGAAGGTGAACCTTCTGCCCAGTCTGAGGTTCTGAATGCTCTGGACTAGGTTTTCATTAAGGCTATCTCAATAATTTGGTGCATTGAGCTTTTCTTGATGTGTCGATCAGTCCCTGCTGCTGAAAAACAGCCCCACAGCATGAGGCTGCTACCAGCACACTTTACTTTTGGGATGGTACTCAGCAGGTGAAGAGCAGAGCTGGTTTCTTTCAAACATGATGTTTGGAATTGATGTTCATCAGACCAGAGAATATTGTTTTGTCAGAGTCTGAGGGTCTTTTATAGCTGTTTTTTTCATGTGTCTTCACTGAAGAGAGGATTGAGTTTTTCCACACTGGCATAAATCCCAGATCGGTGGAGTGTTGCAGTGATGTTTGTCCTTCTGTAGATTTCTCCTATCTCCACATATGATCATGGAGCTCACCTAGACTGACCATCGGGTTCTTGGTCACCACACTAACCAAAGCCCTTCTCCATCAATTGCTCAGTTTGGCAAAGGAGGCCAGCTATAGGAAGAGCCCTGGTTGTTTCAATCTTCTTCCATTAAGGGTTACGGAGACTACATGCTTCTGTGACTCTTCAATGAATGGAGAATGCAGAATTTTTTTCTGAACTCTTCCCAAGATGTGTGGCTTTACGCAAACCTGTTTCTGAGCTCTACAGGCAGTTCTTTTGACCTCAGGGCTTGGTTTTTGCTCTGAAATGCATAATCAGCTGTTAGACCTTATATTAAGAAGTGTGTCCCTTTCCAAATCATACCCATTCAATTGAATTTATCACAGGTTCATTTATTTCAAAGTGTAGTAACATCTACACGCAATATGAATGCTCATGAGCTAAATTTCAACTGTCCATTTTCCATGTCCATTTCAATGGGTATGAATACTTATGCAATTGAATAATTTAAGTTTTTTATTTTTAATACATTTGCAAAACTGTTAAAAACCTGTTTTTTGCTTTACCGTTATGGTGCATGGAGTGTAGATTTATGTGGAGGGGAAAGTAATTTAAAGTAGTTTAACATAAGGCAGCAACATAACAAAAGGTGAAAAAAATGAAGGGTTATGAATATTTTCACAAGGCACTGCAGGACAGGACAGATGGATGATAGATAGATAGATAGATAGATAGATAGATAGATAGATAGATAGATAGATAGATAGATAGATAGATATTATGATCAGTATGTATAAGACATGTAAGTAAGTTTGGTAATGAATCACCATTCATGATGCCCTCGTCTGTGGTTCATGGACTGATGACAGCACCAGCCATGACATCTACCGTTCAAAGCAGCCTTACTTGAAGAGTGCAGCGGGTTAGTAAGTCAAAACAGAAGAGGGAGTAGCTGTATGTTTTGATAAATTTAAGCAAAACATTTTTTTCGTTCGTAATAGAAGAATATATATGTCATTAATACGACCAAGAACGGAAAAAAATGATCAGTTCACTTTAATATTTCGTCCAAGAGCGGAAGGACTAAAAAGGAAGTTAGGAAAGCATACTTGCTTATGATTGGCTCTTTAATGAATGACAACAGAAATGGTCCAATCAGAGCTTGTTGCGAAGGTAATTCCGTCACATGTGAGTGGGATTTTATGAATTATGCAAATTTGAGCAGTTGTTCCCCTCCTCGGATGAGAGGCTAGATTCAGGATAGCCTAGGAGTTTTGTTGTTCTTAAGAAAATATAAAAGTTTTTTTTGGCGTTGCTACGGAATATATCAGACGAGATTGACTCGTTTTGCTTTGCGTGATTAGATGGCGGCGCTGCATTTCTGAATTAGGATGTTATAAGCCAGGAAGTTATGAAAAGCCGGTAGTGTTTGAGTGCAGCAAACAGTTTCGTCGGTCGGGGCTGCTCTTTGTTTGACACCGAGAGTAGTCAACGCGTGCTCTTTTGTTTGGGGTTTTGTCTTTGTTTAACTGCAAACGGCGGATCTTAGTTCTCGTTTAGGCTTCCCAAGGTTGAAATATTTGTTTTGAAACATGCACCACATGAAGAAATATTTCACCGAGGGACTCATTCAGTTTACGATTCTGCTGAGTTTGATAGGAGTTCGCGTGGATGTCGACACCTATTTGAGTGGTTACTTCTCGCCGTTGATAGAAACTGACGGAGGGCCGAGCTCGGCTTTCATACAGACCCCGTTTCACCACTACCGGGACCATCAAGTGCATCCGAAATGTCCCGAGCTGGACTATTTTTTCACCAGCCGCAGGCTCTTGAATGAAGTGCGTGCTCTCGGGTCCCCGGCCCGCTTCCCCACGCATGTCAGCGCATGGCTGGTGCACCTGGTGCCTGATGATGGCTCTGATGCAGGTGAGCCACACGACCTGTCAGGGGACCCTGGTGACGAGGAGATAAATACCGAAAATCACCGGGAAGGGGATGATCACGGGGCTGGAGAGGGGTTCGGTCTGTCGGGTTCTCAGGACTGCACTGTTTCCAGGCCTTGTTGTGCAGCTGGAGAACTTTCCAAAGAGGTAACAATACAGCGCTGTATTAAACACCTAACGTTACCATACTTTTACAGTTTTATTATGTTGCGTTCTCTTCATGGGTCACGCCAGTAACTTAGCCCCATATGACCTGCTTTAAGTGTTTTTTTCTGAGTTAGCCAGTTAGCTTCATGGCAAGTAATATTTTGCAAATGAAGCCGAAAGCGAAACACAACCGACACATCAATAACGTTAACCAGGTTAGTTTGTTGCCTATTAACGAAACGTGGTCAAATTAGATCCCCCTAGTTGAATTAGATAGTTATTGATCTTTAGGCTGTGATTTTATGTGTCCTTTTACGTTGATTTTCAGCAACTTTACTGTAATTACTTGTTTTGTTTTTTTAGTGAGGAAATAAAAGACGTGTTTATGAGGTAACTTATCTGTTCACTTGTTAGTTTGAAGGTCGGCAACCAGATGTACAGGTGTCAGTCAGGTGTGTTGGGCTAAATTTAAATGATAGTTTAAACGCCAAGGACATCTCATAACATTCATCAACATACACGTGTTACCAAATAAATATCTTTGGATATCTACTTGACTTTCCTTCATTTTTTCCCCTGCTTGTTTTGTAGTAGTCTGTCTGGAGGAGGAGTGGTAAATTATCCTTTGGTCCAGGCCAAACCTGCTCTTTCTGAAATGTTCGGTGTTACTTGATCTTGTCTTGACAGAGCTCAACCTAGTTTTTGAAATCCAATAAGTCATGTATTTTCCATAGAGTTAAGCATCTTATGCAAATGTATTTATTTTCTTTATCTACTACAGGTGCAAGCAAAAAATTATGTTCTTTGAATGAGATTAATCTATTAAATGAGTAGCAGCGAATACAATAGTCTTAAACAGGTGCACCATAGTTTATGGAGGTTTTTTTTAATTCATGGAATTGCTCTTGATTGCACTTTTCTAATCACAGATTTTTTCACAGCTTTACTTTATAAACAAGGTTAAAGCCTCCTAAGGTAACCCATTTCAATCCTTAATTTGGACATCCCAATTTCTTTCCAGGAAACTTTACTAGACCAAGTGAACGAGGAGGATGCGGCGAAAGACGAGAGCGGGCAGGAAGAAACCAGCCCTGCTTCGCTGAACCAGCTGACTCGGAGTTCTGCGTTAGAGCAGGAGGTAAACAAACTAACTTCACTACCTACTGCCTAACAAGAATGGTGTTTATCAGGTTTAATGTCAAAGTTTAATGTAATGTTAATCTCAAGTCAATCAAAGTTGTGTGACATTACATAACAATAATTTAGTTAATATTTTACTCAACCAGCTCTGTAAATGAATGAGAACAGTTACATTTGATTATGTTAGTTCTGGTAATTCAACTCCATATGAACTGTAATGTTGGTGTGAGATGGTAAAGGGATAGTTTGCCCAAAAATAAAATGGTCAGTTTACTCACCCTCATGGCATTCATTTTCAAAACACAAATGTAGATAAGGAAATGAGAGATTTCTGTCCCTCGACTGATGATCCACAAAACTTTGACACTTCAAAATGTTCATTAGGGTCTTGTAAGCACAATCCATGTAAATCAAGCCGTTTTATTCAAGTCTTCTTGAATAAGAGACATGATCACTTTATATGGCAAACAAGTTTCACTTAGGCTTTTATTGACATAAATATTGATTAACGTACATTCTTTGAGCTTATGAAATATTGTAAACATGGAAACTAATCTGTAATTTATTGATGCAACATAAGTGTAAATCAGAACTTTCATTTTTGGGTGAACCATCCCTTTAAATATTTTAACTGTTTATTTATAATTTTTTGCGTCTCCTACAGGATTTGCTGGGTGGTAGTACCCTTCCTCCAGCTCTTTCTGGGCTTGACCTTCCTCCACGGTGGCAAGATTTTCTCTCTGAATTTGATGTAAGTAGTTTCTGTGGAAGACTCATCCTCTATTAGGATTAAAGGAATCAATACAGCGATATGATTTTTTTGCATTTGGTAGATTGTTTTTATCCAAAATGACTTATATTCAAGGTACACATTTTATGTCAGATTTTAGTTCTTGCTTTCCCTGTGAATCGAACCCTTGACCTTGGCATTGCTAGTGTTATGAATAATCACATTATTCAACAAAAGATGTCAATAGACAATAAAGAATACTTGCATAACTTACATAAGAATACATAACTGTAACAACACAAAACTAAATATATTTGATAGTTTTCACAAATATTTATCTTTTCCATCTACAGGATTTCGACTCCATGGTCCCCCAGCGCATGTCATACTTAGAAGCTGAACTTCCTAATCCCATCAGCTATGACGTAAGCCTTCAAGATGCAATGGTAGCCGGAGGAGATTCAGCTAATAGCAGGCCTGCACCTTCCCGAACACCCCTCTTCCGTCTGGAGTCCACAAACTCTTCTCACTCAGACCCGTCTCAGAGCTCAGCAGGGGCACTTCCTTCATCGCTCTTCTCTTTGTCTGGGAACAGCTCTCGTAATGAAACCTCCCCTTCGCAGATGGGAGGCTATCTAGATGAGGCTGTTTTTGACCACATCAATATGTTGAATCTAGATAATCTCGGTACGATCAACCCTCAGATGCTGGACGGCATGCAAGGGGACATGGACACTCCATGGCCTGAGGATTCAGACTCTGGCCTGTCTTTGGAGAGCAGTTCAAAGAGCCCCGCATCCCCGTCTACATCATCCGATTCATTTTGCGAGGATGAAGGTGGAGCTACAGGCTATAGCAGTGAAGTGGAGTCTCTTTCATCAAAAGGCGGAGCTTGTGCGGCTGCTTACCGTGATTGGTCGCCTGTAAACCTTGTAGAAAACATCTGGCACGATCACACCTATTCAACCCCACAGGCACAAAATTCTACACCATCTAACTGGTTCACAGCAATCAAACAGGAAGTGATGAGCGACGATGAGGCTGAACCAGAAGAGATGAGTCGCGATGAATGTCGGGTGCAGGCATTGGGTCTTCCATTTTCAGTCTTTCAGATTGTCAATATGCCTGTAGAAAACTTCCTGGAGCAGCTGGACAGCCAGAATCTGTCAGAATCAGAAGTCACGCTCTTGCGCGACGTGCGCAGACGAGGTAAGAACAAGCTTGCCGCACAGAATTGCCGCAAGAGGAAGCTGGACGCGATCCTGACCCTGCAGGATGAGGTCGAGGGCCTGTCAGTGCAGCGGGACACTCTCCTGCGCCAGAGATCCCACACAGCCAAAGCACTTTCTGCTGCAGCAGAGCGGTTCGAAGCGCTCTCGCGGACTGTGTTGAGCCAACTTCGGGATGAATATGGACATCCTCTGAACCCTGAGCGCTACACAATGCACTGCAGTGCTAACGGACGGGTGATGGTTCAGCCTCGCACAAACACAACGTCAAGGACAATGTCAAGTAGCAAGACGGTGAAAAGAAAGAAGGACAAGAAACCCTAAAGACTTTTTGAGTGTGTGCATACGTGTTTGTTTTGACATACAAATATTTCTATGTTTTCCGAAAGGTGAGTTTTTATGCTTTAGATAAGATATTGAGGGACTTTTCTGGCTCTTCTTTGTTCCTAAAACCATTCATAACTCAATCCGAGGGCAGAAAGACTGTAATAAATACTACACTTGGAGCATGGGAGGAGCCTTGTTTATTTGCAGGAGAGAATGTTCCTGAAGACACTGGACGTTGTGTATAGTAAGAGTGTGTATAAATAGTATTTCTAAAGAGCACATTTGAAAATTTCAATTCATATTGCTTTTTTTTTTTTTTACTTAATTTAAATTGCAAGTTACGAAGTAAAGATTTTTTGCATATGGTCACTGGAGGACCATGTTAAAAATTGTGATCACTATTTCTTGCCGGATTGAGCTTAAAAGGGCTTCTGGTGTTTTCTCAATCTCCTTTTGATCCTAATTTTTTTTTGGGGGGGGGGGGGCAAATGAAAATATTTAGAAAAATGTCCATATGATGAAAATCAATGAGGACCAATGTTGTTCGTTGTTGTCTTTGTTTTTTGCATACAAGATTTGGATCGACGACATGAGGGTGAGAATTTTTTGGGTAAACTATCCCTCTAAAATGAGGAACCCCACAGAAATAACCTTAATTTCAACTATTTGCAGACATTAGAATCAAACACAACTTTGCGTTAAGCAGTTACCTTCATAACCCTATGTACGTTTTCCTCACCATTGAGAAATAAAATCATTTATAATATGATTTTTGATCTATGACAAACAGTGATCACTCTGTTTAACCTTTTCCTGTACATTTACATTACCGTCACTTACATTTGCATTTTACATTTATGCACTTGCTTAACAAAAACAATTAAAATGTATTCTGGTAGCTTTTATAAAGGGGTTACGAGTTTGGATTTGTTTTCCGTTTGGTTTTCCTTTGGGTTATTTTTTTTATTAAATATACCTTTTGAAGTGAAGTCACATTAAAAACAACAAATAAAGTGGAAGTAATTAAACAAAAATATGGAATTGGTGAGTTTTGTTCTACCACATGCACGATCTTGAAAAGGCAAATACTGCATTGGTTTAATTACAAATTAATTAGTGTGTAAAGTAAAACAGGGCCCAAACAAATGAACCGGTGTATTTCTTTTCTTGGCAGAGTGGTTTGATTTGTGTTTGTGAGTAGGAGCTGCTTGTCTTTTTTTTTTTTTGAGCAATTATTTGTATGTTTGTGTGTGTGTAAGGGTTTGGAGTACGTTAATTTTAAATGGGGTTGTTCAAAATCTGTTTCTTTTATATCTTTTAAAATGAATAAAGGAGGACAAAATAATTGAGTTTTTATTCTTTTTATTTGATTATTTTTGTTTTATGGTTCCCATTTCGTCAAACCATGGTTTTAGAAACACGTTCCGTGCTATGCTACACTTGACAAAACCTCAAAGCAAACATCCAATCTGCAGGCAAAATAATTGTAACCATAAAAATCCTTGCTGCATCATGCTTTTTTTAGTTAATGTTTTTGTATATATTTGAAATCCAGAATGAAAATCTGATTTAAACACATAGGTACATAAATAATAATAATTCATAAAAAAGGTAATGACCTGATTTACTAATGCTTGTTTTTTATTAGCTATTATTATTACTATTACAATTTGTTTAAACATAACCACTGCACAGCAGTTAAACACCGTGGAACATAACCACTGCACAGCAGTTTAATTGTAACATTGTAAACATTAACAATGTTTACATTGTAACATTGTATAACATTAACAATGTATGTTTACAGTATGTGCTGGCCTTCTGTGCCTCGGCTGCACGAATGTAGCGTGTGTGATTTTTTGCTGAAATATGTCATTTTTCCCATATTAAAATCAGTGCGACACACTTTGCAAAAGGTGTGGGCGTTGTTTACATGGCTTCGAGACCAGAAATTAGATTCTTCCGTCTATCTGTTGTTAAATTTACACCAATATTATTTTTTTCTTCGCTGGAGCACCACAGACTCTTCTCCTTCCATTTCTGCCACTGATGCTAGATCCAACTATACCTGCGCAGAAATCAACTGCACAACTGGGTTGTAGGTTGCCAGTTGAGGTCACAAATGTGTTGTGTTCTTGTATTATTGATTCACCAGAAGAGGGCACTAGGGGTTACTAAGTTGGTACCTATAAAAGGTGTAGAAGAACAATTGAATGTGTGCAACCATGTGGCATGCTGGCTGTGTTTGCTGTTGACCTCTGATGCCAATAAAGCTTCGAATTTTTACTTCTGGAGACTGACTCTTCATGCTTACCTGGACTTGAAACACTACAAAATGTTTTGAAATGTGTATTGTGTCGATTGTGTGAGGTGATGCATTTCATACAGGATCTAGCAACTGTACAACCTTGGAATAAAATATTGATGTGATTATTCATATAACTAAATTTGGGCCATACAAATTACAGGAGTCTCCCGGGAGAAATACCAAAATGGGAGGTGGGCGGGAGATGGGTGTGAAATACGGGAGACTCCCGGGAAAAAACGAGAGTGTTGACAGGTATGGACAGGACAGACTCTATATATATTGCACACCCTGCACCACTGTCTTTTTGTCTAATTTGTGCAGAACCTCTTGGTAAACTGTCAAAGCTTAATTTTAACCACCAATGCAAGTATTTACCTTACTTCTACATCCTTGCGAAGGGTTGATGTAGAGATTTTATAAGATGCTAGTTTGGGTTCTCTAGGCCAGGGGTCTGCAACCTTCAATGTCAAAAAAGTAATTTTGGCCCCTTTCATACCGAATAAAATTCACTTGGAGCCACAAAATATTTGATGCCCAAATAAAGATAACACGGCAAATATAGCTAAAGTTTTATATTCAGATGCTACAGGGCAGAGGAATAGCAATCATTTCAGAAGTGAGGGGGACAGAAATGTCAAATGTAAAAATAATAATAATAAATGTTATAGTATTTTTGCATGTATAATTGACAAAAATATTATTATCTCTTACTTTTAATTGGCTAAGAAATAAAATATACTGCTTGACAATAAATAACATCATGTGGTTATGATTGTACAATCAGTATATAAACTACAAACACTTTTATTTTTATCACAGAATAAGGCAGAAAATATAAGTGACCCTGGAGCACAAAAGCAGTCTTAAGTCGCTGGGGTATGTTTGTAGCAATAGCCAAAAATACATTTTGTGGGTCAAAATTATTTATTTATTTTATGCCAAAAATCATTAGTATAAGTAAATATCATGTTCCATGAAGATTTTTTTGTACCGTAAATATATCAAAACTTCATTTTTTTATTAGTAATATGCATTGCCAAGAACTTATAAATCTCAATTTCGAAAAATTGACACTTAAGACTGATTTTGTGGTCCAGGGTCACATTGTATCATTCATATTTATTACCTGGAGAAGACTTGAAAAACACAAAAACCATATTGTCTTCACTTTTCATCAGTTACGTTTTATGCTTGTTATTCAGCTTAGCTACAGCGATATGTGGGATGACTGTCAAACGTTACTATTACTTCTCTTATGAGTCCGTTTTGGACTTTCTGCGGGAGAGCGCCCTCTGGCTTCGAGAATGAATGAAACATACATGAGAGTGAGAGTGTTCAGTGCTCCGTGATGTTCACATCGTTTTGGATACAAATAAAACGTATATCCAAAACGACATGACTAACTTTTCTCTTTTAATTAAATCTAGATTTACTCACATTGGCCCATGAAAACTTCTACATTAACACACTTGACCTATTGCAGAGTAAGAGGACATTTGAAGCATCTGAAGCATAGGGGACAGATGTGAGCAGCAGCTCGTCCAATCGTTTGCAGCAAAAACACTCCAATCAGTGAGGTCGAAACAAGCTTTTAAATCTTGCTCTGCTTCATTAGTCCATCCTTTAACAGTTCATAATACAGGTTTAGCAGATAAAAATTTCTGCCTGTAGGTCGGTAATAGATTAACCAAACAGATAGTCCTAAAGTTGCTCGTGGGACAGAGTGATATGCATCCTTTATCGCCGTATAACAATGATTTAATATATTACTGTCTCTGGTGGGACATGTGATGTGCTGTCTGTATTTTGGCAGTTCGCAGGGAGAGATTTGCTTTGTTTGTTTTAATGATTAAAACAGAGTCCGGGTGTTTTTGTTCTGTGTCTGTGATCAGATCAGCGAATTTCTGTAAAGCTGAGCTCACGTGCGCTTGCGTAGGAATGTAGACACTCGCGAGAATGAACGAACAGTTGGGAGAACATCTAACAACTAATTAAGTCAATTGACATCAGGTCTGTAACATGATTAGCTATAAAATGGATGTCTTAGAGAGGCAGAGTCTCTCAAAAGTAAAGATAGGCAGAGGCTCTCTGTGAAACCTGTGAAAGAGTGCGTAAAAAGATTGTGGGATTCTTTAAAAACAACGTTCCTCAATATCAAACTGCAAAAGCTTTGCAAATCTCATCATACAGTGCATAACATCATAAATAGATTCAAAGAAACTGGATAAATATCTGTGCGTAAGGGACAAGGCCGAAGACCTTTGTTGGATGCCTGTGGTCTTCAGGGCCTCAGACGACACTGCATCACTCATCGGCATGATTCTGTCATTGACATTACTAAATAGGCCCAGGAATCCTTCCAGAATCCACTGTCTGTAAACATAATCCAGATGCCAACTAAAGTTCTATCATGCAAAAAGGAAGCCATGTGAACAGGTTCCTGAAGCGCCGTCGTGTCCTGTGGGCAATGGCTCATTTCAAATTGACTATTTCAAAGTAGAAAAGTGTTCTATGGTCAGACGAGTCCAAATTTGACATTCTAGTTGGAAATCACGGACACCGTGTCCTCCGGGCTAAAGAAGAGGGAGACCTTCCAGCGTGTTATCAGCATTCAGTTCAAAAGCCAGCATCGCTGATGATATGGGGTTGCATAAGTGCATACGGTATGGGCAGCTTGCATGTTTTGGAAGGCACTATGAATGATGAAGTGTATATAAAGGATTTAGAGCAACAAATGCTCCCCTCCAGATGACGTCTATTTCAGGGAGGGCCTTGTGTACTTCCGCAGGACTAAGCAAAACCACATACTGCAGCTAATACAACAGCAAGGCTTCATAGTAGAAGAGTCCGGGTGCTGAATTGGCTTGCCTGCAGTCCAGATCTTTCACCTGTAGAGAACTTTTGGCATGTCATTGTATGAAAATTATTTCAAAGATGACCACAAACTCTTCAGCAGCTGGAAACATATATCAGGCAAGAATGGGACCACATTCCAACACCAAAACTCCATAAACTCGATGCCCAGATGTCTTCAAACTGTTTTGAAAAGAAGAGGAGATGCTACACCATGGTAAACATGCTGCAGTCCTAACTATTTTGAGACCTGTAGCAGGCATCAAATTTGAAATGAGCTCATTTTGTGCATACAATCCTGAAATATCCAACATGGTCTCATAAAAATACGTACCTCTGTGCACTTTCTGTGCGACGCCGTTTTATGTACCTTACTGTACGTTTCGCTGCAGTTTCAAAGGGAAATGTCCACTGAGTGGCGTTAAAACACAGATTAAATACCTGAACTCTGGCACGTTTTTATTACATGGATATAGGTACATATTGCTGTGTTTTTATTACGTTGCTACAGAAACGTATTGCGGCGGTTCAGAATTCAAATATCCGGGGTCTGTCCCTAAAAGTTAATGCTCTATCATACCCTACACCAAACCCAACCCTAAACCTAGCCGATAGTGTTAACAAATGCAAAACTGATATAAAAACGTATTTGTTGATGCAACTATGCCATTTCAGCTTCCTTTTATGCAGATTTGAACTGCTTTGTCAAACCGTGATTACACAGGAGCTCCTCGCCTTTTAAGTACATCTCCGTACTCCGTGAACTACCGAATAAACTTACTGTCTATCTAAACCCATAAATATGAAGATGGATATGTGTGATGCTAACGTTCAAAAGCAGAAGTTTTCAAATCTCCCAGCTTTTTAATATTGTTTTGAAGTCATAACATGATATTCTTCAAATAATTGTGCGGAAATACGTTTTATTAATCAAAACTCTGTAAATGTGTGTGAAAAGGAGTAACAGATTTGGAAACTGCAGTAATATGTAGTTATTGGTACATATTTCGTGTCTCGCTAAAAAGTGCACCCAGGTACGTAAATGCTATGAGACCAGGTAGAACATTTCTCAGTTTAAACATTTGTTATGTTATCTATGTTCTACGGTGAATATAATATTGGCTGATGTGATTTTGAAATTATTTTAGTTTTCATTTTATTCAAATTTAAAAAACGTCACATTTCCGTAATTCGGGTTGTAGATCAATCAAAAATAGCTGATGAGTATATAAAAAATTCATATAATTGTATTCTTCAACATTTAGAGAGACGCTGTAAATGTGATGTCTTCGTGGTACACATATTGTTGTGGAAACAAACAATGGTCTTCTCAAATTTGTCAATAAAGCTCAAGAAGCAGAGTTCCAGATGTCAAAATAAGACTTTATTGACCACAGCAACAAAGCCACCGATGACAGCCACCGCATCTAATTATCTGTCTGTCCGCGCATCCATTTTAGACCTTTCTTTCTTACTATAATTGGTAGTTCCGGTTTTTAATTGGCTATGCCTATCTGGTTTGCTACAATTTCTTATCAGCCCACCTGGCCAATTGTTTAATGGTGGAATTTGGCCAGATCAGCCACTTTTATTCCGCTGCCAATAAGGTGGTCACATGAGTCATACATCAAACTTGTTTACATGTCATACTCTGGAAATCACCCAAAGTTCATAAGGTTATTTAAGTTCACTGATACAATCCAATGGAAACCGCCAGAACTGCCCAATGGTTAGGCCCTCAGACTTACATTCTACATTAGGACATCCTGTATTGGAAGAACTCTACATATAAATCAGTATATTGATTACTTTCATGACCATGCATCATATTTTTGAGTAAAATAATACCATATTGAGTAAATAGCATAATATAAAGTAAAATGACACAATATATTCAGGATTAAAGTTGAAAAAGAAGCAGATAAAAATGCAAAGCCATTACATCAGAAAATAATCTATGGTTGGATCAGGCATCAGAAATTGTATTTGGCAGAAATTGGACTACTTTGGAAAAAAATATTATAATAAGCCTATATTCAATACTGAATATGCTAAAAATATAAAAGTTTAGAAAATATTCAACAAGACTTCAACAAGTTGTTAAATCTTAATTTATTTGTATTCCTTTGTTTTGCATGGAAACACTGTGTGCTTTTGCATATAAACGCTTAGTATGCAATCTTGCAGATTCAAGACTGCATCGGTTACAAAAATTGCATTATAAATGTTAATTAGAGATTTTTTTACCCAACTTTTTAACATTTACAGGAATGTATAATTCAGTAATTTAATTAAATAAACACTACAAAATAATGCTCTGCCTTTTTCTAGTTTTGGATGCAGAACGTGGCTAAAACAGATATAGCCTATTTGTAATCTGCTCACTTTGTAGACCCTAAAATTGATATCAAATGATATTATTGAATAATGTTATTTTGAATGACCAGCGATGGATCTCGGTTGCCCCGCCCTATGAAAACCTCATTGGACACACGTGACCACTCATAGGCGTGGCTTTACGTCCTCGCATTAGATTAGATTCAGGCTGGCCTTCGTCGAGCCTCAGTCGACGTCTGTTTCTTTGATTTATAGTGTTCGAAGAGAGTAAAAGTTTTAAAAGTTTGTGTCCTGCTGAAGTGCGACATCATTTCGCTGCAGCTGTTTGCAGGTCGACAATTGTGAAGCTTTGCAATTCACATTTTAGTCATTTTCCTTTGTGAGGGTGAGTTTTCGCGCGCATGCATGTGCTGCAGAAGCGTCCATTGTACGTTAGTTTGCTGTTAAGAATGCTGTAACCTCAATTATTGCAATACGTATTTTTCTTAAATCTATTTTTAGTTGTTTCAGTTTACATAGAAGTTGGATGCTTGAATGTTCGAAGCTGTATAATGTTTTTGATTTGTGTGTGTGCGCGCATTTTCTAGCTAACGTTACGTTAGCTGGTAAGCTAAGTTAACTCCTGCTATTTAAACCAGCGCGTGCTATATAGTGAATACCACGCGAACAATTTATTTCGTAAAATAGTCAGGCCTTAATCAGGAGCGTTCGGTTTTACAGAAATATTAAAAAGGAGTAATCTCAAAATGTGGCGTTAACTGCGTTTGGGCCCTTGGCCTGTTCGTATATGCGTAGTTAACGTTAGCTCGTTAACATTTTAGCGCACATAAAAGGTAACGTTAGCACAAAAGTCTTAAATATGGCAGCCTTTTCTCTTCTAAATTAAATAAGGGAGCATATCTGTAAATCATTTAATTAAAGTTTTAAATGACTGAAATTTAAATAGCTAAACCGGTTTCTGTCTTTTTGCCATATTGTACATTTTAGGTCGATATGGGTAAGAAGCAGGGAGGCAAATCAAAGAAGGAAGCTCATGAGGTGGAGGAGTTTGTGGTGGAGAAGGTGATGGACCAGCGAGTGGTCAATGGGAAAGTTGAGTTTTTCCTCAAATGGAAAGGCTTCTCAGAGTGAGTACTTTTTGGATTTCTTGCAAGTATACTGAACTGTTTGTTTTGGGATTTATGTCATTTTGATTCATGTGATGAGAGTAACGTTAACAAGATATCTTAATTTCCTTCAGTGTTGACAACACTTGGGAGCCTGAAGATAATTTGGACTGCCCTGAACTAATTTCTGCATTCCTGGAGTCTCAGAAAGGAGTGGTGGAGAATCCAGAAGCCGTAAAAAGAAAATCCTCCACGGATGAACCAGAAACAGATGAGAGCAAGGCGAAGAGAAAAAAGGAAATGGTAAAGTATTGTTTGCTTATCAGTTTTGATTTTAACATTACTTAATGATTAAAACTGACTTGCAAATAAAATTGTGTAGCTCCAGTCTGACAAGCCAAGAGGGTTCGCAAGAAACCTTGAGCCAGAGAGGATCATTGGAGCGACTGATAGCAGTGGAGAGCTCATGTTCCTCATGAAGTGGTAAGAAACCCATGTAGTTTTCTATATTTGATTAAAAATAACATCACCGTAGCAGTATATAGTCGTTCCGGAAAAATGTCCACACCCTCATGTTGTTCCTAACCTGCTATTATTTCTAAGGAACACAAACCACAATTGTACTAATGGTTTTTCAATTGTTTTTGTCCAGATATTTAAGGTAGTGGGGTCCAAAATTGCAATGGATCACAACCTTTTTTAAAAATATTGTTTTCCAGAATAGTCATGATGTTTTGATACAACTTGAGTAAATGATCCCTGAAAATGGAGTCCGCTCAAATGGTATTGTCATTTAATCACCCTAATGTCATTCCAAACCTTTGACTTCTTTTTGAATGTTAAAATATATTAAGATTGTTAAATAAACAGCTTCATTTCCCTTTGACTTTCTATTGTAAGGACAAAAATAAACAGTGCAAATCAATTAGAATGCAAACTGTTTGTTTGTCAACATTCATCAAAATATCTCGTGTTAAGCATAAAGTTAGTCATACAGGGGTGCGTTTCCCAAAAGCATCGTTAGCTGACTATGGTTGTTAGTTCCATTAAACTATTGGTAACGATGAAACTTGTGACCATAGTTGGGTTTGGGAAACTCCCTCCAGGTTAGGAACAACATGAGGGTGAGTAGGCTAAACAATAAGAATGATGGTTATTAGCTGAACTGTTCCTTCACAAAAGGCCTGTAGGGGGCAGCATGTCCACATGTAAAGCCTTTCTTATTCAAAGACCCAATATAATGTCTTGTGAAGTTCAAGGCTGCACTTCCTGCTCTAATTGTCATTCTGTATCTGTAACCAGAGATCTGTTTTGTGTTCACAGGAAGGACTCTGATGAGGCGGACCTGGTACCTGCAAAAGAGGCCAACACCCGTTGCCCACAGATAGTCATTGCCTTTTATGAGGAAAGACTAACTTGGCATTCCTGTCCTGAAGATGAGCAACAATAACATCCCACGTCTCGCTGAATTGTGCTTTAGTGTCTTCCACATGTACAGTGTTAGCGGAAGTTTTCATAGCCTGACGGTGGAGGAATTATATATATTTTTTTTTATAAATGTATTGAGGTTTGGCTGGAAGCTATGTGCATGACTCTAGTGAAACAATGAAAGTATGTACAAATGAGGTGGGGTTTTTGTTTTTAAAAGTTGCTAATATGTAGGGAGCCGTAACTATTCATTTGAACTAGGTGTCGCAGCAGTGATGTTTATCATTAATGCACTGGCTTGTGTTTTTCTTTCACTCTTGTCATTCAGAGAGATCCAAAACTTGCGTTCTGTCCATAGTTTCTTCTGGTGGACTATGCTGTCATTACCGTAGTAGTTTTTTCCTTTTTTTTTATTCATTGTTACCTGAATATTGAAGTTGTCCGTTTATGTCAATGTCTGTGTAAATATTTCTTATTTTTTAGTTCAATAAAGGTGTATATGCCTGCTTTTAATCTGTTTAAATGTTTCTTTAAATATCCAAAGCTGATGTTTATGGCTAAACTCTTTACTATCTGCCTCAAAACATGGTTATTTGAGTGCTATCAAATTGTGCTTTCTCTAGGCTGTTGACATGCAATGGACTTTCATATTTGTGATTTGCTATAGTGAGCCTGTTACGGCTGCAACAAACAATTATTTTGATAATCTAATGATTATTAGAGTGATTAATTGTCAAACATTTCACTGTTTAATCAATAGACTTTGTTTGACTTGATTATTCAGCTTTTGAATTTAGTTAAAATAAGTTATACATGAAGAGTTCAGATGCAAAAGTAATTTTTTATTTTAATAAATGCCTAGATGTAAATGTTTTTTGTTAGTTCATTTCTGTATTATTGATAAAATGGCTTTAAATCTCCAGTAATATCAATTTAATGGCAATGTATCGTTTTCTATGCGAATCAAGTGAAATAACTGAACATAAATATAGGAGCATGAGAAAAATGCACATTTTAGAAAAAAATGCAGATGGCACTTGAGGCTTTTGCATCTGAACTCTTCACATATTTCAACATAAAGGTTTCAGATTAAGAAAAGCATTATGTAATCATTATTATCCAATTAATTGGCAACACTTTACAATAAGGTTCATTAGTTAACATGAACTAAGAATGAACAATACTTCTACAGCATTTATTAATCTTAGTTACTGTTCATTTCAGCATTTACTAATGCATTTATAAAAATCACAAGATGTGTTTTTTAACATTGATAAATGTACTTTGAACTAACATGACCAATGAACAACTGTATATACAAAGATGAATACATAAATGTATTGTTCATTCATGTTAATGAATACATTAAATAATGTTAACAAATGATACCTTATTGTAAAGCGTTACCAATTTATTATACAAATAAATGTAATTGGCTCACAAAATGAGATGCCAGACAGAGACACTCTCACCATTTAATTAACTACATGAAACAGTAACTGAATGACATCATTCTGCCTATCATCTCCTTTTGTAAATTGTAAGTCATATAGATAAGAAACAAAATAAAGATAAGTGATAAGACGCTTTGGATAAGCTATTTTATTCACAAGTTCACAACATAATATCTTTAAATACCTTAAAGGGCTATGATAACCAAAAACAGTCCTGAGCTAGAACAAGCTTTGATCTCTATAAGCCAAACTGTCACTTTAATGAAATAATTTTTCCCCCTCTAATAAAAATATTTTATCATTTGCTAGCTCCACACTGGAGAGCTGCTTTATAACAGAATATCAAGTTGTAATTCTAACTGACAGTGCGCACTGACTGTTTTTTCTTGTTTAATACTGTAAAGCTTGAATTAAGGCTTTACATAATTAAGGTTTTACTGTAAAGCTTGAATTAAGGCTATCTATTGCATAAAGTATTATATAAATAAACATGATATGACCAGACTTTACTGGAGCACTTTACTGAACTGCAGAGCTCATGCAAACATCCACATCATTGTAATGAGATGCATTGAAAAATTATGTAAACTGCTGCTTTCACACTGCTGTCAGTTTTTGTTGTTTATTTCGTTACTGAGAGGAAAGCGCGCAATATATGTTTACATATTCCCCCAAACACCGTCAGCAGCTTCAGCTTCGTTCGGCTGGGTTTGGCTCTGTCCCAAATGGAATGCATGTTTTGTAGGTCAAACCTGTTTTACAGTAATGATAGTGCATTTTAACTGAAGCTTCTTACCAACTGGTGATTAAAAATGCGGAAGAGTGTTTTCCTATAGTTATTTCAAAGTGCATTGCAGTAGTCTTTTGCAGAAAGAGTTAATTTGAGTGTGCACAGTTATGAGAAAGTTTGTATCAGTGTATCACTTTCTTTTTAAATAGGCCCCAAAATAACTGCTTTTTCATAACAATAAGTGCCTTACTCCTTTTACCATTTACATAGGCTATTCTGTGTTCTGTTCAAAGCACAAAATGCTTTTCATCTACAGTCATTTGAGAATTTAGGAAGTAGATAAAGGAATAGCCCACATTTTGTAATCAGAGTGACACATTTAAATGCTTAATTGCACAATTTAGTTGAGTCATAAATTTTCCAGAACCACAATCATTCATTTTTAGCTAATTTTTTAGGTGTGACTTTCAGAGGTTTCTCTTCTAATATTTCAGAGTGTCAGTTACACAACTCAGAAATTGCTGTCCCAGACTTTAGCTGGAATCAGTTAGATATATACTGTGTTGTGCGTATCTAAAACACACACAGACAGTCAGTTAACCATGGAAAAAAAGCAGTGTGACCAATAATGTCATTATATTTCCTGACCTCTCTGCTGCCTCCACCATCAGGGTTAGAGTTCACAAGTTCATGTTCTGTACACTTTATCAGACACGGGTTGCAGAAGGCATGGGTTTCTATTGGTAAAAATGCTTCAGATTGTGTCTAAGAAGTTTTAAGAACAGTTGCACATCATGGAAATCCCACTAAAAAACCTCTGTGTGCGTGATCTGGGTTGTGAAAGTCATTAAAAGGGGGGGGGGGGCAGTCATACACCATCAAACTCTCTTATTCAGTGAGGATATCTTGAAACAAACAAGAGAAAGCAAAAGAGCTATTTGACGTCTATAACCGCGTTGTCAGATCATGTCCACTGGAAAACACATTTATTTCAATTTGCTTGGCTGGTTTCAGGTCGCATGACAAAGATTAGCAGCATAGTGATGGACTTTGAGTTCTAGGGCTTTTTTCTCTCAAGAACCTGCTTTTGTAATGTCATCCTGAAACAAGCAGGTCAGATGACGAACTGAAAACTCTTTACAGTGATAATAAAATAACTGCATTGACACTTGTAGGCTGATGTTTGTGTGTATTTGTACTGGCTTCTTAAAGGGTAATATATTACACAAAAGATAGTGTCTCATATGCTCTGTTTAACAAGGGTCCAATCCAATCAGTACATATTGTGGTTACAAGCACTGATTTCTGAATTAGGAAATCAAGTTGTGGTATTGGTAACATGGTGGACTGTATTATGACACAGGGTATGTATTGATGAGTAAAAGTCCAGCTTCCCACACTATTGGACCTCTGAGTAAATTATCAATATAAAAACAAATTAGATCAGGTATGTTTTTGGAGATCCGTTCAACCAATCAACAATTTTCAAGCTATTTTTAACATCCCTGCAGAGTCAAAACTGCTTCCTTAATAAAATATTACTGTGGGGAAACAGATTTTTGGAAGGGAAAATGTCAAAAGCAGTACTCAAGTTACACAACTTGTGTATGTAAATTTTGACGCGCACACTCCACCCAAGGGGGCTACCCAATGTCAGTATATATATAAGTCAGAAAACAGTGTGGTGTAAACAGGGTCTGCTGAGTGAATGTTATGTATGTTTGTGTCAGACACACCATACGCAAGTTGGCTGTTTCTCATTTAGCAGTAGATTTCACTGAGAGGGTAAGAAAATACATAAATTGCAAAACTAAAGAAACTGATCAGAATCAAAATGCTTAATAGACGCAACTTAATAGTTGTGTAAGTTTAGCTACATTTCCAATAATTCCAGCAGAATACAACTACATATAAATGAAAGTGCAAAGGAAGTTTAAAACAAAATAATCTTTTATGTATGGCTGAAGAAATGTTTCATGTGATAGACTATGTCAAAAAATGAATGGGAGAAACTTGGAGAGCAGCAGAGCAGTCAACTCTTACCAGAGAGAGCAACATTGCAAGTAGCCAACCACTAAAATCCAGCCAAGCACATCCACACATGGAGGACCAAGACAATGAAAGGTAAATGAGCTATGTGAAATTTGCTAAGTTTAATAGATGTATAAATATCTAAAATAAACAGAACCCAAAAACTCATAATCTGTTTTAAATATATGATAATGACCACAAGTAAATGTGCTATTGGTAATAATAATAATATACCTTTATTTAATGTTAACAATTCTAGCATTCTTTCACACAATCTATGGGTTTTAATTATAAAAGATTTTGTTATCTTTTTTATTTTAAAAGTACTTTTTCATAGCAGTTGTAGATTTTAGTAAATGCCATAGGGATCTATTGCAAACGGAAAATATATATGCAACTATGAAACAAATACAGAATAGTAGTCTACACAATAGTAAATACCAAAATGTATGGAAATGGTAATGGTTAATTTTCTTGTTAACACTGTACATGCATAACATTTTGATGTGCATTGTTTTTGTGTGTTTGGAGAACGGGTTTACAAAATAGCATAAGTTCTGCTTTTTGAACACTTCCAAGAACTTTTATTTGTGGGCATGTTTATCTAGAGTGTGTTTAAAATGTACCACTGATACCAGCTGAAAATATTGGGTATTGTGGCAACATGTCCTCTCCACATAGCTGTCATGTGCCACAGACCACAAGTGGTAATTGTTAGTTTGACTCACCATCTGGAAATTCTGGAAAAAATGAAACTGAAACAATACAAAGAGACATACTCATATTCATTTTATTTGTCAACTACCCATCACACACACATACATACATGCATTATGTATATGTATATATAAATAATATATAAAATTAAGAAACACTTTAAATCTGTTGTGGATTTTCTGTCTGGTCCCATTTTGTTTGCTTTGCCTCATAACAGGCTCTTTGTAAGTCCTGTATTACACTGTCACAGGTTAACAAAAATAATAACTATCAGGTCAGACTGAAATGCTTGGAGACACTGGTAAAAATAAACTACAGCCACTTGGCTTTAATGCTTTGATCCCTCAGGAGGATATCCCATGACCAGGGGGACAGGAAGCGTTTTGTTTATATGGCCATATGGTTAAATCATTACCATTATGATTTCTGAATGACCCATTTTTGTAAATTAGTTTCGGTAATAGGTTCACACAGAACCTTTTTTTAATTTAAATAAAATATGAACTATATAGACAGCTGTAATATTCACAATGATCATCTTCCTTCCTAATACACACAGTATTAGGAAGATTATTATTGTGAATATTACAGTTGTCTACATAGTTAATCTTTCATTTAAAAAAAACTGCTTTGCAAGATACAGATTAACAAATGATGCCCTGATTGAATGAAAATGTCTGAACTATGAAACAAATGTTCGCCTATTTATTAAGAGGGTCTCTAAATATCACGCCTCAGTCAAGCTCAAAGGTTCCCCCTGAACGAGTCGCAGAGAGTGGTTTCTATCTGACTACTATTTGACAATCAGAAATAAAAAATAGCCTACATTTATTTGTAAAAATTCCCAAATGGCTATACCAACGTATATCGTTTATTATTATGTGGTAATACATTGTTAGCATTATTACAGTTTATTTGCTGTAATGATAACGCGCCTGGTGATATTATACAGGACAAGCATGAACAAATAAACTGAGAAGTGCTGGAACGCAGTTTTTCAGTGTTGAGAGCAGCGCATGCGCACATCAAATTCTGCGAGTCAAAAACTTTCATTTCCTACACGCGAACTTGTTTGCCACTTTCAATCACGTCAGTCCTAGGAGCACCTGGACCAAGCTGGCAGAAATATACGACACGACAGAAAAGGTGAGAACAAAAATTGACGTGGCATATCAGAAATATATATAAAGCGAGAAGATATATTAACATAGTTGTGTAGCCTACTTAACAAAACAGTATCCGCAGAGTGAGAAAACTTTTGTGTCATTGATACAGCTGCCGTTCGTTTGAGTGAAAACTGTTCCTCATACATTTTAAATACTATTCCTTGATGTTTGGCAGATGTCCTGACATTTTATCCTACCCGTCAGATTTTCCTACCTCGGCTCACATTGAGAATTTTTCGTTGTACTTCTTTAATGGGAGGTAGCAAAATCTGAAAGGGTAGAACAAATCGCATCACCGGTCATTGGACGTTTTCAGCTTTGGTTGGAACTTATAGTCTTCAATTAAACATTTTAGTTAAGCGTGTTATTTTAGAGGTAGGATATATATACAGCTTTTAAAACATACGTGTCAAATGAATGCAATGTTTGTGTTCATGTTTATCAGGGCAAAAGAAAAAAGGTGCATCGTATTATTGACCTATATTCAAAAATAGAAAGAAACAAAGAAGCTGCTTAGAATAAAAAACAAAAAAACAGGTCAAAGTAGCCCTGATCTTGTAAGTTCAGGGTATCTTCTTGTCTGCTGGCCAATTAGTCTGGGATTCCTAACCAACTAAGTAATTAAGTTATCATCAAAGTGAACTAGTTTGAATATGCAAGTCACTGATGGCATGTTTATTTGGACTAATACTGATGGGATTTTCCTTTATTGGATTCAGGAGAAAGGAAATGTATCTGCTTTATGGTTCCATTAGAAATTATACTCTCTTACTTGTAGCAAGTCATACACAGGAAAACAAAGCCTGATTTCATTGAAGGAGCCAAAATGCTTAGCCAGAATTTGCTGTTGCATGAAATTGATTTATTGTTTTAATGTCTGACATTACACATTCATCACTGCAACTTGCTTCCCTGCTCAATAGTTATGAAAAGCCATCATTGCTTTTTAACCACTTATAGTAAAGTGTTTGGTACAGATTGATTTATGGCAGATTGATAAAAAATATTTTCATCACTATCTTGAGATCTGTAATAACAGTTTGCACTGCTGTTTTTTTAGACTGATTTCTTCAGTCTTAGTGCGTTTAGATCTGAAACAATCCAACACGGTACAAAAATGATTGGTCATTTGTTGTTTTTCATTACTACTGTAAATTACTTCTAGCCTATTTTTTCCTTTTAAAATAAATTGATCTTGACATGAAACGGGCATAGAAAATAATGATGAAACAAACAAACTGACAAGGAGTCTTTCTTTTTCCAGTCAAGTCTCTGAAATGGAAAACAGAAACCTTGTGAAGAAGGTCAGTGTCTTGTTCTTTCACCCGTACATTCATCTATAGTTTTGCTTTGTGTGACTCTGCGGTCCTTATCTAGTAAACTGATTATTCAGATGAAACCTTGACTCTGTTGGCAAACAGTAAAATGCTTTTATAAATCAATTGGTTGCCAGTAGAAAGAAAAGTAAATCCTCTTGGATGGAAACAAGTTTTTAATTACACTTTTTAACTGAACTGTGGTTGCATCATGTCGTTTTGTCTTTTGGAATTGTTTAAAGCAGAAACTGGTAGCATAGTTCCACCAGTGACCATTGATGTTATTTCTGGTTCATTTGTTTGTCAAATCTCTTTTCACAGCCATGCAATACAATAAAGACTGGCTTGCATTAAAATTATTTATATTTAGTGATATGTTTATTCAGAAATAATTAAGGTGACGTTTCTCAGATTGCTGCAACTTAAATGGCTTGTATATGTTAGCTGTTTTTAGGGAAGTATTTTGTTTGACCTCAAATAGGTTTGTTGGCTGTGATGCAAGTGTGTTGATTTGAGAAATTCCAACTGTACATTACAAATTGCTGCCAAATTCCCTCCAAAACTCCAGTTAGTGTGAAATGTGGGTGAAATGGCAGAATCTGAATGAAAGTGGTGTAACTGTAACTCTTTATGAGGAAAAAGTACAAGCACGCTTTCTGCGGAGTCACTTCTTTGTTCAATTTGACCAACACTGCTCATAAACACTTATTTTTCTCTAACTGCAGGAGTTTGTAAGTGTATGGGTACGAGGTCCTCAGGTACACAAGGAGGATTTCTGGCACGCATACGCCACCTATGAGATCTGCCTTCATGTGAGTGTAGATACTCAAATGTTTGCCTTGCACTTTCTACTGTGGAATGTTGCTGTTCAGACTTTATTCTGAAGGATGTTTGGCTTTCTGCCTATAGCATCACATGTTAACCAATGAGAGCATTTTTCTTGATTATAGACCAATAGTATGTGCTTCCGGAAGAAGACCTCTTGTGTGAGGAGGAGGTATAGTGAGTTTGTCTGGCTGCGTCAAAAACTACAGAACAATGCTCTGCTTATGTAAGTACGTTTGAGGATCTCAGACTCTGCAGTATTATATTTTAATTTACAGTAAAAAAAAAAAAAACAATAACCAGTAATAATATTGAGTTTTTATTTAAAGTACCTACATGTAAATGTAACACTTGACATTAAACGTGGAACACACAACATTATTTTCGCAAGTTAAAAAATAAATACAACTTCACGTTGTGTCAATCACGTCTCCAAAACATTGTCCGTCATAAAAAAATTTGGATCAGGTTCAATTGTCTGCGTTTTCGCATACATAGCATGCATTTTGATAAGGATGAGGAATATGGAAAATGCATGCGAAAATTTCGGACTCTGTGTGCAATGGCTTTAATACATTATTTATTCATCAAACATACTTATTTTTCATTTCAAATTTGCACATATCAGACCTGCACACACATAATTGTCTATATTATATATTGTGTTTTTGCTTTTTTGTACATTGCCTATTTGTATATTTTTATTTTGTTGTCTGTCCTGTCCTGTTGCTGTCATTCTGTTGCACTGTGAAGCTTCTGTCACTATAACAAATTCCTCGTATGTGTAAACATAGCTGGCCAATAAAGCTCATTCTCTTTCTCTCATAAAAACTTGATTGTTCTTGGTAGAAGTGTAATTTCTCCCTTTCTTTGCTATTTCTGTAGAGAGTTACCTAAACTCCCTGCCGGGAATCCTTTCTTCAATCTCAATAGTGATTTCCAGATCACACAACGGATGCAGGGACTGCAACAGTTTCTTGAGGCGTGAGTTTCTTCAGTGGCTCTGTCATAGTTTTTGATTAACTTGATTGAAATGGGTTAGAAAAAATTCTGACATTTGTCCCTAGTTTCACAGACAAGGCTTAAGCCCGTTCCCAGACTAAAATGCATGTCTGAGCTGCTTCGACTGGAAGAAACTTGCACTGACATATCTTAAAACAAGTCAGGGCCATTGTTTTGTCTCAAGATGTACACCAGCAATGTATTTTTTTTCTAAGGCATGCTTATAAAAGCTACTTAGATGTCCTATATTGGTCTGGTCATACAGATTGGGTTGAAGAACATGCAGTATTTTTGCCATCTAGTGGCTGCTGGGATGAAAAATTTATTTAGATAGTATTTTTTTTTTACATTTATTTCATATATATTTTCACTATATTTAATTGAAAATATAGATATTAAAATATAAATGTATGTATTTGACACAGTATTAAAATTGCCCATGATGGTTTAAATAGTATAAGCAGAGTTTGTTAGGGTAATAGATTTTTGTATTAATTTGAAGAAAAATGTCAAATATATATTTTTTGTCTAGCATATTTTAAATGGAATATATCATAATTTAAATGGATTATTTAAATAAATAGCCTCATCACCAGTTTCTAAAAATGATTACACTCCATGTTTTCTTAAATAAGAAAATTCTTTTGTTTATAGAGTTTTACAGACACCATTACTGCTGTCAGACAGTCGACTGCACCTGTTCTTGCAGTCACAGCTGAGCATAGTAAAAATGGATGCGTGTGCACAGGGACAGACGCATTACACGGTTGCACAGGCAATACAGCGATGTGTTGGGTATACCCGTTTCCCTGTGGAGGAACAGCATCAAGAAGACGATAGCAAAACATGCTGTGACTCAGACTGTGAAAGGTGTGTACCTCTGTCTTGCTATATAATAAACTTCCCCAGTGTTATTTAGATTATGTAAATTGCTTAAACTAGATGGATTTGGCATGTTAAATGTTTTATGCATCTATAATCATGCCATGGCATTACATTATAACTGTATTTATAAATAAATGTGGAGAAGAATAGCCATTTTTGCCATTCAGGAATAAAAGGGGCATTGTTGTAGGTTCAAATAATGTACAAACAGTACATTTAATATGTACAAAAGTTGCAATATGAATATTTGTATGGTATTTATTTTTTCAGTACAACATCCTCTGGCTTGGGCAATAGTCTAGGACGTGCCACACCTGTTGAAGATGACTCTTCCTATAATGAAAGCTTTTCCCATGAATTTGAAGTCAAAACCCCAGAGGCAAAACTCTGTAGCAGCCTGTCTTCATCTCCTATTAACCAGTAACATGTGCAGTCTCTTATATGAACTCAAGAGATGTATACATACACGTCCACGCATACTCTGTCAAAGAGAGTTGCTGCCCAGGTGCTGCTTCGAGCCTCCAGAGTTATATTTGGATGGATATTGAAACAAAAAGGTCTTGATTATTGTTTTATTACATGTTGTGTCCATGTTGCTTTGATGTCTTTAAAAAAATACAGTGATATCTTTATTTAATTTTTGTGGTTATCATATTAAATAATCCTCGTTTACTAAAGGGGCTGACCTGGAAAAAAAAAAAGCTATTGAATTAGGAGTGAATTACAGTGTGATTTACTAAGACTGAGTGTTATAATTTCTTGATACTGTCATTCAGGGCACACTGGGTTTAATGTGTTTTAATGTGATTTTTTTTAAATGTAAGATGGCAGTTTATTACTTTAAATGTTTTTTCTTAACATGCTAAAAATTGAGTTTGATGTACATTGTAGAATGTTTTTTTTTTATTATTTAGCGTGTAAATTTTTTTACATTCTAGTTGTGAAAATAATTTGTTGTTGAAATGTAAATAATGTAGATAGTGATGTTGCCTATTGTATTTTCTAAATAAAAACCTAAATTTACAAATAGAGAAAGAGAATGTTTTCTGCTCATTGAAGCCATTAAAGTGATATCAAATGCATTCTATTCGTTAGAGCAACCAACTTCCATAAAGCTTGATCATTTTAGGTTAAAATCATGAATATTTGAGAAAAAAGATTAAGAAGGTCATAAGAAAAAGGTTGGACTAAACTATGTTCAAATTTCCTTTCGCATGGACTGCTTGTTTGAAAAATTGATGTTGCTCTTAACTTGGTCACATGCTAAATGGTTGTCTTTTTTTCTCTCTCTCTTTCACTCTCCACTCACAACGCAGCATTTTTTCAGTATCTAATTGTAGTTTAAGAGAGAGATTAAGTTTTCAATAAATGAGGGATGAAGTTTTTGACAGAAATGTTTGGTTGAATCCGCTGGTCTGATTGGGGGTTTGTTCGATCTGTGTAGGTGTAGATTCATCAGCGTCTAGCAGCAGCCGATAAACACTTTCAGTATTGTCATCCAGATCACCAGACTCACAAAACCTCACCAATCTCTGCCACTGCCAATCACCGTCACCGTGGTACCAACTAAACCCACATACCATTATGTTATATATATATATTATATACACACACACATATATATATATATATATATATATATATATATATATAACAGTATATACACTTGAATATTACATTTAAACACTAAATTTAAAACAGAACATTATATTTAACATTCACAATAAAATTTGTATTATGTTTAAATATAACATTTTTACGCATTTATTTGTATTGGTTAATGATAGATAAATAAATAAATAGATAGATAGATAGATAGATAGATAGATAGATAGATCAAACCAATATAAACAGTATGTAGCCTAATTAAATGTAATATTAAAGATTTTATTTTGATAATATTTTGCATTGACTTATGAATACATACACACACATATATATATATACATAAATCATTTATTCACAATCATAAATCAATGAAAAAAAATCAAGCATTTGTTAAATGTTTCAATTACTCATAAAGACACCTAATTATCCTAATTATCAGTCTCATCTCCCAGTTCATCCAATGAACAACAATGACATGAGTACATATAATGTATCCAGAAAGAATCGGAGCACCAAATAAGTCCTTAGGGGCATGATGGGGGACAAAACTTGTCGCATGAGGAAATAAAACAAAAAGCCACCTCTACCTTCAAGTCATGGGTCACTAATCAGAAGCACTTAGGCAGAGCAGAGGTTGCTGTGGTGATAGTGGGGTTGGGTGAGGGGAGAGATGGTCATTTATCACCGGCTGTTTCATAGTGAGGCTGAGCGGAAAAGACAGCGCAGACTCTGCAGACAAACGACCAACAATAAAGAGAATTAATCAGCACTGATTACCTGACTCCCCACAACCGATAATGGAGGCTTAGAGAAACAAAGAGAGAGGGAGAGGAAGGACGAAATATGGCCTGTAGGAAAGACAGAGCTAGATCAGAAGAGCAAGAATGGGTTACAATAGAGTTCGGAGGATCCTTTCACTCTGAATGGACTCACTAGTCATTTTTTGCTTCGTTTTTCTGTTAATATATAAAATAAAACACTATAAAAAAGTGCCATGTTCCAGAGGCCAATAGCAGAGTCTTGTATTACCACTGAATGGCTGTCATTGCCTTGCGGTCCGTCAATACGGTGATCAGAACTCAGCACGTGCTGATGGATTAAACAACTGAACAAATTGGATTCTTCTTGCTGTGCAACACCAGCTAATCGTTCCCCACACACACAGCAATAAAACGCACCTCCAGCACGGTCACGCGCTCATATTCTCTATTCAGCCCAACAATCACTGCCACATCTGATTCTGATATCTGAGATGACAAGCATTGGCTATTTATACTGGCGGTCTGGTAAGCTAACCATCAAGTAAAACAGAGACTGTGATTAATCAGCCACGTCTGCCCTTTTATACCCAATATCAGAAACTACATGAGGCCTATTGGCCAGAGAGCATTCAGTTTATAAGGATCATTTGTTTCAAATGCAAATACTTTAATCTGTTTAAGGCTGGCGGTGTTTTGAAAAACATTTATTCTGGAGTTCTGAATTATGTTTGTTATGATCTGCGTCTCATATTTTACAGGTAAATCAAAACATGACCCCATTGCGATTACCCTTACCTGTTATGTTAATCATTTGCTTTGAAACAGTCACTCCGTTGCTGCAAACCTCCCATGAAGACTTCCCTGCTGCTCATTGGTTAAACTGCCATAACCAGTCTAAATGAACACTCCTTAATGGACCCTGATGGGTGAACTTAATCCAAACCCAGTTGCTGATCAACTGGGGAGAAGGAACAGATGGATTACTTTGTGTGTGCGTGTGCATGTGTGTTATATTGTGCAGTAATTGCTATGTTTCTCTGGTTTATTGGCTCTTAACCTTGGGCTGACAGCTACTGAGCAGGTGGGGTTTCTGTTGCTATGACAACGGCTCTGAGTTCAGGAGTGTGCTGGCATGTAGGATATATCCCACTGCAGCTTGGCCAAAATCACCCTTAAAATAAAAGGCAAAGAAAACGAGAGTGAGTGAGAAATCGAATGCTTTTCTTTTAAGGATTTAATGGTTGTTTTAGAGGGCTGGTTTTAATGAGTGGGCCTCTTTCCCCAGGGCTCAATGTGTATTATATTAGTGTTTCCTACCCTGTTTAGTCCCATCCGTACGGCTCAGGTAATGTGTTTATTTGCTTTCAGCTGATATTATATTAAATATGTCATTAAGTATTATCATTCAAGGAATCATACATTTTGTAGCATAATATTGACATCCACAAAAATCATTTCTAAAGCAAAAATCAAGATTGTATTGTGGATTGCGGTCCATAAGATGTGGATTCAATCATTGGGAATTTAATAAGAGTAACATAATTAATATAAGTAATATATTTTTTGTTCCATTTAATTTTGTGAATAGACATTCATAAGAGAGGTTAAACTTATACTCACATATCATGAAAAGGTATAGAAATATTACTAAATTAATGGATTGCTACCACAAGGGATACAATGAGACGCTTAAATTTTTATGTAAAATGTGTCTATTAATTGAGCTGTTGTTGTTTTTTTATGTAAAAAACTGAATATAACTATAATTTTCACACTAAAAATTATACATTTATGCTTTAATGTTTACAGATTTGCCCCATTCCCTTTCATTCAAAGTAGCACACTGTAACTGTAATTTTACAATGCATTTATGGCAATCAGCACTGAGCTGTCGATAGAGCTTATAAATTGCTTTGAATCTGGAATATTCCTTTATTGATCTGGCACCACTGGTTACCCAGCAGGCTTTGCAGCTGTGGTCAAATCATACCGAATTGGATCTGATTCCTCGCTAGACTGTAAAATGTTTTAAACAGGTTTATGGGGTAGGCTATTTGTAAATTATTAGGTTTACATTTCACTGTGATATTGTAAGTTGCATTTGCAATACTACGTTGCATAGGCAATATTAGTATGCAATATTATAACATGTAGTATTAGATTTAACAGTAGATTAAGCATAATTTACATGTTTTAAGCACTGCAGGTTGGGAATTCATTGGTTGTCTTTCATCACAGGCCTCATGACAGTGTTTCTGCTTCCCCCCTGATGATGGCACTGGCTTAGTTTTGTTTACTTTTACTTTTTCCTTGCATATAAATACTGATGAGCATTATCTTGCAGTACAACTCAGACTCAACGCTCATTAAAGAGGTTATAGATTTTATTACAGCTCCTCTTTGGCATGAGCAACCCCTCACACCGAATAACACAGTACCCAATAAATACATGTATATTTACAGCAGCTTTTATTGTGACAAACATTATTCTCATGGTTAGTTAATGATGTAACACAGTGACTTGTAATGGCTGTTAGTCATGCACAGAAACAAATTAATAAAAGTGTGCATGATGCAGCTGCAAGGCAGCAGAATGTAATCTTATTTCCTATTTGATAATGAAAGAGGGAACGAGCGAGAGAGGGATACAGACAGAGGAAGAGCAAATGTGTGTAACTGACTGAGTGACTAATGGGGAGAGAGGTCGAGGGACACAGAGAGGAAAGACGAGGGAGACCATCTGTTCTGTTCTCTCCTTGTTCTACCCCCTCTGCTTCCTAAAAACTATTAGCTTCACTTCAGATTCATGATGGGATATGGACACACACATAAACATGATGCAGAACAGCCACTCCAAGTAGACTACATTAAAAGAGAATTCGTGATTAACATCACGCTAAATAGAATAAGCATGACAGCCTTGGCAAGTGCAAGAAATGACGTTCATCTGTGGGCTGGACTGCACAGATGGGTCCCGATGGCATGCATCACTCAGAGATAATACCAAAAAAGAAAAGAAAAGAACAAATGAGAGGAGAGGAGAGGAGAGGAGAGAGAGAGAGGAGAGGAGAGAGAAGAGAGAGAGGAAGAGATAGAGAGGAGAGGAGAGGAGAGGAGAGGAGAGGAGAGGAGAGGAGAGAAGAGAAGAGAGAGAAGAGGCAAAAAAACGAATTAAATGGAAGGGATGGACGATCTATTACTGAATAGCCAAAATTGAGACTGCCTCTCTCTCAGAGACCTTATTAAATTCTCCAATTAGTGTGAAGACATAAATAACTGCTTCCAATTTCAGTGTGTCACTCAAGGGCAGGATCCAGCTCCAGGGAAACAAAACAATTTAAATTACGTTCCTCTCGCTTTGTGTCCGGCCTCTCTTTTAATGCCATAATTACGGTGCCATTCTTTCGCTCGCCCTCGCGACGATACATCACCTCCTGCGACCCCGATGATAAACGCCCTCTCAAGGGAAACGTGAGCTAAAAAAACAGCTGCTGTCCACTTTCCTTTTTTTCACAGGAGCCCCTCTCTCTCTTCTTCACCGTGACAGTATTTTACCGCGAGCTGCTGAGCCCCCACATCTATAATTCACGCGTCCCTCGACTCGGTTTCAGTCGGTAAAAATAGGAAATCCGTCACGGAGACAAATGGTCGTTAAATGAAGCCCCGCGCAGCAGATAGGGAAAGCGACAGATGAGGTTTAATTGTCTCTGCATGCTCATATGAAATAAGTTCATAACCGTGGCGATATGATCGTGGGCCTTTAGAGGTTGTGGGGCATATTCTTTAGGGCTACAGTGTAAGCGAATAATTAAAAGGGTTTTAATATCAGGGCATATCATATGAAATGGCAGCAGGCTGGTTTCTTGGTCTTTCGTGGCCTATATATCGCTGACAAATATGATACATAAAGATGCATTAAAAGGGTCAGATGTGCAAACGTGGGGCATGTTTTGGTAGATTGACTCAAATAGCTAACCAAGTGCGGCCTATGAACCTGTTAGGACTGCATTTCACTTTGCCTTCAAGTGGAACTGACAGTGTTTTTAAGTTTATGGTAAGTAGCCTTTGTTTGCTGGATTTAATACAACAACGTCTTCAGAGAAACCGTCTTCAATAAATCATGAAGAGTCATGAAAATTTGGTTAAAATGGAGGATGGGGGGTGGTTAAGCTATATCAATAATGGTAAATATCAGAAATGTGATATCCAACCCAAAGGACATTGGGTTACACCAACAGAAGTAGTTTTAGGAATCAAAATAATAGTATTTTTTTTTACTATCAACAGCACATTTTCACTTTATATGGTGCCTGTGGGAGTCACATTCAAAGAGATCAATTTTCTCTAATTGTACAAAAATACATCCATTGAGACATGAATTACAAGTTATGAAAATGTTTTAAATATATGATTGGAACATGATAAGCCTGAAAGATGAATAGCAATTAGCACTATGTTCATTTTAAAATAGGTTAAAAAGACAAATTGGTCTTTGAGAGAGGCGCTAATGAAGAGCATGAAATACTACCAGACCACTGGAGAGCACTGGCCATGTGGGGGAAAAGGGGAAGGGTTAAATTTCCTACAGTGAGACCTAAGGTAAGATTTTCTGCATCACATCACATATGTAAATATCACACATGTAGCAAAATACAAAGCACCAGGCGTGTTCTGTGCAGTAATGGGGCCAGACCTGCCCCTAGGAAACATAATCCAAACATGAGCTGTTTGATTACATCATAGCATGCTAATGTGAGCCAGAAAAAAATCGATTTCATATAATATATGCTTTAGCAAACACTGAAAATAAAAGTGATGTTCCAACCATATACATGCATATATGTTCCAATTAGCTTCTGAAAGAATGGCTGTGTAAAGTTAGCAACCATTACCAGCATGGACCTTATTTGGTAAAAAAAGGAAAAAGACTGTGATTGTGATAAAGAAATAATTGGCATACTTAAATTTTCAAATGTTTGTGCTTAATTAAGACAAGAGCTTGTGAAGGTTTTTTCTCTCTGTGTGTGTTTGTGTGTGTGTGAAGGCGAGTGCACTTGAATGCATTATTCATGGGTCAGTTTAAATAGGAATTTTAGGTTGTACAGCAGCCTTTTAAATCTCCCATCAGTCTGTCATCCTCTGATTCACGGCAGCACTTCATCACCTACCTGAGAAGGGAAAAGAGAGGGAAGGAGAGAACAAAAGAAAGACAGAGAGAGATCTTTTTGTCTGTCAAGCTGACAGGCTGCAGTTGCTGTAGCAACTCCGTAACATCTTTCTCTGCCAGTCGGGAGGAAATGAGCTGCCATGTAGCCTGTCGACCATCTATCACTCTACACTTAAATGTGCACACATACACACACATTCATTCTCGCTCTCGCACACAAACGCTACATCATGTTGCAGACTATCCGTGTCTTATTTTAGCAATATATTTATATTTTGCTCTTATTTATTAAACCTTTTCAAACGGAAGTTTTCAGAGAGAAAGGGAGAAAGAAAGACAGAGGGGGAGGAGCGGTAACACAATGAGCTTAATAACTTGCTTCCCCCTGCGGTTGTCGAAATAATTACAATGTGCTCTTCTGTAGCTCATTATCATAATACAATTTACAATGAGTATGCAATGTCATTCAGAGGGCAGCTTCTCTCAGACACAGAGGGAGTCTGAGGCGTAAAACTGCCCTGTCAGCAGCTGGAAGTCTCCCCCAATAGATGGCAGGGCTATAATGGTGCAGCATTAACTTCTGCCGTGCTGACAGTGCTCTCTCTTTGAGCCACATAAAACACAGAGGAGAAAAGAGATAGACAAGGAGAGAGCGAGAATGCTGAGAGAGTGACAGATAGAGGAGGAGGACATGAGGGAAAGAGTAAGGTAAAGTGAAAATGAGATTGAAGGGAACCGGAAGGAAGAGAGCAGGACGCAGGAACGAGATCTCTGGCCTAAAGGGCTCCTGGACGTCTCATGCCCCCTGTGCCATGTGTAGAGTTGCTTATCTTTCACACAAACAAGAGCACACAACCAGGTTTATTAAGCTATTTAAAAAACTCCTGTTGTTAGAAAGAAGAATCATTTTTTATTGGTCACATACACAATTATACAGAGTATAACCAGCAGTGAAATGTGTTCTCTGCATTTGATCCATCTAATTGCGCACACACACTTGGAGCAGTGGGCAGCCGACACTTGGGGGTTTCGGTACCTTGCTCAAGGGTTGCTCAGTCTCATCGAGATTTGACAATTTTGACAATCGAATAACCCACAATATCCTTAGGCCACGGCTTAAATATAAACACATTAGGCCTTACCCCCTTAACTGTCATCCCCATTTTTTTAAATTAACGAGAAAGTGCACTATCCAAACTTAAATTATTATAATTCATGAACGCTTTTGAATACAGACCTAAGGTTGGTAAAAAAGACAATTAGCTTATTATTTCAGAAGTTAAATAATTTAATAAAATTTAAGTATTAAAAAGTTTACATTTATCATAAAGAAAATGTATTATACTATTTTTATTTTATATAAAAAAAAATATATATATATAAATCTAAAAAATATATATAAAAAAATTATTTAAAAAAATCCAAAATTGCTATAAAATTAAAGCCACATGTCTACATAAGTTGTGTTCCAAATTTGAAGTTGATATTTAAAAAGTTGAGGTTCATATGCAATTTTGTTTAGGCGTTATACCAGAAACAGCCACCGGGTGCCATCCAAACGCCATTTCTTTTGTATTTATTTCTGTCACAAATCTATCAATTTCTCTCTCAATATTACATCTATAACAAAATAGATATGTATTATGTCATGACATTTTTGTTATATGGCTAAAAGACCGTAAAGGAGACCGCTACCACCCCGCTAAACGCAATGTCCGCTATTTCAAAATTTTTGACAATTTTAAGATTTCTTGTATATAACGCAATTATGATAAATTTTAACAAGATATTACATGTTGGTTTTATTTTTTCATTGTTGATAAATTGTATATAACAGATAATCAACAAGATCTCCTGATCTCCTGCAATATTTATTCAAAGCCTCACAGTTTACATTCTCTGTTACAAAGGAACAAATATTACACTAGTGCGTGTCTGTTTTAAAACGCATAGTTTTAATAAAGTTAAAATAGTTTTCAGTTGAGGCTAGAATCACTTACACTAGGTTTTTAAAAGACCTTTAGACACATCCACTATAAGTGGGTGTTTTATTTTCGAATCTTTATCCACTTTCATAAGTCTGTGTTGTATGTCAATTATTTGATTATTAAATTCTGCTTAGTTCTAAAAAAAAATGCTTATGATTCCTCAGAAAATAGGTATCCCGCATTTCTGTATCTGGTTTTCAGAGCAGACGCAGACTTACAGGCATTCAAGTGCATACATATTTTTGTCTATACATATTTTTGTACATAAAAACCCACAACCTTTGTGCTGCTAAAGCAATGCTCTACCACTGAGCCACAGGAACACATAAAAGAAGGCATAAAATATTAATTTCAATTATCTTTAAATTATTAAAAATCAAATTTTATTTATTTTGGCAAACAAAGGGGGTTTACTATTAAAATTAAAACATGGAAGAAAAGTTGTGTGATCATTACTTAAAAGGATAAAGTTTTAGTAGCAGTATGTACATTCTGCTGAACTACATTAATATATTTCTGCCGCAGTGTCTTCCAAGTTTATTTTGACGGGTTGCCGTGAATACCTTTACAGTTCTGTGTGTATGTGAAATGGTGCTAATTTTACTCAAATCAAATGGTAAAATGTTCATGAAGTGACTCTCAGAGCACTTCTGGAGGTGTTGTTTATGTATGTCCTCATTTATTGAGACGGCAGACACTGAAGTCACCGTGAGAGATAGAGAGCAGACTGCTCCGAACACGTTCGAATCGCTCTCGCGGATGTCAAACACTGATCAATCTGCGCCGCACCGCTTCTAGTCGAACACACCTAGTGCTGCAGGCTTATTGCCTCACTGACGTTGATTAACCACTTTGGTATCGAAATTTGGTACCGAGCGACAAGATGCTTTTGATACTCGATGGTATCGAGGCAATTCGGTCGGTGCCTAAAAAGTATCGAACTCGATACCCTGCCCTAAATATAGTGAAGTAAACCTAGGCGTCCTGTGTACGGGACGGTGACAGTTAAGGGGTAATGATTAATAATATATATAATTAATGTCAGGTATATTTTTCTCTTATGTTCATAGAATTTATTATCTTGGCAAAAATATTTGACAACATTATAGTCCATAGTGGTTTGGGCCAATAGAAAAATATAGGCCCACAACATGCATAGAAAAACATGGGTTTGCTGCTATTTTAGTTTCATTTTACCATAAATGCTGTTTGGAGTTTCATCTGACCATAGATGCTGTTTGGAAGTCGTGTCTGATGAATTGCTGGAGTTTTTTTTTGGATGAGCCATATTTACCTAAACCCATTTGGTGGTGATGTAGGGGCTGTTTGATATTTTTTTAGGCCTGACCTAATCTAACTAATCTCTGCAAACAGCTGTGGTCCTTGGATACTTTGGCCACTCATTGTTTTAGGATGATATAGACCTCTTAAGATAGTGGAAATGGAACAGATTTGTTCTGTACCTTTAGTATTAGCCTCTTAATTAACCCTGAACAGAAATGGAAAATTCCATGTTCTGTATAATTAGTGGTTTTTGTGATAGATGATTAATTTGGCCTATTTCCATTTTCTAGGCTGTGTGTGTGTGTGTGTGTGTGTGTGTGTGTGTGTTGTGTGTGTGTGTGTGTGTGTGTGTGTGTGTGTGTGTGTGTGTGTGTGTGTGTGTTGTGTGTGTGTGTGTGTGTGTGTGTTGTGTGTGTGTGTGTGTGTGTGTGTGTGTGTGTGTGTGTGTGTGTGTGTGTGTGTGTGTGTGTGTGTGTGTGTGTGTGTGTGTGTGTGTGTGCCGAACAGAAGTAATTGCGCATGTTCAGTGTTTCCCCCACAGAAAGATATATTTTACTTTTTCATAAGTATTTCTAGGGGTGCAATAATTGTAGCACAGCCGCCTTTGCTCATCATTTATTACATGTTTTCCCCCCAAATTGTTTTACTTCAATGCTTTTTCTATATTAAAAGATAGAAGATAGATATAGATATAGATAGATAGATATAGATAGATAGATAGATAGATAGATAGATAGATATGATATAGATAGATAGATAGATTAGATAGATAGATAGATAATATAGATGATAGATTGTTAATTATTTAGATATTATTGATAGAAGATAGATAGATGTATATCAATATTCATTTTTAAGTGAATTATTTACAAAGCTAAAGAAGGTTATCTCACACAGATTAGTTAAAATTTATATTAATATATTGCTGCAAATAAGTATAGCAAAAAGCATAATTAAGCTTCCATAGAATTACATGAATTTGATGTAGTTATATTAAAAGAAAGCCATTTAACCATTGGAGGTTATAAATGTCCTATTAGACAGGATGTTCACACACAAACCAAAAATTTGAATTCAGTGAACACAAGCAGAGTAATATTTCTTACTCACCTAAAATCAAAACATGGTTAAACCCATTTCTAGTGAATTAGACATTTGTAGCTGTCCTGCCGCCTATAGCTGAGCCTATAGTCAAAGACCAATTTAAAAAACGAGAGAAGGCCTGCTACCCATACAAATTGACAAAAGACTCTTCTCATAGTACAATATTATCCATTGGTGCTCATCTCTATCATGTGCCACTAAACAGCTAATGTAGAAAAATTGACAAAGGGCTGTGCACGTCAAAATCTAATCATCGTGAGTGCTCGTTTTTATTATGTACCTGTCCGTGTCCCGTTTTCATTGTAAGCCTATAGAAGTAACAAAGCAGATTTACATTTAAAATAAAGAAAAGCTTGAATACAGCTGCACAATAATCGTTTTAAAAAAACAATTTTAGAGAACGGAGTTGGCAAATGTAAAAATAATGTGGGGGGAAAATAAAAACGAAAAATTACGACATTAGATTACATACTTTATAAATTACTTGAGAAATATAAAAAGAGTAGGCTAAGCGCGAGAGAGATTGTAAAGAAAATTATATTGAGCATAGTTAGCTTATTTATATTCGGTCAAACTCCTAAAGAGACCTGCAAACAAAACAAATAAAACTGCAAATTGATCATTACAATGAACAGATCCATCTTACAATTTATCTCGAATTACTGTTGCAAATGTGACAACAACAGCGAAGGAATCCATAACACTCATTCAACTGCATGTCATTTTCACCATGATTCTCTTCCCTTTAACCACTAGGTGTCACACAACAACATTTAACGAAGACTAGGGAAACGCTGGGAGCGCGCTGCGCGCTGCCAGGTGAAGAGTTCAATGCGCGCATCCGAGTGTGATGATGCGCGACCTCACATCAAACTATAATTCAATTTGCCACGAGGTAGTAAATGCATCGCTCCCGACATGTAGTATTGCGATCGTCTAAATAACGTCTTTAAACTGAGGCATGCCAATAAACAAATGCTCCGGACTATTACCAACACTTAACCTTATGGTCTGAATATGTCTGCCCCCATTAATTTCGTTTCACAGCGCGCCCAGACATTGCAGCCACGAAATGTATAACGAGAAGGGGCCGTTTATATCTACTGAGTATTATCATTTTAAGATGATGCCATGATTGATAAAAAAACTGACAGTTTATGTTCCACTAACACTAGTGCCATGGAGAATGTAATAACTCTCACATGGAATGTGAAAACCTTCGTGATGTTTGCTATATGATCTCGAATAGTCTCCTTACCAGAAGAAGATCTATAAAATGTTACTTTATACCTTTATAGACAGCCAATGTTTTATACTTTGTAGTGAATTAAATCAGTTACTTGTAATATTCCATAAAAACATCCCACTGTTCATATTTTGTAAGGTGTTTTTTAATGACTAATTAAACAAAATGCCTATGAAAATTCTTAAACATTTTATTTAATAGGCTGATGTATGTGCTACTCTGAATAGGTCACTTGGATATCAAAGAAAGTGTCCTTAGCCAGAAAGCTTTAGCAACTTGCGGATCAGTTGTGAGGAGAGCAACATTCTCATTCTTGAGAGCATTTTATTGGACAAAAATCTTTGCAGTGATGAAGGAGTCATCATGGTTAATTCAATGCTAAAAGATATAAACCAAAAAATCTTGACCTGAATTTTTTATTCTTTAACACAAATCAAGGTCAAAGTTCAGCGCAGAATTAACCATGTGGTACAGCAAAGGGTGTGATCTTTTTAACTTTTAGAAATTCAATTTCTTATGCACACTACATTAAACAAACACATCTGTGTTTTATGTGTTTGGAATTGCCAATCTGTACATTGTTTGATACTCAAACCGTATGAAAACAGACCTACAAGTACTCATAAGTCCTGTTAATTGCCATAATTACAAAGTGACGACATTTTGTGATTAAATTACGGCAGCACCAGCTGCTCTGAAGCAGTCATGTGAGACGTTCTGGGCATGTTTGTGTGTGTGCAATGCATTGACTGTAACCTTGACCTGTTATCATGAAGTTCATGCTGTCATTTCCCCAGGACACAATTTATGTGTACACAGAAAACCAACAAGAAACTAAGATGCACCCAGGCACATGCACGTCAACACATATGGTGGACTCTTCCTCTCGTACAGATTACAGAAGTTGACTGAAAATAATGCACACATGACTTTCATCAGACTGACAGGAAGGGTCGTACACCTTTGCCCTGCATGCATCACAAAGAGTAATAGTTTATCAGCCACCTTTGCAAAATTATACACAGACACACGTGCACTGGCAAAGACAAAGGTGTGAGGACTGATAAAAGTAATGCAGTGGTCAGCATACAGACGGCTTCTTCCGTTGAACGCACAGGTTTCCTGTCGTAGTTCCACAAATTCTCCCCTTTCACACTCTAAATGAACATATGGAGAGCACTAATCAGGAGAATAAACCGTGTTGGCTTGAGCCAACTTGTGGTTTCCATTAGTTTCTGACCATCTGGTCATTCGTGTTTACACATAGAAATGGATAAATTAATCAGATTGATTTTCTTTTCTATGTTTAAAAGAATAGTTCACCCAAAAATGAAATTTTGCTGAAAATGTACTCGCCCTTAGGCCATCCAAGATGAGTATGTTTCAGATTTGGAGAAATTTAGCTTTACATCACTTGCTCACCAGCAGATCCTCTGCAGTGAATGGGTGCCGTCAGAATGAGAGTCCAAACACCTGATAAAAACATCACGGTAATCCACATGACTTCAGTCCTTCAATTAACATCATGTGAAGTGAAAAGCTGCATGTTCTGGACTGTTTTCACTTGTAAACCTTGCTTGATCTGTACATAATTCAGGCAAGATGACAATGTCAATGGAGAAAGAAACATTATAAATAGAGAACTCGTATTTTAGCAACAGTCTGAAGTTAAAAATGTCTCGATGGATTTGTTACAAACACACATCTTGTGGATTACTTACATGTGGAATATTGTGATGTTTTTATCAGCTGTGTGGACTCTCATTCTCACGGCACCCATTCACTGCAGAGGATCTGCTGGTGAGCAAGTGATGTAATGCTAAATTTCTCAAAATCTGTTCAAATTTAGGAACAAACTCATCTACATCTTGGATGGCCTGAGAGTGGGTAAATTGTAAGAACATTTTAAGTAAACTAATACCTTTAATTCTTCCTGCTCCACTCCTTTTTCACCGTTCTTTGTCGTATTCTTAAAGTAGACTTCACATTGTATAGCGTGACTCTGAATTTGACTCGCTTCTTAATGATATGCACCGTGAAGATTTGAGCGGGGCCAACATTTGTGCTGTGTTTCTGAGGATCGATGAGTGGTCTTAAGTTTATCTGATTTTCCACTGGCCAGGCTGGGGACAGGTCGATGGGACTCTGCCGGTGTCAAGTTGACCTTTTCAGGGCATCGGCAACCGGCCGTCCCCTGGGCACCCCGACGTTCCCATGTCACACTCTGAGTGACACCGGTCCGTTCGGCTCAAACACAAAGTCCGGCCGGACATCTATATTGCGCTGTCGCTGGCAGTGACAGAGATTGGCTGCAGTATTTGTGAGCTGTCCTTTGCTACTGACACTTTGCCAATGAATGCAGGCTAATTTATGCAGCCAAATCTCCTCTGTGCAAAAATGAAAGCTAATTGAGTCATTACCTGCTAATTCAAGGCAGGATTGCTTGTGTAAATTGGCTTACTTTGTAAAGCCATGTCCAATAATCTCTCTATCTTGTCTCTATCTCTTTTTACCTAAAACTAAATGTTTTTAGACTCACTGGTATACAATGTTTTTCCATTTTGTATTAAAACATTTAGTTTTAATGTTTTAATTAAATTTTCTTACTGTATATCATGATTGTAACTCATCAGGGCATTGCATTTTTACGAGTGATGTCAATGTTTTTCAAAGTGCCTATAACTTTTTAAAAAGTAAAAGACCTTTTCATTTTCTTTTCTACATTATATGTGATTGAATTATTGTGTCAGTTGCAATTCTGATGTTAAATGTTCATTTTAGTCATATTGCTGGAGGCTTTTCCTATCCATACGGAACAGAACTGATGGCTTATTATACTGATAAATCAGTATGCCTCTGATACAGAAAGAGCCACAATGATCGAAAAACTCATGAAACTCCATCTAAAGTGAGATCTAAGAAAATAAACTTTAATCAAACCAGTTTACACTTTTAGGACATTATCTTCTCATTTCACAATCTCAGAAAATAATTATTTAATGATTCACAAGCTAATGTCTGCAGCACTGCATCATTCATTATGAATCTCAGTGGTTTGTTTATGAATCGATGTCGACTTTTCCGGAAGGACAGTCACACTGTCATCATCAAGATTAATTAAGATGTTTCCTGCATAGCTAATGGATTCAAAGCCATCACCATGACAACTGTTGAGCACCTTAAACTCGATGTGTGTGTGTGTGTGTGTGTGTGTGTGTGTGTGTGTGTGTGTGTGTGTGTGTGTGTGTGTGTGTGTGTGTGTGTGGTGTGTTGTTGTTGTGGTGTGTGTGTGTGTGTGTGTGTGTGTGTGTGTGTGTGTGTGTGTGTGTGTGTGTGTGTGTGTGTGTGTGTGTGTGTGTGTGTGTGTGTGTGTGTGTGTGTGTGTGTGTGTGTGTGTGTGTGTGTGTGTGTAGATAGAGTTGTTGCAATAAACAACTCTAACTGCATTTTTGAGACGGTTGTGGTTTCCAGTGGAATTGAATGTAATGATCTTTCCTCCTCCGTGAGTCTGGTTGAAATAAAACTGTCCATTTCTCTTCCTCTGTGGTTTCTTATGGGAATAAACACAGTAATTTGTCTTTCTTTTGTGGTTTAGTGGAGTAAATGTGAGACTAACATCTGACACCCACCCTGACCCATACTGCCGCAATAAGTACTGAAAGGCCCCTACACTAAAACACTTTCATTTGCTATTAACCAGTGATTGGATTTTACAGCTCTCGAAAGACAAAAGTTTCTGGCATTCATACAAAGAGCAAATATTTTGTATAATATAGTGTATATACAAATATAGTGCATATTTGAATGTATATGAATGCACTGTTCCTGTGGCTCAGTGGTAGAGCATTGCGTTAGCAGCGCAAAGGTTGTGGGTTCGATTCCCAGGGAACACACATACTGACAATACAAATGTATAGCCTGAATGCACTGTAAGTCGCTTTGGATAAAAGCGTCTGCTAAATGCATAAATGTATGTAGTATGTGAATAATGTTGGTACCCCTAAAAACAGTAAGAAAATACTAAGTGTTGTTGTTTAATACAAGTTATTGGGGCATATCTTTAATATTTCAATATAAAATGTACTTTAATTTCATGGTTTGGTTACTTTAGTAATATTCAGTAAATTGTAATCGGCTGTATATATAAAACTTGTAGAGCCGGACTTGGGAGCCTAAGAGCGACCCGATATGACTCTGCCAGCGTAAAGGAGAGGCAGAGGCTGGTACAGGAGGAGGTAGGGAGCTTCAGTCGAGGAAGAGCAAACCAGCAGAGCAGTGGTCATGCGGCAGCAAGGCGCCTGGATGAAGTGGGAGCAGGCGATGGAGCGGAGTGTCACTTGGAAGGACATCTGGAAGTGGAACCCCCAGAGGATCAAGTTTTTGAATCAGGGGGTCTATGATGTCCTCCCAAGTCCATGTGCACATGGGGCAAAATAGAAACACCTGCATGCCCCCTTTGTTCCAAAGTAGGCACATTAGAACACATCCTGAGCAGCTGCTCCAAGGCGCTGGGTGAGGGCCGGTATCGATGGAGGCACGACCAGGTCCTCAAATCCGTCGCTGAGGCAGTCAGCAAGGGGATCAAGGACAGCCGAAATACCCAAGCTACAGCCAAGGCCATTCACTTCATCAGGGAAGGACAAAAGCCAGAGAAAGCATCGAAAAACTGCTCTGTAGGTTTGCTCTCCACAGCCCGGGACTGGGCAATGACAGTCGACCTGGAAAGGCAGCTGAAAATTCCAACGCACATCACCCAGTCCAAATTGAGACCTGACATCATCTTGGTCTCTGAGGCCACTAAACAACTGATCTTGTTGGAGCTGACAGTGCCCTGGGAGGAAAGGATGGAGGAGGCTCAAGAGAGAAAGAGGGAGAAATACCAAGAACTGGTGGAGGATTGTCGGAGGAATGGATGGAGGACCAAGTGTATGCCAGTAGAGGTGGGCAGCAGGAGATTTGCCAGTCACTCCCTGAGCAAGGCCTACGGCACGCTGGGCATAACAGGTGCTAACCGAAGAAGAGCCATAGGCAACAATGTGGAGGCAGCAGAAAAAAGTTTCCAGATGGCTCTGGTTGAAGAGGGGAGAGCAGTGGGGGAAGTACCACTGTGCCACTTGGACACAGGCCGGGGTCTGATCAGCCTCGGTTAGGTAGCCAGGACGAGGGTGTCTGTTGTAAGACCCGAAACACCTAGTGACTCCTGGAAACAACACTGATGATGTGTCCAAGGTCGTGCATGAGAAGATGTTTTCTGAAAACTGAAATACTCTGGGAGCACGAGTGACAACCAGGAATAGGCTGGGTGACAACCACGAAGAGGGTGGTGACATCTGGAGAGACAGATGACGGCCGGAGAGACGGCAACCCGGGGGTGGAGAGGGTTGGCAGCCCAAACCACTTCTTCTGCAAGGAAGAACCCAAAGCAAGCTACAAAACAAACAAAAGAAAGATACCCCCAGGGTGCCCAAGAGGGGGGAGGATGAGCACACCAACAGGACGGACTCAAGGACAATGACACAGGATAAAGGACTAATGACAACGAAAATACAGTGCATCTGCGGCAGGATCTGCAAGAATGAAAAGGGTTTAAAAATCCATCAAGGCAGAATGAGATGATTGACAGCGGAAACAGCGACAAAACGCACAGAAGCGACTTCTGGTAAGACGCAGGAGGAGCCAGGCCCGGAGGCAACCCACAGTGCCCAGAGCCTCCTAGTGTCGCCAACACCTGCTGCCAGCAGCTCACCTGCCACCATAACCCAAGAAACAGCATCTCTCGACAACCCACAGGGCCTCCAAAGCCAGCAAGCTGCAGTCATAACAACTGGCTGTGCCCCTTCGGTCCAGCCAAGGATCCAGTGGCCCAAATCCTCCAAGAGAGTTGAGTGGCAACAATTTGATGAAGATGTAAGCCAGGTCCTGGAAGTAACAGCTAAGGGGGATGTGGACCACCGACTGAGAACGATGACCACCCTCATAGTGAACATCGCAGCTGAGCGATTTGGAACCGAGGCATCCAAGCCTGCTCCATCGGCATATGCTCCAAGCCACAGAGCAAGGAAAATCCAGTGCCTCAGGGAATAAATCAGGCTGCTAAAGAGGCAATACAAGTCAGCGGGGGAAGTCGAGAGAGCCGGCCTAGCAGACCTGAGAGCAATCCTAAGGAAACAACTCTTGACCTTACGAAGGGCAGAGTTCCACAGAAGGAGGCGGAAGGAGAGAGCCAGGAAGAGGGCAGCATTCTTGGCCAACCCATTCAAGTTGACCAAACAGCTCCTTGGCCAAAAGAGGGCTGGTCGCCTCACCTGCTCCAAGGATGCCATAAACGATCACCTCAAGGCCACCTATAGTGACTCCATTAGAGAACAACCGCTGGGTCCATGCGATGCGCTGATAAAACCACCAGAGCCTTCATCAGACTTCGACCTGAAGGAGCCCCGCCTAAGGGAAGTGATGGAAGTGGTGAGGAGAGCAAGATCGAGCTCAGCACCAGGCCCAAGTGGAGTTCCCTACAAGGTGTATAAGAACTGCCCAAAGCTACTAAATCGGCTTTGGAGGATCCTGGAGGTGATCTGGAGGAGAGGGAAGACAAGCTCACCAACAAGCTCAGGCTCCCTTTTAGCTCAGTCAGGGAGGAGTTCATCGTTGCACGGGCACGGGAACACCTGCAGTACTCTGGATCCAGAGATGCCAAAGTGTCCGGTGCAGGGGTTGTTGTGAGGACAGGGAGGAAGTGGAGGGCAGCCGAGGCAGTCCAGCAAGCAGAGACTCGGCTGAAGCACAAGGCCATCCTTGGAACAGTGGCGCTAGGCTGAGCCAGATTTGGGAGCCTAAGAGCGACCAGATATGACTCTGCCAGCGGAAAAGAGAGGCAGAGGCTGGTACAGGAGGAGGTGCGAGCTTCAGTCGAGGAAGAGCGAACCAGCAGAGCAGTGGCCATGCGGCAGCAAGGCGCCTGGATGAAGTGGGAGCAGGCGATGGAGCGGAGTGTCACTTGGAAGGACATCTGGAAGTGGAACCCCCAGAGGATCAAGTTCTTGATTCAGGGGGTCTATGATGTCCTCCCAAGTCCATTCAACCTGTGCACATGGGGCAAAATAGAAACACCTGCATGCCCTCTTTGTTCCAATGTAGGGACATTAGAACACATCCTGAGCAGCTGCTCCAAGGCGCTGGGTGAGGGCCGGTATCAATGGAGGCCCAACCAGGTCCTCAAATCATCGCTGAGGCAATCAGCAAGGGGATCAAGGACAGCCGACACACCCAAGCTACAGCCAAGGCCATTCACTTCATCAGGGAAGGACAAAAGCCAGAGAATGCATCGAATGCATGCTCAACACAGCCCAGGACTGGGCAATGACAGTCGACCTGGAAAGGTAGCTGAAAATTCAAACGCACATCACCCAGTCCAAATTGAGACCTGACATAATCTTGGTCTCTGAGGCCACAAAAAAACTGATCTTGGAGCTGACAGTGTCCTGGGAGGAAAGGATGGAGGAGGCTCAAGAGGGAAAGAGGGAGAAATACCAAGAACTGGTGGAGGATTGTCGGAGGAATGGATGGAGGACCAGGTGTATGCCAGTAGAGGTGGGCAGCAGGGGATTTGCAGGTCACTCCCTGAGCAAGGCCCACGGCACGCTGGGCATAATAGGTGCTTACCGAAGAAGAGCCATAGGCAAAAACGTGGAGGCAGCAGATGGCCAAACGCATTCAGATGGCTCTGGTTCAAGAGGGGAAAGCAGTGGGGGCAGTAGAATGCCACTTGGAAACAGGCCGGGGTCTGATCAGCCTCGGTCGGGTCGCCAGGACTAGTGTGTCTGTTATAAGACCCGAAACACCCATTGACTCCTGGAAACAACACTGATGATGTGTCCAAGGTTGTGCATCAGAAGATGTTTTCTGTAAACTGTAGTAATCTCTTCTTCAAATTGAAATACCTGTTTTCCAGTGTTGAATTATATACATTATCGTGAAACATACAGATGTATATATGGATCCAAAACGATTAATCATAAGTATTAGACTAAGAATAACAAAAGTGACAGTAAAGACATTTATAATGTAAAAAAAATATTTTAAACTTTATATTCACTCAAGAATCCTAAACAAAGTATTATATTTTCCATAATAAAAATATTAAGCAGCACAGTTGTTTTCAAAATTGATAATAATAAACAGGTTTTTGAGCACCAAATATTAGAGCAGAATGATTTCTGAAGGACCATGTGACACTGAAGACTGGGCTATGACTGCTGAAAATTACAGTTTTGCCATCACAATAATAAATTACATTTTAAAATGAATTGTTTTTAAAAATATTTTTTACAACATTTAATTATAGATAAATTACATTTTATTTTTATTAATTAAATTAAAGTGTAATATTTCATAATACTAATTTTGTACTGTATTTTTGATTAAATTAATGCAGGCTTGTTGAGCATAAGGCAATAATACTTAAAAAAAAATCTTAATGAAACAAAACTTTCGAACAATATAGGTATTTTGTATCTGCATTTTACCATTTATATATATGGAACCCATGGAAAAATAATGTTTAAAATAAAAAGTCTTTTAGCACTGGCTGTCATCTTAAATTACATTGTTACCTGAAAGCCTCTTCTCCTGCTGGGGATAAATGGGTGTGGCTGTGGCCTGGTTTGCCTGGTTGCCTCATAATAACTTATTTTAAGCCATGCTTAAAAATGGCACGGAGATATTGGGTCATGTTTTTGGATGGCTCCATATGGACAAAAGGAGAAAGTTGAGGAGACAGAAAAAAAAATCTCTTGTTCATTCCAAAATGACTGTTCACTCATCTGACCTTGCCAGGCTGAATATAAATGATTTATTGTATGGTGATAAATTGTCAAATGTTTTAAGGGGATTTTTCCCCCAGTTTTTAAGTATACAGTTGATAATGATTCAGCATTAGAGCAAGTCTCTGCTACTAAAGTACTGGGCTAACTTACAATATAGTTGGTTGCATTTAATTTGCAGCTAGCCTCATATGCTCTCCTTCCATTCCAGTTTAATGTTACATTAATAAAGTACTTTCACATTTTCTGAAGCGTAGTATGATGTAATTATATCATATTATGTTGAAGAATTTAACATTTACATACTGATGGATTAATGAAATCTTTCAATCACTGTACAGCTAACACGACTTTTGACATGTGCAATATGATGATTGTAATTTGAGATGCCCATTTGGCCTTGGTACCATCTAATGTCAAATAAATCCCTGGTTAAGTAGTTGGACTGTCCTTTTTCTGAGATTAAAGGGCTTATTGAACATACACTGTATGAAATATAAGAGACCAAATTCGAAGGGAGAGGAAGACAGTGGTGGATTGACAGTGATCAATTGAATAGACCAGTGAAGGTGGCAAAAGATCGTTAATCTGCAACACGGTCACACTATTTTAATTGACAGCATTTCTCTCTGTTTACATTTCTGGCACTTTTTGGACTAAAAGATCATTTTGAATCACACAGAATCATAGCAGCCACGCAGGAACACTTCTGCTTTATCAACATTCTGTTTTGAGTGTCACACTGTAAAACTGTCAAATTACCTTAGTGTGTGATTTCATCTCTGCTGCTGACAAGTCTGCCAGAGATCGGATTTCAATCTCTTAATAACTGTTTAATAAAAAGCTAATGTTTTTCTGCATCCCTGAACACATCTGTCCATACTCACCAGTTAAACATACTTTGATAAGGAGAGAGAGGAGGAGAGATACCAAGTACCAAGAAAAGAGACTGATAAATACGGAACAATAACTGTTTATGAAGCAGAAAAGCTAGTTCATGCATTCATGACCTCTAGACTGGACTATTGTAATGCACTGCTAACAGGTTGTCCTGCATCTTCAATAAACAAGCTACAGATATGCAAAATGCTGCGGCTAATAGTCCTTACCAGTCAAGAAAATATGATAATATTACTCCAATTTTACAGTCTCTGCACTGGCTACCTATTAAGTTTCGTATCAGTTACAAAATATTATTACTTACATATAAGGCCCTAAATTGTTTAGCTCCTGCATACCTAACTAATCTTCTATCACGCTACAATCCAACCCGTTCCCTAAGGTCACAAAACTCTGGACTATTGGAGTAATAGGATAGCTAAAGTCCACTGAAGGAGGTAGAACTTTTTCATATTTGGCTCCCAAACTCTGGAATAGCCTGCCTGATAACGTTCGGGTTCAGACACACACTCTCTGTTTAAATCTAGATTAAAGACACATCTCTTTAGCCAAGTATTCATATAATACATCTCATAATCTTGTACTGCATTTATATCTGATCAAACGCACATTATTATGCTTTAGCTTGAACAAATTATTTTTGCTTGGATGGAACAACAGCTACGCTAATTATATCTCTATTTGTTTCTCTGTTTCTGTAACTAGAAATTACACAAGCTTCAGTCTGGATCCAACCCTTAAATGATCTGAGATGACCGAACACCTGAGAAGAGATGCCAACCCCTCAGAGGACCTCAGAGGAAGCCAACCCTCAGACAGTATACAGAATAAACCAAATTTTGCAACCAAATTTTTTAACCAAAGTTAAAAATATTACGTTTCTGCAATATATACAGCTATAGAATAAACTTAATTTCCTGTAAAGCTGCTTTGCAACAATTGCATCGTAAAAAGTGCTATACAAAAAATCTTGAATTTAATTTAATTGAATAAGCAGAAATTATATAAAACAGTACTTGCTTTATGTAAAATTGCCTACACAAACAATCACAAAATACCGAATTATTGTTAGATCTTTTATTTGTTTTATACAAAGACATACTTGTGTCTTGAGTCATGCTGAGGTTTCAGGGTTCACAAGCTCCAGCCTTTGAAATGTTTAGTCACAACAACCAAAATACATTTTGTGTGTGTTTTCTCTGCATAATATTTCCTGTTGAACAAGATGGTTATTAGCTAATCAGCTAATTAGAACCCCTGGGTTTAATTAGGGCAATAGAATACATATACACTCACACACATACATTTAGACCATCTACATCTTGCTGCTCTGTCAGAGCGCTTGTTAATTACTTCAGTGTTCATTAGTGACAGAGCCCCTGGCCTTAATTAGAGAACTGGATACAAGAGGCATAAACAAGAAGTATGGTCTTGATTACACACACACACACACACACACTTTTACTCCCCTATTCATGCCGTATGTGTATTAATCATGTGGAATCTCTGAACTTCCTCCATCGTGCCGGTTGAATTTCTTCTGTGCATTGGCACCACTCACCTTCTTTAGTGTATTGACAAACAGATCAGGGGAATGACTGACCAGATGACCAATTGATCCATTGATTTGCTTTAGACAGTTGTCCTTGAATAGAAATGCATTTCCAGGCGAATACGTTTTTGGGGATAAAAGGTATACTTTTGTTAAATATATATACAAATAGTAATTAAATGCATTTAAAAAATAAATTGTGCATTTTTAATAACATTTTAAATGATGCCCTGCTTCAGCATAAAGTTACATTTTATGCATTTTGCAGATCCATAGCAACTTAAATTAAGTGTTTTTTAGTAATACTGAGATACTATTATAGTTTTTTGTTGTATATTCTCCATTTTCATTTTAACTTCAACGTGTTAGTAATGTTGTTGTGGTTTTTGTATTTTTTTAGTATTTTAATATATGTAGGTATATTATTCATTTTTTATTTCAGTTTTAGTTATTTTAGTACATCAAATTAAACTACATTAAAATCAGAAATGTCTGCAACTAGTTTAAAAAAGTTTGTATATTTTTTTCAGTTAACCTTTATTTCAAGTAACGGCAATGTTTTAATGATTTTAATTTTACTTTCAGTATTAGTTTCTTGCTATCTATAATATCCTTTCTTACATTGCATTAAAAGTGTATATTTTAGCATTATGTATTATGTATTTTACATTCCCTGCATTGAATCCATGACCTTGGCGTTGCTATTGTCATGCTCTATACTGTTTGACCTGTAAATGCTATAAATTAGTAACAAACCCAAACACAATTAAGATGAAAACAGATCAGATAATCAAAGACAGATGTGTGTTACAAAGCAGGACAATAAATATAGAAATATAGTTTTTTCCTGGGTGTGATGTTCACAGCTCTGAATGAGTGAATGTGCTCCTATGGGCATGTATGCATGCGTTTGTGCTCATATGCGATGAGGCCTTTATATGAAAGATGGTCCACAGAGAAGCTGGACAGGTGTGTTCTGTATGTGGGAGGTTGGCTGAGTTAAAGTTTGGAGTACTGGTCCATGTGCGAGTGTGTGTGTCTGGAGCGTAGAATTCAAAGCCCAGCGATAAATCATTCAGAACCTCCCTCTGTAATCACACACACTCAAAGTTGTGATGTATGAGCCATGTCAGAATCAGAGGCCCCATGACACACACACTTCACAAAGGAACACAGGCAAACACACACACACACACACACACACACACACACACACACACACACACACACACACACACACACACACACACACACACACACCACACACACACACACACACACACACACACACACACACACACACACACCACACACACACACACACACACACACACACACACACACACACACACACACACACACACACACACACACACACACACACACACACACACACACACACACACATGGTGTAAGAACAGGGAAGAAGTAAGTGAGAATTTGCAGTGGTGTTTGGGTCTCCATATTCATGCTCATCCTCTTGTCTCTCTCTCTCATCTGTGCCATTTTACTGTCTGTGTCTCTCATTATTTCTCTCCTCCATAACTTTTCTCTCCAGGTTACTTTCAAACAAACATTAAAAACATTACAACCACTGTATTTCTTATATTCAATTTCTTATATAGCTGTTGCAAACCTGAAAAACTGATGTACTAGTGTTTAGAATCAAAAAACGATTTTAAAGAAGAATACTGGTTGACAGAATAATTTAATTTACATTTGCAAGTTAAGCAAGTTTTGGCCCAGAAAGTGCCTTGTGAAGTTTAGTTTGCTTCCCTGAAACATACCTTTTTAAAATGTGTATAGATATGGTAAAGTTTGCTGAAAAAAAAATCTAAACCATCCTCAGCTGGTTTGCTTGTTTTATCTAGCCTCTTGGCTGGTTTAAGAGGGGATGTGTATACATTTTACCTGCTCAGACTAGGAATCTAGGTGGCCGTCCAGCTAAACCAGATAAACTTGACCAGACTGGTATACCAGACCAACAAAGCAGTTTAGGCTGATTAATGCCTTGTACTGTGCTGAAAATCCTTTTATCTAATTTGGTGTTACTGGTCAAAATCATCAACTGCTTGTAAATCTCTCATTATATTCTCTATATTATCACCAAATCTTGGATTCAAACTTTTGTCAACTTGTATTTCTTTTTGGAACTGATTTAGTCATAGGGCTCATTGATCTGAGCTTAAACACTTTAGTTTTTGAAAGAAAAAAGCAGTTAATTAATTATTAATTTGTAAATAAATTTGTCAATATCCACTCAAAAATTGAGATGCATAAGCTCAGGTTAATGATCAGGTCCAAAAAGAAATACAGAAGATTGAACCCAATATTTGTTAACAATACATTTCTAAACTGGTATTTTATTGGCCAGTCACTTTTGACCAGGAACACCTTATTGTAAGAAGGTGGAGAAAAATTATTAGGCTTATACCGGTTTTTTTTTTTCCAATGTTGCTTTAATTTTGAAATGCATAAGATTAGTGTGTCACAAGGAACACAAGGCAGACATGTTGACTCATCAGAGGAAGAGAGAGGGTATCCATAGGGACAAGTGAAAGCTCTTGCTCAGCAGCTTTCATAGTGATGCCTGGGAGATGAGAGTCTGACATGATGAATAATTTAAGATTCATGCTGAACATTGGACATTGACACACACACACACACACACACACACACACACACACACACACACACACACACACACACACACACACACACACACACACACACACACACACACACACACACACAGTCTGGCATATGTGGTTTACAGGTACTCTCCATATAGGCAAAATTTTTTTTGTTATACTGTACACTGTACTGCTGTTGCCCTACACACCCTACACAGCCCTCACAGGAGAATTTGTGCATTTTTAGATTAAAAAAACCCCACCATTTAGTATGTTTTTTAAGCCTTTTGGTTTACGGGGACATAGGCAGTGTCCTTATAAACACCTTCATGTTGTAATACCCATGTTATTGTTACAGATTTGTGTCCTCATAAACATATATATCAGTTCCACACACACACACACACACACACACACACACACACACACACCACACACACACACACACACACACACACACACACACACACACACACAACACACACACACACACACACACACACACACACACACACACACACATATGTGGTTTACAGGTACTCTCCATATAGACAAAATATTTTTGTTATACTGTACACTGTACTGCTGTTGCCCTACACACACAACTAAACCTAGCCCTCAAGAGAATTTGTGCATTTTTAGATAAAAAACCCCCACCATTTAGAGTTTTTTAGTTTTGGTTTACGGGGACATACTTCCTTATAAACCACCTTCATGTTGTAATACCCATGATTATACAATTTGTGTCCATAAACCATATATATCAGTTCAACACACACACACACCACACACACACACACACACACACACACACACACACACACACACACACACACACACACACACACACACACACACACACACAACACACACACACCACACACACACACACACACACACACACACACACACACATGAACACACTAAAGACAGGAGAGTATACTTGCTGACAACCAGAAGAACTGAATGCACTCTGGGACTCTTTCACACTGGCTGCCTCCTGTTTCACTGGCATTCCATGTGACTTATATCCTTTGAAATTGTTTTAATATAAGACTACGGGGGGACTATGAGAGAGTCTAAAACATAAAAATGCTGTCTCATAATAGAAAGTCTGAATCAAATGTTGGCATACAATCCTTTCTACTAAGACAACATCATCTGATCGATTTTTTGAAAGTAGCATAGATGTGTCCTTGGCTGCAAATACTACTTACAATCCAGTGGATTTGACTCAGTGGTTGATTCAAAGAAAAAATATGCTATCTGAAAAAACAATTCATTTATAAATGTATTCTGTTTTATAATCATGATTATTGTTATTATTATTAATATTAGCATCATATTTTAACAAGTCATTCTATAATTTGTCTAAGCATGGTAATCATTAAATATTGCTTGGCTATTTGAAAAAAAATATTTTTGAGCAAACCGTAGACTATGTCAAAGATAAAGCCAATTATTGTGAATGCAACCAGAATATTTTGTGTGTCACAAACTGGGCAATAGTGCAGCAAAGAAATGGCATTTTAGTTCATTCTTTTCAAACCTTTATTCATTCAGTCGACCACTGATTTATTCATGTAATTACAACAAATGCCTATAGGTATCAGCACTAACAGCACCTACATTACTTTAAAAAACGTTGTATTGGTGGGATAAGAATCATTAATTCTCTCAGGCTAATTGTGAAAATGCCAGTTTGCAAAAGTGTGAAGTCCTCCTCCTTGATTTGGGTGAGCATTTCTTACATCTAGGCAATCTGTAGAGCTGTGTTAGAAAGGTGAAACGGTTCAAATCAAAGCACCATCTATTCTAATTTCACCACAAATAGAAAAATAGCCCAAATTTGGTTGTCAAGGTAACATGCAATCTGCTGGGACAGGTGTAATGGGGCATTTTGACAGAGTGTTCTGGGTTTGTGTGAGGGAGGCAGGTTGTTTTGTATCAGCCATTGTATGTTGCTTTGAAAGAATATACATTTACAGAAATATAGTGATATGTTTATTGTTTTGAGAAACGATCAATGTTTTCATAAGGCAGTAATGAAACACTACTGTGTTCCATTTCTTTTGCCTATACGTTCTTATGTTTGTCTGTATGCGCAGAAGTGGCAGGTTGCCATAGCAATGCCCTGGCACCGTTCTATCACAGCTGGGATGAGAGCGAGGATTGGGGCCTGACCCCTGTGTGAACCTAGTGGGGTGTGATGCCTTCAAAACACAAGCTCGTCACTTCACAGTATGAGCCAACATATGCGTTCCACAGACAAGCCATTATAGACTGCATGTGGGGGAGAGCTGGGATATAAACAGAGACCTTCACACTGGTCTTTTTACAACCTCTGTATGTCCTTGGACTTAAGTCAGAAGTCGTTTTGGTTTTGTGTGTTAGAAAATGAAAATATATATATTTAATTGGTGTATATTAATTATGTTTTCATTGCTGTTTATTGTGTGGCTTTTTTACTTCCATCTGAAATGTTATACCTATATCTGTGTCACAGCCTTGTTATATTATATTACATTGACATTTTTATTACAAGTTATTGTCCTGTTTTTACAGATTACATGATGTTTGATCATTTCACATCATCATCTCTTGCATTTTCTTATGCTTTTGTTCTCTCTCTCTCTTACACAAACATACACACCTTGAACTTACCTGTATTTCCTTCTGTTCACATGCAAACACACACACACACACACACACACACACACACACACACACACACACACACACACACACACACAACACACACACACACACCACCACACACACACACACACACACACACACACACACACACACACCACACAGTCTTCTCTAGGCGTAATATACTCACACACACACATCATTGTTTCCTCATCCATTCACAAGATAAAGATTTACTGGTAACTACGACATGCCCCAACATGTACAGCTCACACACACACACACACACACACAACACACACACACACACACACACACACACACACACACACTACACACACACACACACACACACACACACACACACACACACACACACACACACACACACACACACACACACACACACACACACACACACACACACACACACACACACACACACACACACACACACACACACACACATAAAAGACAACATCCCGTTGTGTAAGATCGAAGGTGTCTACCTCTATGAGGCCAATATGTTGCTTTCAGAAACAACAGATAAATTATGGGTGAGAGGATGTGTTTGTTGATGAGAATGAACATGTAGATACATCCGACTTACATGTCTGTTACCACTAGCAGCACACGACCTGTTTATATGGAGCATAAAATACCGACGCTTCATTTACAAAGCACACATGCAAGCATTCAAAGGATCTTTGTTGTTATGTTGTAATGTCAACACAAGGGGCAGTGGTGCTCTCTTACTGTACTCTCCTCCAGTCTGTGGTATTTCAGAACAGAATTTGTGAGAAAATATTAACGTTTTAACAAATTTAGGTTGTTCTGGAGGTGGTTTGATGGTATTATAAACATTACATTCTGATGTTCATAATCACATTTTGTAACTTAAAGCCTACAGTTTCCTGGTATTGTTAGGTATAGCGCATACAGCAAGTAAACATTTTGCATAGCTTTTTTTTGTAGCAAAGTGTTGGTATATCTGGGGCAGGCTGGAATAAGACAGTATATTGAATAATATTTATTTGTATATACAACATGTGATTTGGCATTGTGTTATCTTTATCAACTGGTATGGTTAAAATACAGAAAACAAAATATTTGTTCAGGTCATGTCCCACTGGAGTAATAACCTCTTGTGGTTCGCTGGGCACGCTGGATATCATCTTTACAAAACAGTACCCACATGGACACATGCACACAAACAAAACATCCAAAACTGTCAAAGCACAACAAAACATTTACAGGTACATCTAAAAAAAAATGGAATATCATGAAAAAGGTCAATATTTTTCATCACTCATTTCAGACAGTAAAACCCGTAAAATATTCATTACACAGGAAATATTTCAAGTTTATTTCTTGAAATTTTGAATTATGGCTACAGAAAATGAAAACCAAAATTCAGTGTCTCTGAAAATGTGAATATTCCAGAAGATCAATAAAAAAGGATATTTTTAACGAAATTTCAGGCTTCTAAAAGTTGTTCATTTCTATGCACTCATCTTTGGGCACTTTTGCATGAATTACTGCATCATGCGGCATCTGGAGGCTGCTGTGGCATTCAGGTGTAATGGAAGCAGTTGCTTTGATGAGCCTTCATATCTGCATTGTTGGGGTCTGGTGTCTTTCATCTTCCTCTTGACAATACCCCATAGTCTCCTATGGGGTTCAGGTCAGCGAGTGTGGCCAATAAGCACAGTAACACCATGTCATTGAACCAGTTTTGTACCTTTGCAGTGTGGGCAGGTGCCAAGTTGCTGGAAAATGAAATCGCCATCTCCATAAAGCTTGTCAGAAAGAAAGATTAAAATTTCCTGAGAGGCTGCGTTGACTGTGGACTTCAGAAAAGAGTGGACCAACACCAGATGATGGCAACCCAATCTCACAGACTGTGGAAACCAACACTGACTTAAGCAACATGGATTCTGTACTCTCCACTCTTCCACCAGTCTGGGGTCCTTGATTTCAAAATGAAATGCAAATATTTCATCTGAAGAGAGGACTTTGGACCACTGAGCAACAGTCAAGTTCTTTTTCTCCTTAGCCCAGGTAAGATGCTTCTGGTAGCACTCTCCTGAATACTGAGCGTGGTGATTACTATATGCTTCAGTTCACTCCTTGTGAAGCTCTCCCAAGTTTGGAATCGTTTGCTTGAGTATTCTCAATGCGGTCATCCCTGTTGCTTGTGCAATTTTCTTCCATTTCTTCCTTCCACCAACTTTGCATAAATGCTTTGACAGCACTCCCTGAATAGACCCCTTTCAATCCCTCTGTGGCTTAGCTTTGTGGGAGGGTTCAATGATCGTCTTTGGACCATTGCCAAGTCAGCAGTTTCCCCATATTGTGGTTTCAAAGAACAAGAGATACCCACAATTTATATTGTATGGATGGTCATTTATTGAAACTCAAATGTAAATATTCTAATATATTTTAGCATATACTTTGATCAAAAAAGGAAGTGTGTAAAAAAGGCAACTGTAGCTCCGGGCTGGTTGGTAATCTTTGACATGCAGTCTCTGCATTCCAGTTCATGAATAACAGTAGTCAAGAGCTGTAATGTGTCGTGTGTGCAAGAGAAAGAAAGAGTATGAGACAAGGGTGATAAATCTCCAATTTATTACGTAATTTAGCGTCTTACAGCACTGGGTACTGAAGACTATATGAAAATATTAAATGAAAATACTGGACAATCCAGCTTATTCATGTCTTTCCATTTTTATAATGGCCTATATTCCTTAAAACCCAGTCTTTATATGAGCCGAAACAAGGGTCTCCAAAGTAAAGCACAGTAAAGAGATTTTCCGTGTGCTTGAAAACCACATCAACGAATAATCATTCAAAAGACAAAGAGGGGTTGAAATGAGACATGCCCTTAAGGTATCAGACATCACAGCTGCAAACTTGTGGGTCACCAAAATGTACAAAACATATTACCTCCATCTCTGCATTATATGTGGCTGCAGGGCTTTGAAAAAATTCTCATTTGAAACTCTTTCAGAGGTGTGGTGTTGATTGTACAGTGCATACTTTCAATAATTAAGATGGTTCCTGCAGAAGAAAATGTAATTTAACTCTGTCTCATGTTGGCCTGTCACACAATATCAGTCTTAAGAACATGAGCTATTTTGTTTTCCTCTAGTACTATATTAACAATGAAAACTGTGGACCCAGCAGGGAAAACACCCAGAGCTGATTCAAGCTAATTTAAACAGATACTTTGCACCTTTTCCCTTTATGATCATCTGAGGATCTGTTATCCCAGCATATCTTCAACATCATCTAATTTGGGGAAATTTCTGTTTACTATGTAAAGGAAGTAGAATATGTATTAAATACAAATGTTTGAATGTGCTTTGTATATAATGTATGGCTATTGTTGAGCTAAATATACTTATTATTGGTAAGATGTTGTAACTGGGATGTGAACAAACATTTCTGCTTAAACCTCCTTGTTTCAAATACAAAGTGATTGCATTTACCAAATAGGCCGTTTCAATATGCCCTCTTAATCGTGATGTGAACCAGTGACCTAAAGATGATAAAAAAATATCCTAACCTAATGGGATCTCGGTCAGCCCCCCTGAGAGATTGAGAATGGATTAAACCGCCGTTTATGTTGCTAAGCTAACAGGCTAACACCATGCTAATCCCACTAAGCGGCTGTTTATGTAAACGCTCGAGCCGAGGAATCCCTGATGAGGGCTTTATTGACCCAAGGCTCAGACATGTGCGTGCACACCTCCATGCATTTAGATCACTTCCCAGTTCCATGGACGTGTCAATGGAGGGATGGACAAATGGCCCCAAAGGCACTGAAATGGACACACACACCCTGTCCGTTTCTCCAACCCTTATTCACATACAAAAACATAGAAAAGGAGTTAAAGAGTTAAGTTGACCAGATTTCGGACATGAAAATTAACAATGTTTGTAGTTCAGGGGTCATATTATTACTGAAACTTCCAATGTCATTGTATATGTATTTAGGAAAGGGAGACAATTCAAGTTTTGTGTATTTTGACCATAGTAAATCCATTGTGATGCATGCAAAAATACACTATTTTAATATATAAAATAAAAATATACAATTAGTCATTAACATATACTTACAAACAAGTCAAGACTATTTAGAGTGACTAAAAAATACTCTCGTTCCCCAGCTAATTGTTTTATTTATTTATTTGATTTATTTTGTTTGTTTGTTTAGTTAATATGGACATTGCACATTAATAAAACATTTCTGTAAATGAACCAGAATTAGCCAAAGGCTCTTTTTCATCCATGGTCCCTGCAGAATTCTACAAGTCACCCTGAAAAGAAATATGATTAAAATACACGGAAAAGCACATAACACAATCCATAAAGCTATAACAAAAACAATCAAGAGAAATCGAACAAATACAAAAAAAAATCTAAAATACATAACAAAACTATCCAAAACTATCTATATCTATCAATATATTTTATAGTTGCTGGAATAGTTTTTTTTTTTGTTCCTAGAACGTTTCAAGAATGTTAGTTTATGGTTATGAAAAATAAAACCTACAAAACACAGAGAATATTCTTTATGAGTTCTTATTTGTGACAGGCAAACAGTCCTTACATTGTTTGGGAAGTTATTCATGTTTTCTCTTTTTATGATAATTTATTATGTGCATATATTATTTTGTTGTTCAGATTTATTCATTAAAATTTTATCCTAAAAGGATTTTCATTAGGAATGTTAGGAATCAGCTGAACATATATGGAGTTAGCACCCAGAAGAAAAATACTAAACTTTACACTAAACTTGAAGTGTTCTGTTTGCATGGTAACGATGGTAGGCATGCGAAGATGTCAGCATGATTTCAAAACAATGTGTGCATTCACAGTTTGCAAACAATTAGCTATTTAATCAAAATGATCAAATATTGTGAATCCTCTAAATAATTATTGTATTTATATAATGCGGTAAGAAGTAAAGGGAAAACAAATAATATTTGATTGTAACTGTGTGGCTAGGTGGGTTGCAGATTGATTGAAAGACAGCCGTCCTTGTCACAAATCCAGTCCAGTCCTCTAAACTAAACTGATCTTTTAAATTATTAAAAGAATATAATCATTAATTATACTCACTTAATATTAGATTTTAAAGCAAAGTTTTTTTTTTTACATTTCATAGGCCTTTTTCTGTTTACACTCTCAGAAATAAAGTATACTAAAATTGTATTTTTGCCGTTTACTGGTGCAGTAATCTCAAAGGTGCACCTATACCCCTTAAAGGGAGCATACCATACAAGTACATTGTTTTAAGGTTAGATAAGGTGTACCTTTGAGGGTACCTCAAGAAAAATAAACATGGTGTCACATAAGTACTAAAATCTATTATTATTATTATTACCATAGTAAATGTGTGGTTGCTGCAGTTTTACTACACATGCTGTGGTAAACTGTGGTTACTGTAATAAAACCATGGTTGATTTTTGTTAAAGGTCAAAAGGTGAAACTTTAGCATATTTTTTCTATCAGATTTATTAACAGCAATTACAGAACATAACATAATCTATTTGAACTTTCAACAACCATTTTAAATAAATTTACTTGCACAAACCAGCTTATTTAAAATAAATATTACATGTACAAAAGTTTGGGGTTATTAAGATTTTGTAATATTTTTTTAATAAGTCTCATGCTCACCAAGGCTACACTTATTTGAACAAAAATACAGTAAAAACAGCAACATTGTGAAATATAATTAAAAATAACTACTTTCTATTTTAATATATTTTAAAATATAGTTTTAAATGCATCTGGATCAAAGCAGAATTTTCAGCATCACTACTCCAGTCTTCAGTGTCGCATGATCCTTCAGAAATTATTCTAACATTATTTGCTGAAACATTTCTGATTATCGCTGCTTCATATTTGAGTGAAAACTGTGATGCGTTTTTTTATTAATTTAATATATAATGATGATATGTAGTAATGTAATAATGTGGCAATGGTTTCTTAAGATCTACTTATGTTTCTGATGCTTTTGGGAAAAATACAAAAAACGCAGTCCTATTTGAACCAGCACTGTGAGCCATGCGTCTGCAGCGAACACTGTCTGTGATTGATTGCTTCTGTCTTTCAGCATTTGCGTGTCTTCCGATGAGCAGGAGAAATAGCTCTATCCAACACAATTATTCGCTAATATAGTCTATTTTTCCACTTAAAAGCTTATTTTATGCAACAAGTTTCTTGATAAATAAAATTAGTGGTTAAAAAAAAGCAATTTAGAATCTATATTTTTATACGAGGATCGATCCTTTCGATACATCATCAGTATCGAAAGTATCGATACTTTAGGATCGATCCACACATCCCTACTCTGGACTACAGTTCCCATGATCCATTGCACTGATTGCACACACACAGCTGAAGGCACTGATTATACATACACAGCTGAATCCATTCAGTCATGCTTTATAAGCCTTGGACTTCTTTCAGACGTTTCAGAACGAGTATTGTTCTAGCATTTAGCACTCTCCTAGTGTTAGCTGCCTTACTGAGACATTCTGTGTTTCTGTTTAGTCTCTAGTATTGTTCTGTGTTTACCACTCACCTAGTGATAGCGGCTTTACTGAGTCTAGTTTCCAGTTAGTCTAGTCATTTCATGTTGCCTTGTTTCTTGATTCCTGCCTGTGTATATTAACCCTTGTCTTGCCGTTCGGACTCTGTTTGCAACTCATTTGGATTATTGCTCATGTTATTGGACTACCCCTCTTCTCAAACCCTCTGGATATTGTTCGCCGATCAAAGACCCACACTTGCCCTAGGATTACTCTTTGTCTTGCCTGTGTTATAGCTATTTACTGATGTTTTGACCCCCTCTGTGTTTTTGACCACGTCTTGGAATAAAGCTTGCAAATGGATCTGCACGTCTCATGTCTCATTCGCCCTGTTACAGTCATGCTCAAAAAACTTCAAACGCAACATCAATTTTATAGGTTTTAAATGTCTTGTGTTCACTGATGTTCAATTGTTTTAGCCATTTAATGAGATTATGCAAAGTGTGCAATGATTAGATGTACTTGTTTTTGCTGTATGCTAATATATATTCCACATATAGGCTATAGTATATATTTTGCTTTGAATGCTGTTTTAAATGCATATCAAAACACAGGGACATTTCAGAAGACAATGTGCTCTAGCTTTACTTCATAGGCACACAATACAAACAAATGATTACAAGGAGAAATGGTTTAAAAACTCATGATTGCATTCCCTCTGTTCTTCCACATGATATTCTTCTTTTGTATTTAAGCAGAAATATAATAGACTGTCCTAAAAAATAATCATTACTGATTAATATACTTATCAAAAAAATTTACTAATCTGATAAATGCATTTTTATGTAATATTGTTTAAACTGATGTACGAAGTTTAAGTTTTTTTTTTGACCTCATTAAAATAATTTGACTCTGTGCAGCCAGCTGCCATTTGGCTATTGGCGCTTGTGTCTTCAGCCTCTCCCTGCCCTGTCTCAGTATTGCCGTGACTGCGTTAAGTTCCTGTCAGTATATTGGCTGACAGAGTGTTTAGCATGCACACTGGGGTCTGGTGTCTGAGCGACCAAAATGCCAGTCTATAGATCATGAGGGGACTAAAGATCACATCAGCGGCCACACAGACACATGGGTGACACGTCACGCTCCGGTGGAATGATCCCTGCCAGCGTCCGGCGGTGATGGTCAGAGTAAAGACAGCTCTGTCATTAAATGCTGGCTTGTACTGGGAATTACTAAGCCGCTGTTGCACAAATTATAATGTGGGGAGATAATAGTGCACAGGTGTGAGCCTAAAAGCCCAAAGAGGTCAGGATCTGCATATATACCTAGGCTGCCTATGCAAAGTATCTAAAGACGAGAGGCCTACTGAGGCTTTGTGGTCCAGCACTAAACAAAATAGCAGAAATGCATTTCTGGTCTACTCATCCTCATGAGCTATTTGTCTGTAGGATTAAATGGCACAGCACTTGGCTCAATCCATAGTTTAGCCATAAGTGACGGGACGAAGGGATTGCCAGAAGGTTTCTATTAATCTCAGTCTTTTCAGCAGTTGATCATTTCATATGGACCCTTTTGACAGACAATTTCAATGTTATAATCATCGTAAATTTTGAAAAATGTTCTTGTGTTTTTATTCACAAAACTATTACTGTACATTTATAACACTATACGCTGTGGATTTTTTGCCTTGGAATTTAATAACATAAACTAGTTAATGCTGCTGTGAGTGTTTTTGATACAAAAGCTGAGGGAGTGACAGTAAACTTGACTTCCATCTTTCTTTGGACCAACACAATCAATCTCTCAAAATGTTCTCCTCTTTTGAAAATCCATAGACCGCAATTGTGCTTTTTTTACTTTTGGCTGTTGGGGCAAATGAGAATGCAAGAATGCTACACTAGAAGTAATAGAAGTGATATAAACAACTATGATGTTGACTTCCGCTTATGAAAGCTGGAAATGTGAAAAGTTCCTTTGTCAGTAGGCATATTTTGAGGATCATGACCGTCCATAAACAAAAACGTCACAAGCCATATTACTACCACAAATGCAGAGATATTAGAAGATTTAAAACTATAGTTCACCAAAAATGAAAAATTATGTCATCATTTACTCACCCTCGTGTTGTTTCAAACCTGTATGACTTTATTTTTATGTTGAATGCAAAAAAAGATTTTCAAAAATATCTCAGTGATATTTTTCCATACAAAGACAATCTGTGGGATGCGGTGATGTTTGTTTTTCAATTGCATGACAAAATAATCTGTGCTCTACAGAAAATAAAAATCATACAGGTTTGGAATGACATGAGGGTGAGCAAACTGTGACAAAATGTGCATTTTTTGGGGGGGTGAACTGTCCCTTTAAGAATACCTCTGTTTTTCCTATTATCTTCTTGTCTATTATAGCTAAACATGCAAGACTTCAATAGTTTAATTTCTCTAGCATCCTGTCCTCCAAGTCTACATCAACACCTGGTGATGATTCTGTTCAGTAACATGTCCACCATATCCAAGCCACCCAGTCAACCATGAACACCTATTGCCTTGTGGGAGATGTAGTTTGCATTTCAATCCAGCCTCATGCAGCTGTGTGTGTCAGGTGTGACTTGGCTTTGCCTAGAGGGGACAGACAATAATTACTCTTGCATAGTTTCACTGTAAGTGTCTGACAGCTTGTCTATCTTTGCCTTTCTCTTTTTTTATAAATTACATTTAGTGTGAGAGTGAGTAGGTGTGTGAAAAGACATGAGTTTGAGTTCATAAACATAGTTGAGTGTCATACCCACCCCAGGCTGCATTTCCATTCTTTTGAGTACAAGAATATCATTATTACTGAGACACTGACAGTGTGACAGTAGGGATTAACAGGAAGCAAAGAAGCAGATTTTGAAAACCATAATGTACAAATGATCACACACACACATACCTTAATGTGTGCATTATATATATATATATATATATATATGTATGTGTGTGTGTGTGTGTGTGTGTGTGTGTGTGTGTGTGTGTGTGTGTGTGTGTGTGTGTGTGTGTGTGTGTGTGTGTGTGTGTGTGTGTGTGTGTGTGTGTGTGTGTGTGTGTGTGTGTGTGTGTGTGTGTGTGTGTGTGTGTGTGTGTGTGTGTGTGTGTGTGTGTATACAGTGGCGAGTATATTGTCAAATCTTAGAGCAGGACTCTTGAAAAAGTCTCTTAAATAGACTAATTACATTAAATCTTGTGATAGCTGAAATCTCCATATATCCTTCCTTACATATCCGACAACTCCAAAAAAAATACATAAATTTGTCAGACAGACGACAAATTGCAACAAATCCACAATGTTTAAATGGTAGGCTGTCAAAAGGCATGTGAGCATAATTTTTAATTTGGGTCTTGTGTCTGTATGCTTTGTATATGTGCGTGAATGCTTTGCAAGGGAGGAGGACTATTTCCTCAGGGCTAATTGGTGCAGGTGAGCTGAACTTGAAATAGAATCGGTTTTATCTGATAAACCATGCTTTTGCTTGTAGGGAAAAACTTACTGTGAAATCTTCCCACTTCTCATAACCTGTCTTTTCTCTCTTCTTCTGTTTTTGCACTCAAGGGCATTTTCACATGATCAGCATCAGTAATTTTTTTGCACACTGTAAGAATACAATTAGATATAGAAAATTGAAAGGACATAAGCACACACACACACAAGAACACAAGGACCTAAACCATTTTGAACTGGAATCATTTAAAAATATTGAAAGTTGCTTATGCAGGTGCTCTGACAGGACCTTTTATTCAAATTATTTCATTTCATTTTCCATAATATTATGAAGATTTAGCACTATAATTTTCCGGAGCTCCTTAAAACACATTTCAAATCTTTGCAGCATTTTGACTTCAAACGTTGTATATATGTCATGAGGCTGTACTTTAAACAAAAAGATTATTAACACTTTAGTATAGGGACCAATTCTCACTATAAACCAGTTGCTTATTAGCATGAATATCACTGGCATATTGGCCGTTTATTAATACTTATAAAGCACATATTCTGCATGACCATATTCTAAAATCCTATCCAATACATAAACTTAACAAATATCTAATTAACTATTAATAAGTAGCTAATTAGGAGTTTATTGAGGCAAAAGTCCTAGTTAATAGTTAGTTAATAGTGAGAACTGGACCTTAAAATAAAGTGTGACCAAATGATTTTTCAAAATTAAAAAGGTTTTACAAGAAAGTCAGTCAGTTTTCAGTCAGTCTTTGATAGCAAATTTTTTGTTTAATTAAATGTATATGTGCCGTGTCTTTGCAATTGCGAAATATATTAGCAATTTCTTTATTTTTGTATGTTCTTTGTTTTTTATTCAAATTAGCCTGTCAGTTCACAATTACTCTCAATAAAAGGTTAAGGCATACAACTCAAAATGTTGCCCTATACAGCCATTCCTATGCCATGCATCTATATGGAGCATCAGAAAAGTTTATTATTAAATGTATGATTAGATTGACCCTTCAGATAATAAATATTCTATCATTAATATATAGTAGTGTGTGTGTGTCTGTGTGCATTTTTTCCTTCATGTGAATGGTTGTGTCCTTATATGCATATAATCTGAGGTGCTTGGTTTATTTAAGATATTGTGGTTCCAGTCATTTCTATCAAGTAGTGGCCTTCACATCTGTTAAGTTGTAGTGAGACGTTCTGGGAGGTGTTGACAGACGGCACAAAAAGAGCATGCTAAAACATTCAGTCCATCTCCACGGTTACCCGATCTCCTGCACAGACGGGAGGTGCCTCATTGGCTGCCAGGCTGGGGTCACTGTGAGGTTAAGACATGTGTGATGGATGAACCTCTCTTTCTGTTCTTTTTACTCTATCTGCCTCTCTCTACCCCCCATTTCTTCCTTTTTTCTATCGGATGCTCGCTTGAACACCCCTCTGTAATGTTCTTCTTATATAAGCTTTACTTTTATACATTTTAAATAAAAAAATACAGGCTTTATGTATGACAATGAGAGTAAAATTCTGTGTATATTGTGTTTATATTATTACAGTAGAGTTCCTTTTACTGAAAGGACGGTTTACTACATAATCACAAGAACACAGAAAAGCTGTGTTGAAGCTTCACACTAAAGTGAAAGTCCTTTTATAAGCTGAGACAATACGTCTCATTTTAAAAGTACAATTGCAGCTAATACGTAAAACCTTCCTTTTCAGCTTTCTACATGTATAGCAGTTCCATCTTTAGCTGTTTAAGGATGGACATTTGGAGATGTTTTCGAATGCTAGTGTTTTAGTCAACACGGGAAATCTCTGAAATTTAAAGGGATAGTTCACCCAAAAATTAAAATTCAGTCATCATTTACTCTCCCTCAAGTAGTTCCAAACCTGTCTGAATATTTTTGTTCTGCCGAACACAAAGGAAGATGTTTTGAAGAAAGTTTGTAACCAGGCTGTTTTGTGGCACCATTGACTTCCATAGTAGGAAAAAATACTATGCAAGTCAATGGTGCCCCAGAACTGCTCTGTTTCCCACATTCTTCAGAATATCTTCCTTTGTGTTCAGCAGAACAAAGATATTCATACAGGTTTGGAACTACTTGAGGGAGAGTAAATGATGACAGAATTTTCATTTTTGGGTGAACTATCCCTTTAAGTAGCATGAGCATCATTCAAGCCCTCTAAAACAACTCAAATTATTTAAGATAAGTTGTATATTTTAATTTAATTCCTTCCCTATCATGCTTGAAAAATATTTTCATGAATTGCAGTCCAGAGCATTTATTTTAGTTATCAATATTATATGAAAAAACTATATTCTGTCAGAAAGAGTTTGATCTTTGAAGAAAGTATGTTTTTGCTGTATGTGTGTTGCCAAGTTGAATTAATTTATTTAATGAAATTAATTTATGTTGGACATTTGTTTGTCTCTCACACATAATCCAAAGTGACCAACAGGTGTTTACCTTCAGCAACCTGCCTAAACCCAGACAAAGAAAATGACTGAAATAAATGTGTGAAATAAAATGGGCTATAAGTGTGTTGGTCAGTCACCTACATAAGATCTGTCATTCATGGTAATATTCATATACTTTAATAATAAATAATTTAAATGTAGACAGAGAAAACTGTTGCAAACTTTCAGATTCACATGTTGAAATGACTACACGACTAAACTCCTGACTCATATGACATGAAATGACTCTTATCCCAATCATCTGTCAAAATAAATAAATTAAAATAAAAAATTATGTATTTTCCTTCCAATTCGTCATGGCTTTCAGACATGTATCATTCATTTGTGTTGACGTCTGAGTGCCTATATGTTCAATTAACCCATTTTACACCCAGGGAATTGCGTTTCTTATATATAAAGAGCTGTGAATTAAATTATTTTTTGTTTTAAATGTAAAAAACTTAGCGTTCAGTGTGAAAATCTTATACACAATAATCTCGGGGCTCAGTCAGCATTCAATGACCCCGGGGCTTTCTTTCGTGGGTCGGGTCAATGCAAAGTCGCATCTCTCCTCGGTTTCGAAAACAATTAAACTGTTAATGAATATTTACTTGAAAGAATACATTTTACAACAATAATATCATTTTTACAACGAAACGATAGAAACATCTTTGTTATTGTTATTTTTTCGGAATAATTAATAGAGGTAAGTTCTGTTTTGTGTTTGTAGCGTCTATTCTATTTTCACGAACGCTCTTTTCGTTAGTTTGCTCTCTTAATTGCTTGCTTAAGACCTGAATATTTTATGAAGTTTGATTTGTCAGGAGCTTCAATATTTTTTTTAAATCCCTGATCATTATTTCAGTAACTCAATGAATAAACAAATGTGTCACTTAAGTAATTATAATAATAGTAGATCATGTCTCCCTTTTATAGAAATGTAAGTAACATTTCAGTTTTTAATACTTAGCCTACTCTCTTAAAAAATACGGTCAAAACGACTTACATTTTGTAAAATATAAACATACTCACCGTATAACGAACATGTAACATTTATTTAACGTTTCTTGCTTCATTGTAACCCGTTTTTGTTTTTGGCGTAGGCCTACCTAAACTGCAAAGAATATAATCGCATTTATGTTTTCAGAGTCACGAGTCCTGTTTAAATCTGGTCATTAGAGACGGAAGAGGCTGACTTTCAAATCTCAGAATGGAAATTTTAAATTGATTTGCGTTTATCTCTTCTAACTCTTTCTTATGTTTCTATATGATTTAAATAATTAGATACATTTTTGTCTAATGCTATTTTTTATCTTGTTACTCTTTTGTATTTGGACAAAAATTTAGATAATTTTATCGAGTTATGAACTTTTTTGCAATGGTTACTCAATGGGGACTCAATGCAACAATACATATATTACTAGGCCTATTATTACATTCATACAAATGGCATAGAGGGCTTTCTTTCGCGTTAAATTTTTTTCGTCACTTCAGCATGAGGATCAATCGATAGTGCACAAGCATTTTCAATGCGTTCACAGGTGTGCCCATGCCCGAAAATGTAGAGAAAAATCTTACTCATACATTTAAAGGAAAGTTGCCTTTCCTTTGATATTAACACGATTATCGTTTTGAACATCCACAAACAAACATACACACTCCTTAGGAAGAAGAACTTACGCACCAAGGAGACCGGGAGATATTTAGGCTCCATGCAGACTCACACGCAACTCTCATGTTCAGGTGGATTTAAGGTAAAGGTGAAGCTCAAACTAGACCACTGTGAGGGTAGAGAAAATGGCGCGCTCTCTGTGTACAAGGAAGTGTTTTTTTAATTAAGTAAAATAAAATGTTAGTTTTTTAAAAGACAGCATGCCAGTGGATCTTAGAAAATATTTTCTGTGCTCTATGGGCAACTGTGTGGTCATGCCTTTATAGCTGTATTTGAGAGTGTGTGAATGAGAGAGAGAGAGAGAGAGAGAGAGAGAGAGAGAGAGGAGGAATTGACAAGATTTTTGAAGTCAACTTGAACGTGAAGTTTGATTTTCAGATCTGTTATTCAGACTTTCTGCTCATTATTTTGCTCTGTTACTGCTTCACGACACTCTGTACGCAAAACTGATAGGTTGTGATATGAGGAATCAGATATGTCATCAACACAATGGGGTCAGACCGACTCATCCTTGTCAATAGTTGAGATGATTTAATCGATGTTCTCTCTTTTTTTGTCCTACGTCTCCCTTCGATAAACTAACAGGTCAATAGGGGTGTCATCACGAATGACGGTGACAGCATTGCGCATCCTCTTTCGTGGATAAACATGCTTACCATGTGCCAATATAGCTTCGTCCCTGAGGATGAAACCACGCGCGGATGCATATATCAGTTAAAGAGCCAGAGAGCAAGTTATCTGGGGATTGCAAACAATCAAATCGATAAATCAAACATAACAGTACAGGCAAAAAAAAAAAGAACTCTTTGGACACATGCACCTAAACGTTATATAAATAACTTGTAGATTATTTAAAGTTACCAGACAGTCAGAAATATTTTGACAGGCTTATACCAGCATTGACTCCGAGTAAAACACCAGTGTTCCAATAAATTGTAATTAAGTAAAATTTTAATTCGGACATTTAATTCACCCGTATATTGATCGTTTTCTAAAGCATGTTTCTAAAGGAGACTTGAGTCTTTATCTTTGACTGATAAAACTCAGTACGACCGGATGACAACTTTGAAGAGTTGCGCATCATGTTGCAAAACTCACAACACATACACAACATCAGGGTTAACATATGCACGGTCCAGAAAAGTTCTCAGTGTGTTGAAACAAGCCTTCGGCGAAACGTACAATTGATTCGTCTCTCTTAATAATACATCTCTTAAATATATTGCACTACTTCCTTTGGTTCTTGAGGTAGGTATTTTGACAAGTGGTGCAAGTCCGACCAAAGACGTGTAAAAGTGCAGCATTTGTTATTACTGTACATGAAAATGCACAAGAAACTTGTTATTTCTAGGTGCTTGACAAGGTGCCCTAAGACAATTAACAGTAATTTCACAATAACACAAAGTAGCACAGGTAATACTGAGTGGTCTAAATCTGGAAGTTGTGCACAGGTCTCTGTATGACACTGATGTCACATGATGATTTTGACAATAACCTTGACACGAGAATCACTAACAGTAGGCTACTGCAATATCATTAACAGGTTGGGAGAACAAACGTGAGAGCCTTTTAATTCGAGGTGTAGGCATCAACAGTCGGGGAAGAGGGAGAGGGAGTGGGTGGTGCGGAGAGCGACTTTTCGGATGCATCCTCCTGTTTTTCGTGACTATCCTTCGTCTCGGACTGAGATTTGGGCAAAAGACCTTCCTTTTCTCGCTTCTTTTGCTTCATACGACGATTTTGGAACCAAATCTTCACCTGAGTCTCGTTTAATTGGAGCGCAGCCGCGATCTCCACCCGCCTTGCACGAGTCAAGTACTTATTGAAATGAAACTCCTTTTCTAGCTCTGTCAGCTGTTTTGTAGTAAAATTGGTGCGTACAGTGTTTGGCTGCCCACCAAATCCATACTCTCCAGCTTTCCCTGAAGAGAGACGACAAATAAATGAATACATGAGAGTGTGCATGCATAATTTTGTCAATTACATCACACCAGTTTCCAGAATGTTACACAAACAAAGCAAAGCGATAGCCTATTAAGTCAGTACTTGTTTTCTTTTTCATTCTGTACTGTATCCAGAAAACAAAATCATGTGAAAGTTCTCTAGCCACTCACCTGTTTTCGGCGGGTTCCGTTTAACCTTCATCCAGTCAAATGTCTGCCCTGTTGACACGCCATCTGATAGAGGTAAACAACATTCGTCGTGATGCGCCACATGCAGAGGGGATAGCGGATTTGAGCAGCCCGCCACAAACGTTAGGTTTGACTGATCCGAACTATTACCATATGTGGCTGAGGCGTACTGGAACTGGCCATGGAGGTGAACGTTTCCGCTACTGTAACCATGGCGATGGTGACGGTGCTGCACAACCGTGGAGGAAATATTTCCAGAGTAAACTAGCGGGCCGCACTGGGAAAAGCTCGCAGACGAGTCCACATCCTGATTTAGGGCATAGTGACTGTATCCGGAGCAAAAACTTTGAGTCCCGTAACTTGGATGGGCGCTGTAGCTAATTGACAGAGTCCCGGGGGACTGGTACGAGCCGGCTTGGTGTGGCTGAGGTTTAATTGCGTCTTGTGATGATCTACTGGACATGTACCTCTCATCCCCACCGCAGCTATTTACCCTGACAGCACACGATGACTGAAATGTTGAAAGTCCGTGGTCGCCATGAAACGCTCTGACTGAGCACGAGCCCCCGCCACCTGCATCTCCACCACCACTTATGACCGAGAAATCTAGGAATGTGCTCATTGTGGCATCTTCCTGGGCGTCTTTGCGCGTGGCTGTCACACTGACAGATCTTTGGGCCCGGGGACAGATTAACGTCGCCCCACTCACCCGGGATTGAGCCGAGTCACCCTTCTGCCTCCTTCAATCAGTGGTGGATTGGGGGTGTCCGCGCGCTAGTGATATGAATGACCAGTGAAAGTCACGTGGGCTGGGTCAGCCAGTGATCAGTTGTTCTGTCTTCTTGAGTGGCCTTGCACTGACAGGTTGTCGTTAAAGACCAGGCTTATGTAAATGCCGACCTCTTGTCGATCAACGTGACGTAGTAGGCCCACCTTATCCCCCACTGAAAGGATGGATTCGCTGGCAGAGGAGCAAGGAGGGACGTTATTTCACAGACAGTGTCCAGGCAGCAACATATCGGTGTGGGGGAATATTTTTGAAGAAATGCGCCAGGTAAGATGAGCTCCAAACCACAGGGAAATAATTTAAAGTGAATGTCTTTTCATCTCCTGGGTTATTGTAGGCCTATATTTTGAGTCAACTGCGCTGCTTTGTGAAGTTGCTATGCAGTCATCATCTTTAGTCAACTTGTGTATACAATTATAAACTGGCAATAAAGCTGATTGTATTTTTTCATTATAGCTTATCTTTTCATTAGGGTGGTTTTGTAATTTGATAAAGCTGAGTCTTATTTGATAAAAAGCCTGCATTGCCCACTGTATATTTAATGCTTTAGCCTAAGAAATTTTTGTGTAAAATCCATGTACATTTTATGTAAACATTCTGAAAAAAATGAAGCTGAAATGTGTCACATATTCCTTAATAAACAATTGCTTGTTTTGCTGATTTATGTTTTGTGATCAGTGGTCACAAAGTCATCAGTCATCACATGAAAGTGTATTCCTATAGTTGGGCAAGGGGGACGTGCGCCCCCTCTGGATGAAAATTAGATTTTTTTTTGAGAGACGTCCAATGTTATTTTTTTGTCCTCAAAATGGCGCTTTCCTCAAGATTCTGACGGCCTAGTATTTATTTTCCTCTCTTCTTAACACATCGTTTTTAAACATGGTCCCTGACAAACAAGTCAAGAAAAATAACAGCTGTTAACTTGAAATGCACTTACTGTTTGTTTATTGCGGCTGTTCTCCATTTTGTAGCGAGCCAGAGTGTTAACATAGTACACATTAGAACCTTAAAACAATGCATTTAAGCAAAATATGACTATGAATCCGTCATTTGAGGTTTAAAAAGTAGAACCAACTAAATCTTGCAGAGCTGTTCAGCCACATTCACAGACAATATTCGGGAAAGATGTATAGGAAGTGTGGGTGAGACATATATTAACAAAAATGTGACTTTGTCATTACGATTATTCTATTTTATTAATATTATAAATATTTGAAAAAAGTATTTTAATTTAGGGTTCATAAACCATTTCTATGACATTATTTCAGTCAGGCTAGAAGGACAAGAAAAAAAAACTTAAAAGAGACAAAGACAGATAGCGTATAGCCACAAGCAATGAAATATGTAGTTTGTTTTGTGTAATCCTAATGCCGGGTGTTAAAACGCCAATAAAAATGAATTATTATCCGTCCACGTGGGTTGTGCTTCGGGATCCAACATCTTCTTAATGATAAACAGTGAGTGAAAACACTTATTTGGGCAGACTTTTCTCAGGCAGTGATTGTCTTGGTGCTGTCAGCTTGCCTGAAAGACTTTGATTTATGAGTTCGTTATGGAAAGAAACATCCTCGGCATTTCCTCACGCGGAGCGGAGAAAAGAGTCTGAGACAAAGAGCCCAGCTCTGGATAAGAAGCCATATTTGAACACGGTTTTGACATTTAAATTGTGACTTTAAATTAAAGATTTGAAAAATGTACACATTAATATATATAATATCAAATATAGTAGGAATAACAGTTTGTTAATTTGAAAAATGAGCAACAACACAGCCTATTTCATAAGTAACGATTTATTAGTGCACATTCATTCAGAAGTTTAAATAAATATTTAAAATGTTTTAACTAGTGCTGATTTTTCCATGTCATCTAATAATGTTTCAGCAAGGAAATCACACATGTGAGGAACATCAAATGTGAAATTATCAAATCAATGTACATTTCACACACATTTGTATGACTTCTGCAAAGAACACTGCAGTAGACGTGAATCTAATAGTAGGCCTACATTAAATTTGGTTATTATTTATTTATTTTTAAATGTTATGACTGGTATAATGGATTTATATTATGTAGCGACTTAGCATATAGCTACTTAGAAATACTAGGTTGTTGGAATTGCTGTTGATTTGAGAACAACATATTGTATTGACATTTGAATTTACAAAGTATGTTTATTTTTTACAGAAATAAGCAGCACTCGATACAGAAATAAAAGTAATATAAACTAATACTTCTGTTATGAATGCATTAGGCCTATGCATTATGTATTACTAAATACAGGGCACAGGGCTTAGCTTACCTTCGATATGTTATCATAATCGCGTCAGTTACACGCATATTGCAAACTAAAAATCATTTAAAACGCCTGATTTATCCTTTCATTTGTTCACTGATCCACTTCGATAATCAGTAGTTTGCATTAAATAAGCTGTAGTCAGAAAATCCGTAAATAAATCAAAGTCTGTTGAAACATCATCTGTGCTTTTCAGAGACTTGTACAGCACTGGCGAAGCTGCATCAGACAGACACGAGTCGGTCGAAAACAATTCCTGCACAGTCATGTCAATAACATGCGGGGAATCGCAATTGTCCGGACAGGCACATCGGTTGCATATTATTGTCCCCTTGCCCAGAGCAGTAGGGGACTGGCTGGAAACATATTTTAGACTTCTTTCCATAAAGCTGTTAGAAAACATTTCAAAAGTTTGCATGTCGTTATCATTACAGGACTGCCAAGAGAGGTTTGACAGGTCGTTTTGAAAAGTGTTCGACTCTCCATCTTCAACGCCCAATATGCCATGACTGAGGCCACAAATGGAAGCGTCCTCGTCGCTCTGTGCACCACTATCCTCCCCGACAGTTGTTTTGCTTAGCTCCCCGTGGATGTCTTTAGTCAGGGTCTGGCGTTTGTGTTTCATCCGTCGGTTCTGGAACCATACTTTGACCTGGCGTTCCTTAAGGTATTTGTTGTAGTGGAATTCTTTCTCCAGCTCTAAAAGCTGTGTGTTTGTGTATGCTGTTCTCAGGCGGCGCGAACCTCCTTCTCCACTAGACAAACCGTCCTCGGGAAGCTCGGGGAGCCTGAAAAAAATAGTCCCCAAAGGAACACACGGACACTTGTTATGTTGCTTAGTCAAACATACGATATAGGAGCATGACAACACCTAGTATTTGTCTATCGCAACGTTAATGCAATCTTAACTGTACATTGCGATAACACAAACTGATGAACTAAAAAGTATTGTAAGAAAAAATTCAAATAAAAAAACTGTAGACTGCGAACAGCATCGCCGTGTGTGCGTGATACCGACTACAATCTAATGAATGCCTGAGTGGCCCCTTCCGCCACAAGAGTAATCTATCATTCTCCGTTACACGTCAGACATCAGAAAGATCGCTGGAGATCTTATTGATTTGAATTAAGCTACAGAGTCAAAACAATTACAAAAGTGGGAAATTAGAAATAATATGAGGTAAATATCGTAGAGAGGATTGTGCAGATGTACCGTGATTCTCATATTTTCTCTCAGACCATTAATGGCCTTAATTCTTACCATCTGTCTTTTGCTTAGGTTTTCCTGAAACTCACCTTTTGGAGAGAAGCAAATTACTCCCGCTGTAGGAATCAAGAAGCCGGTCGGTGTGAGAGGACAGTTTCTCTTCTTCTTTTCGTGCATCCACGGGTATTCCTGGGTCAGAGATTTGGCGTGTAGTGGGCTTCCCCCATCTACGCTGTGCCGGGGCCCTGCATGTCCTAGCTGAATCCCGAGACTCAAGCTTGGGATATTGTGCTCGAAAGGAGGTAGGATAAGAGGGTGAGGTTTCGTGAGCGCTGAGCTTTTGATTGATGACTTCTGAAATGAGTCGTCAACAGGGGGGAAAGAAGTAAGGCACTCCGCGAGCGATGGTCGACTACTGATGAAACCCGTCTCACGCTCAAACTCGAAATTCATTGTAAACCTGTTGTCTCACGCTCCAAGAGCGCGGATAGGGAAAGTTTGGCTTCGTTGAAGTTTAGGCTACTAGTTTTCGCACTCAATTAAAATAAGCAGACTATGTGGATAAAAAAGACATTCAAACTATTTTTTATATGCCCGTGTGTGGACCGCTTATTGACAATATTAATTCAAAAGGAGACCTGGTTAAAATTGGACGGAAAGGACATGTCACATGATTACCTTTACCCAATGGCAATTTGGGGTTTATTCAAAAGGATTCAGCTTGAAAAGTCGATCCGTAGAACTTCTTCGAGCAACTCCTTTCTTAACAGGGAGCTCACTGCTGTTATGTACATCGGTGTCATTGTGTTCGCTAAAGGCAATGAATGGCCCTGAAGCTTCATTGTCAATCTCAAAACCGGCGGCTGGTGCATATAAGAATTAGAACCTCCCCTATGCCTGCTGCACAGGCACGTGCATTCTCTCTGTGTAATGGTTTCATAAATAATGTGAGGGAATCAGTTTTGCTCCAGTACATTTGCCAATTAAGTTAGCCTGTTACTGGCAGAGTAGTTTATCTATCTCATTTTGACTTGAAAAGACAGCTGTTTCAGCCAAGCCCCTCGTACCATTAATATGGCACAATACATCGAAATCAAAATTCCCCTCCCCCACACGCAAATCTATAGATGTAACTTTCCGCCCATCGATTCTGAAGATAGGCTACACCGGTTAGACAAAAACGTAGGACTACAGCTCCCTAAAACAAATCCACTTACGTAACATTTTGAAAGGCCATCAACGATGGTAGATAATCGCACTGAAATATATCATAAAATACATTATTATTCTATCAAGCTCTATTATTATTTTTTTTAACAAAATAACGTGCAAGATAAAATGCAAATGCGAAGTCTGCTATATGTAACTATGAAGGTCGCTTGCTCGCTCTTCGATAGGGACCTACGTCGTTCTCAGTAAATATTTGAAGTAAAAGGCTTCCTGATACCAGATGTTTTCAACTGTAAGCTTTGTTTCCGAGCACACCCGCAATGTTTGAACAGTGAGGATTAGAGTAAGTACTAAAAACCTTAATATCACATAAAATGTCACCTGGGCTCTATCTTGTTAATATAACACAACACTTTATCCCTACTCTAGCTTGTTTCCTAATCTAACTTTTAAACCTGGCATTGTGTGATGTTTACTATGTTTTTGGCTCTGCGACATATGCTTAGTGATGTTTCAGCTGGTAAGTCGTTTTGGTTAAATCAATGAATGTAAAATGTAAACATAAGTTACGTTATTTTTTTAAATGAACCGATTGACATTCAATATAGATCTTTTGGATTATGATTAAACTAAAAGTAATTTTGTTACATTTTGTTTCATTCTACTCAGGGAGGGGATTTTGTGTCAATCAACATTTTTTAAGTTTTTTTTGTTGTTTTTTCCGGATTGTTTAAAAGTAAGGGAAACTAGTACTTTGGTCGTTTGTAGTTTCAGTGCTTATATACTAAACAAAGAGTTCTAGAAGCATGCACGCGATCCATCTTACTTGGCAAAAGTCTGACAGCCTCATGCCCCCACAACACATTTAAACCTAACTCTACGAGGAACAAAACCTGGTAGAACGAGCTGGAAAAAGCTCCATTAGAGAGATTTGCCTGTTTCTTTCGCTCATAAACACAGACTAAAAGTGACCTGGCATTTTCAGATTTACATACAAGGATCAGTAATTTGCTGTTGAAGAGTAAGTAGTTTCTTTCATATTAGCCTAATTTGACAAATGAAAGAACGTTAATTTCGTTGCGGCGTAGTGTTATCTGGAGTAGCAAAGAAAAGAGGTTACTCTGTGGGAGGTGGCACTCATTCCAAGTCGGTGAAAACATGGCCCTGTTTTTTCCCGATGTAACCCATAACCACATATTGGGTTAACATGTCCTAAATTGATTTACTTTTAGCTCGTGCTAACATTAAGCTATATTAGGGCATTTTACAGAAAACTACAAAGTCCAAGTATTGCATTTATTTATAACATTAAGACTTAAGTAATGTAATATGATAAGGCTAAATATGCTAAATAGGCTATAGACTAGTGAAAGGGATATTTTATTTTAAATTATATTTGCCTTTTATCCAGTGTACTACACAACGAGGTTGTGTCATTTAATTTAACGTAATTTCATGTAAAGTGAAATTAGGAAACAACAGTATTGATATAAAAGAACGAGACGCTAAATTTAGACTTAAAATAGTTAAGAATTATGTGTTAATCTCGAATACTATAATGACAATAACAAAATTTTGACTCAAATTACGAGTCTTTTCAGAGAATTTTGCATAGAATTTTTTTTTTTGTGTGTGTGTGTGATGTGTTTTTTCTTTCTCTCTATTGCTTATGTTGCATCTGTCTTTTATACATTGCACTGTTGTTGGTCTAAACGAGGGTTGGGCTTGAGCATTTCAGAGTTTTAAAGCCTTTTTTCTCCCACAGGCATTGCTGGAGGCATGTAGGAGACTGTCACTACAATGGATGGAATTTTTGCACATTTCACAAACTGCAAGACTGCAGGAAATGATGGTGTACCACTCATACTCGGTACATCCATCAGTATTAGGTTGTCTCTCCTATCTCCCCCTCTTCCTATTCCAATGTCTTTCAGTCATTTTAATAATATATACGTTTCTTTTCATTTTGCTTATTTTGAACCAAAGAGAGACGTGCACTGAGCAAATTATCAGCTTATTGTTATATTGCTGATTTTCTGATGCTTTTTGTTGTGTAACACCTCTACTATGAATGCAAATACATAAGTCAATTACTGTCTTTTATTTCTTCAGAATTGGAGAAGCATGGAATGTATGACATCAAAAAAAAAGTTCAAACTAATAAAAAGCTTCTGATCGTTGTCTCTTTCGACTGTTTAAGCAACACACGATTAACATTCGCACACATCGATTAATATTAGAACACATTGACCTTTGATAAAACAGTTTTGCCTGTTAGCACTTGTTTCAGCACTGACATGACTGGGAGAATCGCATTTGGATTCCTTTTACCCATTATCTGGAGGATTTGGGCTAAATGACACAATCTACTGTCCATGGAAACAAATAAATACTTTTGAAAGACCTAAAAGACATGAGCTCACCCTGTATAAGACTGTTGAATAAAAAATCTTGTTCATATGCATCCTTCTTCAAGTGCAAAATGCAAAACAGAAAATAAATCGTGGACTGAGGAGAATTTTGAAGACTTAAAATTCACATAAAAAATGTCTTAATATGTGTTCTCATACCCTGTTTCAGATTTCATCAAAACAATACAGTATACATATTCCCATGATGCCATGACATTTGAGCTTTGAGGAACTTTAATTTCCTTTTCTATGCACTAAGTAAAACCAACAACAAGGTTGTTTCACCTGAGGCTACGTCAGGAAACCAATATGAACCAAATATACGCAGCTGTAGGTGGTGGAAAACGCTGTTAGACACTATAGATGTGTCAGTTTGGGCGCTTCTTGAATTCTTCCCTGAGAATAGTGCGGTGTAAGGTCTGTGAATGTGCATGGGTTTGGTTCGCACGTTCCTTGCTGATGGCTGTTTCCCATGGTGATAGCGCCATTGTAGTCTATATTGCCTTGAGGTGGATGTGGTAGATGTGTCAGGCCAAATACCGAGGCCCCCATCCCCACCAAAGAATCCGAGTAGCCTCCACCACCACTTACATAAATCGGGCTACCCTGCACTTGCGTCCCGTAACTGTTGTTGCCTTGAAGATGATGCGTATCGTATTCCGGTGTGGCTGTGCTAGTCCCTGGATACCGCTTCTGAGGAGGCGGGCAGTTATTCAGAGGTGGATATGATGTAGGAAGGCTGTACGCATTAGGCTGGGGTTTGTTGTACAATGCTGGAGAGGGTGAGTCGTAGGGCACGCTGTTAACCAGAGAATGCATTGAACTTAAATATGCACCCCCACCCACTCCTCCGCCACCAGATGACAGGGCAACGGGACTGTGAGGAGACTGTGCTCCAGGAGAGGGCATCATTCCTAGCCCCTTCTGGTCCTTTTTGTACTTCATCCTTCGATTCTGAAACCATATTTTAATCTGCCTTTCCGTCAAGTTGAGCAGATTTGCCATTTCCACTCGTCGCGGGCGGCAGAGGTAACGGTTGAAGTGGAATTCTTTCTCCAGCTCTACTAGTTGAGCAGATGTGTATGCAGTACGAGCGCGCTTGGAGGCGGCCGAACCGGGGGGACTCTTGTCTCCAGCGCAGCTCTCTACTGTACAAGGACAAAAAAGTATACAAAAAGCGTTATTACGCATGTCCCAGTATGAACCTCAAGGTACAATATTCATTGTGCATTACTTTTACTGTTGTTTAAAAGACTGAATCACTCAAAAAAAAACTGCTGGTACAGCACCATGTATTGTGCATATGAAAAGACACAGTTCTACATAATTGTAAGGATTATATGGTAATAATATCATGCTATCCCTGTTAAAGCAAGCACATTATAACTGTATCAAAAACATAATAACTTACTTCTCATTAGTTTATACAAAAATAGGTATTGGCATAGTCTGTTCCGGAAGTGGGGCAGAGGGAGCATCAGGAATGCAATCAGAAGCTGTTTGTCCACAACAGTACTACCAAATAATTACCAAATAAAATAGCTAACTATGAATGAAACTAACTGTGAAGCAGATAGACAGGGGTATTTGTTGCGGTGTCATCGGTCCACAGCACAGCCTTTGGTAAACTCGAAATTTAAATATCAAACCTGTCCGATTACTTCCAAAAGCACTATCCTAAGTGTGGTTTACATGTGGTCCAATGTATCATAAATAAACAGTATGGAAAGGCAATACAGGCTAAATTACAAATTCCAAGCAGCATAGACTAGATGCCTGTTTATATATTTTATGACATTTATGTTTTTAGCAGACTTTTTTTTACCAAAGCAACAACACACTGCAAAAATCATGTTAACAAATAAATAAAAGTAATTCCATGTGAATACTAACTCCATAGGCTAGCTATAAGATTAGATGCATTATAGCTCGTATTCATTTATATCTTATTTTATAAACGTGTATATTTAGGCTATTTCATTTAAGGTGTTACAATGTGGTTGATGTAATCACCTGAAATGGTGCTACAGGATTTCTGCTTTGTGTTCTGACGGGATTCCTTCATCCACGGAAAAAATTGTTTTCTTGTGCCTGGCGTTGGGGGTGCGTGCCCTGGGTTCTTGGCTGTGGTATCACTGCTCGGAATTTGGTTCAGGGAACTGGGAGAAGATGGTCCGGAATGGGCAGTAGGGGTCTGGTTGTTGTCGGGGATGTCTGTGGCTTGTGTCCCGTTACTCCGTTGGCAGCCCTCTGAGATTTCACTGGGTTTGTGCAGAGCTGCAGATCCACCAGGGGACTGCAAGGAGCAGGCCGGTCGATGGTACTCACTTTCCACATGAAGGGCCTGGAGATATTGCTGCTGATTGGCATCATAACCTAAACCGTTTGCGCTTTGATAGGGGAAGCCACTGTAAATTGCAGAGGCATCGCAATAGGTCGCTTTTTGCATCTCGCCGTTTCCAAATGTTTATTTCACTTTCTGACAAGGTCCTGACACCTTCGTAGAAGAACATTGGCTCAACGTAGTCACGTGACACCTCTTCGCCAATGGGCTCTACGGGTGAACCTACGGTGAGAGAAGATACCGTGAGTGGGTGAAATAAGGCCTATCCATCTTACTTTTCAAAGCTCAGTTGACACTGTGGCGAGACTAGGAGAGCCGGTCACCACTTACCTTATGGCCAATTCCAACAATAGACAACATAACTGAGAACATGATGGCCGCTTAAAGTATTTAACTTAAACACACAATCAAAATAAGCTATAGCTATGATTAAAATAATCTATATGTTAACATGTTTAAAAAAACAATAGACAAATAAACACACAAAACCAATATAAAAAATAGAGCATTGCCTTGTTGTAAATAGGCAGTGTGAACTGAATTAAAGCATTATGGCTACAAACAAGCAACAATCATTGTCGTGAATGTATGCAACTTTCATTTTTATTGTCAGAAGACAAATTCTTCTAATACCGTCTTTTAATTTTAATGTTAAATATACATTTTTCTATTCTAAACAAAGGTCATTATTCGCGTCTGATTTTAGTTCTTAAGGTGATAAGGTGTTCATGACATTTTAGTCTACATAAATACAAGTCCCTGCGTGTATTGTTTGGGTTCGAAAGTTGTAGTAGCAGGAAACCTGAAAAACCGGGCAGACGCGTGTTTCCAAATCACGCCATATTTTCTTCCTCGCCAACCCAAAATAATGGATGATGGTAACTGGCACCATTGGATGCATGAGGGGTCACCAGCTGTGAATGCGATATTGCCACGGCCCGGGACTGGCGCAGAGCACGGAAATAACTACTGAAACTTATTACATTTGCCCAGTACAATTTTCCACTCATAAGTAATATTTGATATTATTGATATAGCAACAATAAATACCCTGTTAAATATATCCCACCAGTCCACATGCTTTTATAATACTTAAAAAACAAAACGAAGACAGGATCACAAAAAATAAAATCAAAAGAATCATGCTTTACTTGCTTGGAGCGCACAATAAAATATATGAAAAGCTGTCTATTTCAGGAATAACATAACAGCGATGAAAATAACATACTGATTAAGTAGCCTACTAATCTGCTCAATAATAAAAACAATAATTTAAAAATGATTTATAACAAATGCAGCTATAACAGTGCTAAATTCAGGCCAAAATAGCATAATGAGAGCACATAATTGCATAAAACTAAACCAAGAGGCCTCTTCAATTTCTAGACGACCTATCCATGCTTGACTTCCACTAACTCACTCTCTGGCACTATCATATACACGAAAAGCTAAAAGAAAAGACACTAAAGCCACAAAGCAAGAAACCCAGCTGCTGCACGGGAGGAATCTGGCTTGACTGTGAGCGAGTGTGTGTATGTGCGAGTATGAACTCTCCCTGAACCGAGATTTCAGTCGCGCGGTCATAAATCACAAACTCGCCATTGAACAGCCATGCGAGAACTCTGCCTCTGTCCCGCTTACCTTCCTCTCTGACGAGCAGCGCGCAGCACGGCGCGAGCTTTTCTCATTCAGCGGCAGAAATCGATCAAACAGCGGTCCAGGGTAAAGCTAAATCGGGAAGACAACAAAGCCGGAGCTGCACTTGCAGGAGTCATGGGACGTATTTGCAGTAAAGCAGCGACTCGGTCGCGCTCGAACAGTTAAATTCCTTCCTTCTCTCTTTTTCTTTTTTTGACGTAGATCAGTAATAACGAGAGTTGTCTCCTGCGCCTTGGTTGTAGAGATTAAGCACCTTCACACATAGCCACTTATTGCAAACTACTAAATGAATGTCTGTGTTCTCGGACTTATACTAAATGCCACCATGGACTGCGCTCTAGTGAGTCTTTCGTGTACAACTAACGTGCACAAACTAGTACGTTAACACATACTCATGCACACCCCAGTGAACTCCCTCGAAACAGAGCGTCACCGTAGACAAGAAAAATTATGCAAATGAAGAGCATTCTCAAGCACAGAAAGCAGTTCCACTCCCCTGTGAACACAGTCAGGACAATATGCATACAACTTTATAAAATCTATAACTTTATAATTACGCAAATAACTAGATTATATATTAGAAGTTTTGTGTTAAACAAATATAATATTGATTGTTACTATATAACTCAAAACTGAAATACAGATATTGGCCTGAAAGGACTGAATTACTTAGGCCTAAATTAATTACAAATCGTTTTAGAAGATTATTAATCGCAGCAGCAGCAATAAAAACAACAACAACACAGCAGGCCTATACTAATACTACTACAACTGCGACTACTACTACTAATAATATAGTGCAACATTTTAATAAACTCTATCCATTTAAAAAATAATTGGTCATAAAGCCTGAGCTAAAGACTATCGGCAATAAAGTAAAGGATGCTTTTTCGCTACACAGAAAAAGATGATAAAACTCCCGGACCTCCAAAGTAGCAGGAAGAAAAAGGGAGCCGCGAGCTGAGGACAGGAGGTTATGGATCAAAGTCTTCTGCATACGAATGAATTACCAGCATCAGCTTGTGTATTTTCTCGGTCAAACTAGAAGATTTATGTCCTTACGCAGCACGGCAATAAACAGAGGCAGATTCTTGTTCTCGCGCTGCCCACTGGATCACAAATGACCAAACCTAAAGAGAAAAGAGCGGGCGGCGTGGGTTGGTGAGTGGGATTTAAAAAATCCCTGCGTATGCGAATTTTTGACCATTTCAGCATTTTGGACATTTACGCAATTGTTTCCTTTTTTCTTTCATTAAAACGATGACTAAGAGATTTCATTTATGGCGCGGAAACTGCTAGGTGAAAAGCAGTAGAAAAGTTAAATGTTCGGCATTTTTTGTAAACAATTCCAAATAGCATGTATAGAACTGAACTAACTGCGATTTAACTTCTTATATTATATGTGTTTTGTAGTAGCCTGCAGTATGCATTAACCTGCAATTAATCTGCATTAAACCACCTAAAACCGTTACAAGACATTTCTCACGAAACGTGGAAAGGAAGAAATTATGGGTCTTCAGTTTTCATATAGCCTAAGTGTGTGTTTGCGTGTATGTTGCATAAGCCTTTGCATAAATGAAATTAAAGCAAATAATATATATAGCAAGACATGGCAGTTGTATAATGTAATAGAAAGCTCACCTTAAGCAAAACACAGTCTCTCGTAGGCTTAGTGAAGGGGCACGTTGATTTATTTGAAGATCTACGGCAAGAAATACAAGTATTATCATTTTATGTCTCAACAGCCAGGAGAAATGACAGTAGACAGTAATTATGTCAATGTCTCTTAAATGAACAATTCAATAAGTGAACTATAAACTATAAATAAAAATAAATACACTGTATGTGTGTCACTAATGTATGTCTTTTTATTTTAAATGTGTATTTAATTTAATGTTACCACATCAAATACTTTGAATTTTCCTTTTACTTTTATTACAAATGGGTTACAATATTTTCATTTGAAATCCATTGCGCTCATTACAAATGGTTACTTATTTGAACTCTAACTTGTATCTAACACCAGCACAGTGATAAACTGACATCAATAAAAAAATGTATTAAGCCTACTGAAAACGACCTTGGTATAATGTATCCTTAAGCTTTGAACAAACGAATATTAACATAAACAACAGACGAAAGCTCGACATCTTTAATACTCAACCCAGGCTTTAGAGAAATATCAGTATTCAAATATTTTACTTACGACTCTTTGCTTCGCTAATGCAATTAATTACATTACTAATAGGACTAAATGCTTATAATAATTAATAGGTGGAGGAACCATAACAATAACAGCACAAATAAATCAAATTAACGGATGTATTTTTACAGTCAAAGATATAAAATATTGGCGCATGTGTGAAAATAAGAATGTATCATCAGGAATATCATAAGGATAAAACACTCGGGCAAATGTATCGCGTTCTCCTCCATTTTGTTTCCTTTCTAGTGAATTTAGATCGAAAAGTCATTAGCTCTCAAGCAGCGGCCGCCCTAAGTCCCCCAGCCCATAAATCAAGACTGGAGCGTCGTGACCTCGTGCGGCAGCGTGCTTCTGGATGATACTCCTTATATGATATCCTCGTTTCCCATGCGAGCCTCAGCAACAAACGGGCCGCCACTGCTCTGTTGAGTTTTATTCGCTGTCTTGTGATTTATTCTTTCTGGGAAAACCCAGTTTACACACCGTCTACAACCTAGAGGGTTTACAGCCACACACAAGTGTTACCGATTTGAGACTACGTGCAATACAAAGACATTATCATTAATCATTCACACAGTTCAAAAAATGAAAATGTTTGGATAAACATAAACAGTTTCATTCTACTCCGACAAAACAAAAATCATATTTTCGTGTGAGAAAATGTTTTGGGGCTGTAGACAAATGTTGAAAATTAGATTAAATTTACTCCATGAAGTCAATATATTGCTCTGCATTATCCTGTACAATTACTTTGTTTAAATATTTTTTTATTGTATTTATTACTTTTATTTATTTATTTTACATTACATGTTATTTAATACATACTAGGTCTTGATAAAAACAAAATACAGTATTTGTTCCTCGGGTTTCGCGGATCTATTCTGATTTATGACTTATCACAGAAAACACCTTTATAAAAACTCGGTCTAAATTTCTCTAATTTTGTTAAAACAATATTAGATTTGCAAAGTGTTGCTTAAAGCAATGTAGCATTTATGTAAATGGATGTAACAATTAATTCGTTTTATTTACGTGTTTAATGGTTGTTTCATTGCTGTTAGGTGAAGAATAAAAGTTGACTGACGAATATGCTCCAAGTTAAGTTTATTTTAATGATCTTAAGTTCAACTCTCCCGTGTGTTCATCCGCCATTTACGGTAACTGACCTTCTCTATGAGCAGAAAAACTCACTATAGTAGTGAACAATCAGCGGAAATACCTCAAAATAAAATCCATCCTCGTGGTGTGCATGGCTTTCTGTCTTTTTCTGTGTAGAAAAACATATCCGTTCATGACAGCTGTATAACATCATCTGCAAAACGTACCAGGGTCTTTCGTTCTTTTTATTTTTTTTCCCTATCTCTCCGGCTTTTCAGCAAGTCCACAATGACCCAACCCCACTTTAGTGAAGTAGGCTAGCGCTATCAGCACAGCAGCAGACCGGGGTTCGCATGCCATCCACCCCCTTCATCATAATATCGCAACCATATTATGCGCACCACTCACGTGACCAAGTGTCTAATAAAAAGGAAACCTTTTTTGAACTGTGAATCATTAACAGAGACTGCAGTTAGTCTCCTTTGAGGAGGATCACAAAAATGGAAAAGATTGAAGTAGTGTGTTCGAAATACTTTGTCGCAGTTTAAAATTTAATTATTATTTTTTAGCCTTTTTAACCAGAAAAAAATAGCACATCACAGATTAGTAGGCTAAGACGTTGTATGTGGGAAAATATGATGTTTTGGGGGGTATATGGTGTGTCCCCCACATATACAAAAGCATGCCACAAGTATTTGGACCTCTTAACACTCTTGTGTCCCAGTGCAGGAAACAAATGTAGGCCTATTCGCAATAGAACAATACCTGTCGTTCTGATTTATTACAATTATATTAATATAAAAAAAATCTGAATGTCCTTCATTTTTTCCCCATCTAGAATTATCTCTTCGAAATATACCATCCAAATACTTGCTACCAACTATAGGCTATATATTACAATCTAATAGATCACTGTTACTGAATACCTTTAAAGAACTCGTGTGTGCAAGGTGGCCCTCTCTCGGTGAATACGGTGTATCAGTCAAACAAGACTCAATGGAAGTTCTTGTTATCAGCGGACCTACCAAGAATATGATCTTTTTGACCTTAAAATTTGCTCGTGTCAACACTACGAATGATGAATGTGCATATGTAAAAGTGTATGTGTAGAAGGTACAATTTTAGACATCACAGCCTTTAGTTAGAGTCATAGGAGCTGAAGCTACAGTTCTGACATCTTTAGCAGTGATCTATCAAGTTTACCTCAACAAACAAAAGAAAGAAGACCCGTCCCGAAAGGGGCCTTCTCTTTACCACCATTTGGTGCTTGTTTTCCGGCAGCAGAGTGTTTAGGCTGAAAGCTCAACAGACGTGGTGAAGCCCTGTAGATAATTAATCACCTCAGCCAGGCAGGACCACTTACACCAATGCTTTGTTCTTTCTAACGCCACAATTTAAAGGAGTACAAAAAAAATCAGATTTTAACATGAGCTGAACTGTGTTATTTTATTATTTCCACTCGTGCAAATAACTCTTGGATAGAGCTCAGCCTTGCCCGCTTTTTGAGTGAACAGTGCCAAAGCGACGCATTATACATCTTCATTCTGACGTGGAATTACTGTGATGTGCATGTGTGCTTTATTTACATTTACATGTATGCATTTAGCAGATGCTTTTATCCAAAGCGACTTACAGTGCATTCAGGTTATACATTTATTGTCAGGTTATACGTTTATTTGGTTATACGTTTATCAAGTGTGACTTATGAAAGTAAAATATTTAAAAGAGTAAATAAGTCTCAAAAACCTCTTTAGTCAAAATTGTGTTGTTTAGATCTTTTTGTTATTCACCTGTTTGCCATAACTACAGCCCTGGGGTGTTGCGAGACGCAACGCGAACCTGCCTAGAGTCCCTGGGGTCTGTCTGTTTGCTTCTCATACATTTCAGCATGCCTCCTAAACTGACCCGAGCACAAAGTTAATTAAGAACGCTTTTACACCGTATTCGGGACCAGGACAGTGCAAAACGGGTGCAAATAATCCCCGTCTTTTTATGTAATTTTGATAACATCACTTATTTTCAATTTAATTAATTGTCATTACATTAGTGACTGCAGACCAGCATAAACGTATTTCAACCATTTAGTTTTTATTTCTTAAACTAAGCAGTCTGCTGCTTTTCAAGAAGCCAACAACCTTCACATGTATTTTCTCTCTAAATGGTTCGTGGAATTTTGCCAGGGGCAAAACAAATCCGTTTCAATGCTGAGATTTGGAGCTCTTGAAGCAAGCTAAGATTACTACAACACGCAGACGAAGATAATTATTTTTTATTTTATTTACCGTGATCATCATCATCAAAGCTAATAATGATGCCAGTGGAACGGCAATGATCTTTTACTGTTTAATAGTTTTGCACAATGAGTTTGGATAACGTTTGTTGAATGTGAATGAAATAAAAATAGAAGTTAAAAAATTGTATCTTTTGTAGCCTGTGTTTTGATAATGATGTAAACAGGTGTTTCCTGTTAAACATAGCCTAGTAAAGATATTTATGAACATCTAGAACATATTATTGTTATTATTAATATTATTGTTATCATTACTACTAGCCTACTACTTCTTGTTGTTATTTATAATTGCCTTATAATTGAGATGTTCAAGAGTCGAAAAGTAGCCTACATAACCACAGTACATACATCTAAAAGTAGGCTACAGTAATTCACTATTTAACGTTTGTATATAAACCGACATTTGACACTTAAAAAAAATCTGAATTATTCAGAGAAAATTCCCTACTAAATTGTTGGATAACGGTATTGAGAAAACGGGTTCACATCAATACAAACAACTAGTATATAACTTGTACTTTGAACATATGCAATATAGTTTTCTATATCTAACATCCACATTTTTAGATTTTAAAAAGCTTAGATTACTTACGTCAAACCCTCTTTTTGAAGACTGACCGGAAGAGGAGCATCTGGTCGTTCTGAGAGGTCTCACTAAGTCGACGGTCAACTGCAAAATGAAAAATCCAACCGAACCTCCTGTGTCTATTTCTAACCAAGAGGTATCTATTATTTAATATGGTCATGTGAGCCATTCAATTAAAATTTAAGCATGGTAGATTGAGAGGTGAGGTGCTGGGGTCTTGATGGAAGTTTAAATTTCCTGTCTGTCAAGATCTGAATCAATGATGAGCGTGACTATCTTAGTGGCTGTGGTTTAAGTTTTTTCTCTCCAAATCTAACTATAAAAAACGGTCACCAAAACTTATTTCAAATTCCACAAAGTCGTAAATCAGCTGTCTCTGAGTAATAACTGCTATTCTTGGTGAAAGTTAGTCTAAATGCACGCAAACAAAAATATCAGTGCACTAGATTACTACATTGGCATCCATACATTATTATCGACCATTGATATCTTCTACCTTTTCAAATAGTCAATTCCACAGCTTATGTTATCTATGATAAACAATTTAGATGCGTTTCGAAAAGAGTTGTTGGAGTGCAAATAATTTAGCAGATTTTACATTTACATTTATGCATTTAGCAGACGCTTTTATCCAAAGCGACGTACAGTGAATTCAGGCTATACATTGGTATTGTCAGTATGTGTGTTCCCTGGGAATCGAACCCACAACCTTTGCGCTGCTAACGCAATGCTCTAACCACTGAGCCACAGGAACAATTTTATTTTATTTATATTTATGTCAAATTAGTCGTGTAAAGTAAGTTATGCATAAACATATTACGGTTTTGGTCTCCCTCTAAATTTTAAAATACAGGCCTTATTCAAGTTCCACTACTGCCCCATGCGTTCGAGGAATAAATAGACCATGGTCTGGAGGGTGCTGAATGTGACGAGGTCAGAGGTTAAGGGGTCGTACACAGTGCTTCAGTTTGATGATTGGACAGCTCGTTTGTGTCCTCTGCTTGACCCCAACAGTAGTTCACACTACTAAGTAGCCTACTGTCCGTCTCTTATTTTTTTCAATAGACTTCTATTGGGGAAAGAGTTAATGGTATTTGTTATTTAAATAGCCTATATTTTTATTTGGGAAAGGTACTGCACAAGATAAATAGCTACAGTTTAGATTACATTTACAATGGACGTAAATTCAACTAAGTAGGCTATAGATTGTCCCGAGAAAACAAACAGACTGGGTGGCGCAAACGAGGTCTATTTGTAATAAAATTAGTATAATTTCAAGAATGGCTCAAAGTGTTTAAAATCAATGTATGTGATTTTGTCACAATAGCCTACAACAGTTTGGATATTTAGAAATAAATACTGCAGTATTTAACTTAAATATGCAATATTTCAGCGAACTATCAGGTATTTTGTAACGCTGTATCGTAATTAAGTTCAGCTTAAAGGAACAGTAATAATTAACCGCTATGCACACTTTAATTATTTTACCAAAATGATAACAAAATGGAATAAATCAAATATAAACGTCACAAGACTGAGGGAAATATAACTTGGTTTGTAAAGTGAACCATTTTTATAGGCTATGTTATAATACCTTGAAAAATCAAATAAGCTATAGCAAACCTAAACCGTTGGCCTAAATAACATTGGCAGTTTACGTATTACAAATTTCGGAGGAACATTTTAGTCTAATAGCGACTATATAAAGTTGTTGTTATTAGTAATCAATGAAGCCTACGTTGGAATAAAACAGTAGCCTGATTCAGCAAACAGCTAAATTACACAGCCTACATTAGTCCTGTGGATTAAACTAAATAGATAATACACAATAAAGTCATTTTTATTATTTTCACGGGAAGCCTACAATTACTTGCATACAGGCTTACTAAAACAACTTAACATCATTCACCAATATACAAACAACTAAATACACGAATATTCACAGCTTTGATGACGTAAATACACTTAACAATACTCTAAAATATGGGACTAAGACAAATAAGATAACTATACTCCAGGAAGATTGTTCCTATACTTGTGCCTTCAAGTTAAAATGTCAATTTGTACGCGTAACTAGCGCAGATCTTCACAAACAAGACTCGGTATGTCTCGGTTAAAGACAGAAAACGTAACGATCCATTGTCCAAGTTAAAGTACATTCTACTATTGTTCCTTTAAGAGAGAGAAACAATTTTTTTTACAGGAAGGATGTGATTTCCAGCTCAAATTAGAGCGGAGGAAGAGGTTGGGAAGGCGACGTTAAGTTGCCTCATCGGACACTGAATAAAAAGTAACCCTGTGAAGTTCCGATCCTAATACTGCTATGCGTTCTTCTTTTTTGTTCAGTTCCGTTTGTGCCGATTTGCTTCTAGCACTATAGGTTCGAGGAACAAGGCGTAGGAAGCAGTGTTTGCTGCTGCTGAGTGGCGTCCGTTTTCACGTGATGGTTGGAGGGCGCAGAGCTCGGGGAGCGGATCTTTGTATTTGGCAGCTTGTGGTCTTTCTTCCATTTCATGCGGCGGTTCTGAAACCAGATTTTCACCTGACGCTCAGAAAGACACATTGTGTGCGCTATCTCCACTCGTCGACGTCGAGTCAGATATCGGTTAAAGTGGAACTCTTTCTCAAGCTCAAGAGCCTGCTGGCGCGTGTAGGCGGTGCGAGACCTCTTGAGCACTCCTCCAGAGTAGCTGGCGGTCACTAAACACACAAACACATAACCAAGCAGGTGTTATTGAGATTCTCGGGTATTGGCGAGGTGACATGTAGGATAATTAGTACACTTACTAAACATATTGAAGAGTACTAAATGAGTAGAGTATGAAACAATGGATATGCGTCGTTCTTAGACGACAGCATTCCATTCACACGCAGTAGCCAATTGATTCAACTAGTTTGGTAGCACTGCAAAATGGAAAATAACTCATGTAAAAAGGCCTGTTTGGCGCTAACTTGGTAAACGATTAACGTTATTTTGAGTCATACGAAACAAACGCAAATGGGCAGGGTGGAACATCGAGGGACATTAAATTTGCGAGAACTCGTAATCACCGGGACTTCATCTCGATGGCAGTAAATCCTCTAAATGAACAATTACAACAGGGTATGATCCCCACATGTTTTACGACGAACGCCCTCCACAGGGCTCCTAGAGCTTTTATTGCCCGTGCACATTACTTACCGGTATTAACATGGACTTTTTTCATCCAGGGATACACCACCGGCTCTTTACCCTTCTGTGCGCCTGGGAGAGCCTCTGACACGAGGCTACAATCCTTGTTCGCAGTTGAACCAGCACAGCTCTCTGTGGTGAGGCGGGGTCCATGATTTTGCGGAACGGATTGAGGTTGCGCGGGATGACGGTCAGTGAAATCGTTGAGGCCGTTGGTTGACACATTACCGTAATCATAGCTCGGCTCTTGGTAGTTTGATCGCGGGTATGATGCCTCCTCGTGATGGGGGAAGCCCGCGTCTTTCGGCCGCTCATAATATTCAGAGGACACGGGCATGTATCCATTCTGCTGATATTCCTCGCAGGGTGGGAAAGAAGGTTCGATGTAATTTGAATTGATCAAGTAGGAACTCATTATCATTAATTTGAAAAGTGCAACAATTCAAATTTTTATCGTGCTGTCGTTTTTCTGATCTCTCCAAAACCCACCTACTCCTCTGTCAAATGTACAAAGTTGGTCGGTCACGTGAGAAATGCGACCAATCAGCGCCTCCTGTGGGCATCGTGTAAACAAGCACCAATAGCAGGCCAGGCATCAGCACAGCAAAAAATGTGTTCGAGCGGTCAATGCGTCTGATTTTGTTATCGAAACAAAATATATCAGAAATAAATTCGATAGGGTTACCACATGCATCGCATAGAAAACGAAACAACTGACTGAATGTACAAGATGCATGTTAAAATGCATTATACAGTGAAAAACAAAAGAGTGCAATAGATAACGTAATTTATCACGAAGACATCCCCTCATAGTGTTAATGCCCTTTCTCATAATAAATGTACAAAATATCTCGTTTGTTTGTGAACCACGACCTGCAGTTTTGTTCCCTTCAGGGACTTTAACATTTCTATAGGTTCCTCAAAATAACCACCAAGAAGGCCCACGACCAATTTGACAAAAGCAACTATATCAGTATACTCAGTGACCAAGTATGCACTTGTTCATGAATTGCACAAAGACAACTTTCAAGCCAGCAACCGCATCAAACAATAATTTTAATTTCACACGTCTTTTGTAACAAATATATCAAACACAATGAACAGACTTAACTTTGGGGGTTCCACCACTGGCATCTTCAAATCAATATTACGAAAGACCATCGTTTTGACGATTTGCTCGACAATAAAGTGGCCCAGTCGAAGAACAAGGAGAGGATGCTACATGAGCCTTTTAGTTGCACGCATTTGCATCTTTTGATTTTTATCTTTTTAATTATTATTATTACTGAATTAATAAGAAAAACCTCACGTCTTCAGCAAAAGCAAAAATGCATGTAATGTCTACGTGTCTAAATAAAGAAACGTGGCTTTCCTCATTGCCTCATATTGTCTCCATAATGAAATATGTTGGCTTTTACGTTTTATATTTTTTAACGGTCCAGTTAAACATCTTGTCACCTTTCATGTATTGCACAGTGCCTTAGATCCATTGTTTTTCGTCTTCTACTCTAACAAGAGTAGACCAAAACTATCTCAGAATTTGGATTCAGGACGTATTGAACTATCATATGTAGTATGCATGCAACCACTTATTGTTTATTACAGCTGGATTTTTTTTAGTTTACTGCAATACATAGCACTGTTTATTCAATTTCCGTACTGATATTGCTTAAATGGTAATGGAAATGATTTACAGCCATTATATAAAGACCGCAATGTCATGTTTATGATCTTGAAATATCTCATCCATCTTTAAAAAAAAAGTCAAGCCAGAACACTTTTTTTCTGGGAAATGCACAACATTTATTTTAGACTTGTTAAATAGCAGTATTTATGTGAACTCTAAAATATAACTCAGAAGACCTACCTTGAGTAAGTTCGTGAGCAAAATATTATCCCTGACACTGAAGCGTATATGCAGCCAGGCCCAGATAAACCAAAATAATGGCGCGACAGGTAGTTCCCATGTAACATTTCTTTATCCTTAACGTTTCCATGGTGAATCAACAGCCACCCTGAACTGAAAACTCCTGTTTCCACGCGAGCTTCAAGTTAACATTAATGTGAGCCTCATGCGGTTCCCTTCAGAACCGCTCTGGCCATACCTTTCTTTAATAGCTACACAGCGATCACTTCAGTTTGACCTCTCAGTGACTCAATGTCCATTTCGCCTCTTATTAATCTTGTTCATTGACAGTCTTTGTTAAACAACAAGGCGTGCCCTCTGAAAAGGTGACATTTTCATATTTGTTAGACGCAGTGAACTTGCGTTTACCCCGGCCTTGGACTTCGTTTATCCCCTCAGGGAACAGAGTCCTTCTGGAGGTCGGCACTCGGCGTATATATATATATATATATATATATATATGATATCAAATTAATTATACATTTTATTTTCTACTTTATTAAACAACATATTTATTATACTAGTACTACCACAACTAGCCTAATAATAATAACTCTTATTAGAATGTTGTTTAATTGTTGGATTTAACGTATTGATAAATTAAAATTGCTAACGAAAAGTCTTTTAACCGTACGGGTTTAAAACAAGCCAAGGCTTTAGTATACCATGTCGTCTGTTATTCATTATATACTTCTCTCTCCTTTGTGTACAAAACTGGAGGGCTAAAATTAAACAAGCTGCAATATTTAAAAAAGTAAAACTAACAATTAATCACAGGATCAGATGAAAGAAAACTCTGATTATATATATTTAAAATCGCATCTAAAAGTCTTCTTAATCGATATTACATCGATAAAACATAAATAGGGGAGACCGGTGCTAGCTGTCACATTTTTTTTCCACGCAGGGGCGTATAATTAGGGGGGGGGGGGGACGCTAGGGACGTGTCCCTACCAATATCCAGCCACTACCAAACTGTCCCTAGCAATATTTACATCAAATAATTACATATATGTATATGTTTTTTGTCATTTCAGACGCATCTGAAACGTCGTATCATTGATATTATACCTAAGAAGTTCAAGTAAATACGTAAGAAAACTGCGCGCTCTCAAGGATTTAATAGTAGCCTACATGTGCGGAATGTAGCAGCCGAAGCACAGCGCTCACAGGTGCATCTCACAGGTATTGAACCCAATTCAAGACAGCAGTCAAAAACAGTTAATATAAAAGCCTACTTCAGGAATGAACAAAGTTGCATCGATGAGTTTGAAGTACGGTGTTTGTTTGACAAAAGAGAGCAAACGGAAAGTGAAAGCGCGGCTATTAGAAAAGTCACGAACATCAACAATAATTTGGGACACATATAATGTGATTTTTTTGTTGTTGTAAACCATAAGTGGCACTCTGTGGTGCAGCAGGATTTGGAACAGCATCCTGAGTCGCCGCAGACTTTAACTTTAAGTTAATGTTGTTCAGCTGAATGTACAAATCAAACTGTTAGCTGAACTATCCACAAAATAGAAAACAACACTGTTATAAGAGCGTGAAGTTTATCTGTCAATCAGATGCCCACGAGTTTCGTTACTACAGTAACAGCAGAGTATTCTTTCAGAATCATCCTGAGTCCAATTCGACTAATATTTAAATAATGTAATGTGTGATTAAAGGGACAGTTCACCCAAAACTGAAAATTCGGTCATCATTTACCCTCAAGTAGTTCCAAATCTGTATGAATTTCTTTGTTCTGCTGAACACAAAGGAAGATATTTTGAAGAAAGTTTGTAATCAGGCTGTTTTGGGGCACCATTGACATCCATAGAAAAAAATACTATGCCCCAGAAATGCTCAGTTTCCCACATTCTTCAGAATATCTCAATTTGTGTTCAGCAGAAAAAAGACATTCATACAGGTTTGGAACTACTTGGTTGATAGTAAATCATGACATCATTTACCATTTTGGAACTATCCCTTTAAGACATCCAAAGCTCTGACACTAATGTTGTTGGTACACAAAAAAAATCATAATTGTGTAATTATTGTCTGTTAAACATACTATTTTACGGATTTATGTGCCCACCAATGTCGAAAGCAAACCTACGCCCTTGCCACGTATATTACTCAGGATATTGAAAGTAATTTGAATGAGAGAAAATGAGAATGAGAAACTGGCAATAAATTGGCTATAAAGAGCCTTAAACATTAAACCAACTGTTAAATGCAACACGAAACTGTAAAAATTAACATAGGCTACATTTCACCAGCAGATTGTACAAAATCAAACTGATAACACAACTTAAAACATACTGGGCAACCTGCACCACCGACCTGTTTTTTTTTTATTTATTTTATTTTTTTAAATAGGCTACCCTTGTTATGAAAACCTGATTTTACTACATAACTGGCTTAAGTTTAATTTAACCTAGTGTAGTCTTATTGTGTTAAATTGACCCAACTACTTTTACAAAATTCAATAATTCACTTTAATTTGAGGATGTAATTTTAAAATAAATATTCCAAATTACTGTTAATTTGAACTGCTTTTGTTTGAAACCAACATATAAAATCAAAATCATTTCATAGCGTAAGCATTTCTGAAATTGGACTTTTGAATCAAAATCTTATGATTACAGAGATAGCCTACAGCCGTTGTGTTTCCCAGTATAACATCTCGGTCTCTTATGAAAAGCAATACGGCCATATTAAGTCATCGCGTTTTCTGTAAACTCGTGAATTAAGCGAATATACAACATTGGACCAAATTATTCGAAATTACTTAAATTGAACAAATTTTCTCGACACAATTTTCTCGACCATTTGTTTTTTTTTCTGTATTGCAAAATTATGAATGTTTATTTTCCGGAAAAGGCCTATGCATTCTTTAAAAAAAAAGAAAATTAAACAGAAATAAAAAGTTAGAATATCAAATAAAAATGTCAAGTTTAATATTTATTATTTAAACAATTTGAGGCAAAAATATATATAAATAAAATAATAAATAAACAAATAAATAAAATAGAGAGAATTTAATAATATATTAATATTATATATTCGATGATTCTTCGCTTGTCTAAAACGAGATTTGTCCAAAAGTGATGAGTATGCTATTACATAAAATTATTTGTAAGACAATTTCAAATCATGTTTCTACAAACTGTCTCAATACCGTCTCGGCATCGTTTAGTCCTGATTTACCGGTAAATGTATTGTTTTTTCTTTTATAGTTTTTTTCTTTTCTGTTGTCTTTTATTTTCTTCTGTTTAAATTAACAAATGTTTAGTTTTAAAGATTCTACAACATGAAAAAACTATTCTTCAGAACTATAGGCAAACAAAGAAATGTTCATTGCGGAAATATTATCAAATTAAAATGTCCTGCCTAACTTATGGTCATCAAATGGGATTTATTCAAAGGAAATTCACCAAGAAAACCCCTTAATAAAACCTGAATACTCAATCTCTGGCACAGGCGGAGGAGGTAGTCTCTTGGGGATCCTAAACCGGGGTCACCCAGCTTGCAGAGTTCATAGCGAGGTTAGATCAGAACTCACGGGATTCACAGCTATTCCATCTTTTGTGCCATTATAAAAGTGGCACTGCACTCTACAAGAACAAATGACAGCTACTTGTTCTGCTGTAAACTTTTGACCCCGGCCCCCTATCTTTACAATCTCTCTCTCTCAGACAAAAAAGCACAAATAAACAGATGGATACAAACAAGCCTTCGAGCTCATCAACTTTCTTTCTCCCCTTTTCTCTATCTTTCATTATTTTCTAAGCTATTGTTTTCTCCATACATATTTTATAACATCCATTTATCATGACCACTAATATTAGGCCAAAACTATTAATCTGTTATCAAACAACCTTTATATATCCAGGCAGCTTGGCCTGCTGTAGCCATCAATTTCGTGCTGATATCCATGCTGCACGCAGATTTATACACCATTTATATTCTACCGAGAGTCCCTGCAATTAAAGGTGTATGCTGGAGTCATTATTCTTTTTCTTTCTGTCTTTTCTATCCTTATAGGAAGAAGGGGCGCCAAACGCGGGTGACACTGAACTTGGCCAAAAGCGAGCTCTGCTGGTGCTTTACGGCGTGTGCACATTTATCTTCCTGCCGCCGCTGACCTCGCGGTGAACCAGGAGCGAAGACATTTTTCTTCAGTCCCTCTCTCTCCTTCTTTGTCTATCGAATTCTGTCTGTCTCTCACTCGCTCTCACACTTCAGTTTAAGTATGCGGATGTTATATGCGTATTTCCTCAAGTAAGGCAAGCAAAACTTATTTGTGTTTTTATTTTTCCCGATACTACGTTTTGTGTGCTTTAAAGATAAAAATAAAACAGCTGTTGGTTGTGATATGTTGCGGAGCAGTAGTGGTGACTTCAGTCACAAAATAGCCAGTTGGTCAAAATGTACATAAATATTAACAAATTATAGCCTATATGTTGAGGGTATAAAATAATTTAACAGAGGGAATACATTTTTGCATATGGAATTAGATAGATAGATAGATAGATAGATAGATAGATAGATAGATAGATAGATAGATAGATAGATAGATAGATAGATAGATAGATAGATAGATAGATAGATAGATAGATAGATAGATAGATAAAAGGTCTTCCTATCCTCTCTCTCTCAAAACTTTTAGGTAATTATGGTGGGGGGGGGGCATCAACGTCTACTAGAAAAACTGACTAAAATCATCGAAAACATCTTTAAAAATCATTATTTAATGCATGGATACAAAGGGCAGAGAACGTTAGCCTACAGTATAGGGAGGAAGCAATTACAGTCAGAGAGCAATGCCCCCTACCACCCATCTGCCGGACAAGCAGGTCTTCACAGTACAAGCCCCAATTAACGCAGTTGGAACTTGAGTGTGTTTATGTTCTGCTCATTGTTTCACTGAGGGCCTAAAGAAAATGTTGTCGCTCAACAGCAGCGAAAACCCGAAACAAACAAACTCGAACTTACCAAGAGCTGACCCTCGTCCACCCGAGTGAATCCGGTCGACGTGTTTCCAGTCCATGGTAATCTGGTTTGTCAGAAGCAGTTGTGGATGCAGTCAAGGAACACCTCTATGGTCTGCGGAGAAAGAGAACGAAGCTCCACGTCAGTGCGACTAAACTTTATATGCGATATAGTGTCGACTCCCCAAAACCATAAAACTGACTTTAATTGCCACCACGTGACTATTTTATGGCCAGTGAGCCTATCTTCAGTCTCACACCGGGTGTTACGATCTAATTCGTGGACCAAACATCATTATTTATCTTACCCGCCAATGTCACGGATCCAGAATGGTAAAAGGTCTAGTAAAATTTGCCGCTCAAAACCCTGTCCAGATTTCCAAAGAAGAGAAGAGTGCGAGACACTGGGCGTGGACGCACAGTCATGATGAGAAGTTGGCAAGGGCAACTTTCCACATCGGGTGAGTAAAGTAGTGATTATAATGTGTCTCATACCTGTTGAACCACTCAAACAAACTTTTACAGAAATTAGGAAATTGTTCTAAACTATATTCTAAACAATATCTTGGATAACATTTTATCCAAGTTTTCTAAGGGGAATAGCCTATGGTATTTTGAAGGTTTGTGTACTCACCCTCACATAAATAACCAAACAATTATGTGATACATTTGACTTTTACGTCCGTTACACAAAAAAAACACCTGACAAATCACAGAGATCTCATTTTAAAGTAAACACTTTATTGTTCTGAACACTGCATTTGACAACACTGTTTTCTGCACTTCCAGTTGGCATTCAAATTTCACGAGAAGGAAAATAAATAATTAGCGTTTCCCCCAACATTTCAAAACGTGCACCACTAAAACATACTCAAGAAGAAAAATTAGGACATGACAAATATTCGGACAAGTCTGAAATGATTTTATCAATACACAAAGATGACAGTAGCCTACAACACGAAGAAAACAGATATCCTACTTCAGCTTCACAGCTAATAAAATACAATCGATATTTGATATCGAATTGAAATAAATACATAAAATACAACAATTCATATTTACAAAGCAAGACATAAAAATCAACAACAAAAACATTTTAAGTTATGCTTCATTTAGTAAGAAACAAATACTTGTACAAGTTGGCTTAACTAATGCACCTTTCAGAAACTTTTTTAGAAGCATTTTTCGTCAATACGTGTTATATTAATTTACACCTTCATGTGGCTTTTCTAAGACAATGCATAGATTTTTCCACATGCGCAAAATGACATGAAAACACAGAGAGGAAATGTTTGTTTCATTTTTTTCTGACCAAGGACGTAACGCAGGGCGTTCACTCTCTCAAGACCAGTGGAAATATCTTTTGTAAAATGGTCAAAGTCTTCATCCCCTTGTCGAACACACACTTAGAATAAGGAATCAGACGCACGCACACACACCTATTCAAACACTTACAGATTTAATCTATATATGCACACATACAATATATATATATATATATATATATATACACATTTTCACGGCCGGTATCCGCTTCCTGCAGCCGCCATATTCATACTCTTCAACTTGTTGTCCTTTTTCCATTTCATTCTCCGGTTTTGAAACCATATTTTGATTTGTCTCTCTGAGAGACAGAGCGTGTGTGCAATCTCAATTCGTCGGCGACGTGTCAGGTACCGGTTGAAGTGGAACTCCTTCTCAAGCTCAAGTGTCTGGTAGCGAGTGTAGGCTGTCCTGGGCCTTTTCCCCTCCGGTCCGGCCAAACCATCTGTTTACACACAAAAGTGTGACATTTACATTTTTATAATTTTTATATAATGCATATTATATAATGCACGACACAAAACATTTGTGACATTCTCAGGAACAGAAAGCATCAAGTTTAATTTGTGTAATTTCCTCAAATTATCTCAAATAAAATCAGTTTTATTTAATGAATTTAATAGTATGGACAATTCATTACTGGATAATCGACAAGACAATTAATAATATAATTAGGTCATTTCATTTGAATAAAAGAAAATCCATTAAAAAAACATTATGAGACATGGAGTCTGTAAAATAGGACAGCATGCTGGCTGAGACATGTTTCGATGTAACAGTACAAAACCAAAGTAAACTAGCTGTAAACGTTTGTGTAAAATTGAACAGGAGGTCATTCACACCCAAACGACAACACTCAGAACACAAACAGAACAAAAGCAGAACTCAATGTTTGCTGTTTACCATGACTTATATGAAGTTTTCGCATCCATGGATAAATCTGCGGTGCCTCGGATGCATTCTGTGCAGCTGTCTGCGCACTTCCCGGTGGCTTTTCTTCCTCCATAGTGCTGGACGCTTTAGAGACGTCCTCGCGACTGAGAACCGTCCCGACGCTGTTGGTAGTAAAGCCAGCGGTGCTCGGTAGTGAGGTTTTCAGAGCGCGGTGTGACTGCTCGCTGACAGGAGAGTTGGCTAAGGATGAGCACGGGAGAGGGTCAGAGGAAGGCTCAGCGCTGCACGCGGTAACCGGTTGATTGTACCGGACAGGCGTCGCAGTTGGACTGTCTGTGTGGCTTTGAGTTCGCTCACCAGATGAGAGAAAGTGTTCGGTGGTAGAGCGCCCGGTGTTGAGATCCGTTCCATTGTAGCCAAAAGCATACCTGCCCGAATGCATGCCCGTAGAATCTCTGCATTGGCCACTAGAGCTGTGATCTCCATAGTTATGTAAGGGATAGTCCGCGCCATTTGGATAGCGACCGCAAAATGAGTTCACAAAATAAGAGCTCATTTGTTGACAATTACCTTATAATTATTTTTAGATACTACAACTACCTTTATGGAGAGGACACTTCTGCTGTGTGTGTTTGATTATCTTGAAGGTTTTGAGCTTCTATTGCACCCTTGCACAATTTATGATGAATTATGGAAATGAGTGAGACACAGACTTAATGCTCCCTTACGTAGACTCCCAAATATGGGGTACGGCTTAGAGTCACGTGTTTTTGTTGACCAGTCGTAAATCCTATTTTGTGACATCCAGCGGTAAACTCACGCGTAAGCAGGAAATCAGGGTGGAATTGTTTGGACACGGGAGCGCGCAACAAGAGTTTCACCGAACTAGCTGGTGTGTGCTACGCAAGATTGTAGCGGCGCGCCATCCTCTGGTTAGATGCGGGACAACCTAACCATCAGACTTGAGGCGAGCACGCGATGGGGTCATTCAGAGGGTAACGACTCCGCGGGAGAAATATTGTATCTGCTGAAACAATGCGCCGTGACCTGCACACAAAACACGCGCACCAGAATGTCTAATGGATTAAGTCAGCAGCCATAAGTCAGCAGCCATATCACCCTGCAGCCGATTTCCCACTGAAGCTAAGCAGGGTTGAGCCTGGTCAGAACCTGGATGGGAGACCTCCTGGGAAAACTAGGTTGCTGTTGGAAGAGGTGTTAGTGAGGCCAGCAGCGCCCTGTGGTCTGTGTGGGTCCTAACGCCCCAGTATAGTGATGGGAACAATATACTGTAAAAAGCACCGCCCTTCGGATGAGACGTTAAACCGAGATCCTGACTCTCTGTGGTCATTAAAAAAAATCCCATGATGTCCTTCCAAAAAGAGTACAAGAACTTCCTGGCCAAATTTCCCCATTGGCCTCTGACTAACATGGCCTCCTAATAATCCCCATAAACCGATTGGCTTCATAACTGTCTCCTTTCCACCAGTAAGCTGGTGTGTGGAGGGTGTTCTGGCACAATATGGCTGTCATCACATCATCAAGGTGGATGCTGCACATTGGTGGTGGTTGAGGAGATCCCCCCCTTCTATGTAAAGCGCTTTGAGTACCCAGAAAAGCGCTATATAAATGTAACATATTACTATTAAGTATATTAAAAAACACACGCAACTATAGGTTTGAAATTATCGTCAACAAGAACACAACATCAATAAAAAAAAAAAAAATGTTTTTAAATTAAAGGATCTGATTCTCAAGAATGGCATGTAGTCTACACTTAAAATAGGCTATGCCTCATAATTCCATATTTTATATAAAAACAGAAAATATTTTGTAGTTAATTATGTTTTAGTTTGATCAATTCTACATATTTGTGTCTTCAAAAAGAAACAATTCAGGAGACGCTGTAAAACAGACTTGGCCTAACTTTTCGAACGTTCTTTTAGTGGTCAATTACTGTTTTTAGAGCATAAAAGAAAAAAACTACTGTCTCTGAATACTAAAACAATATAAAAAGTATATATATTTCACACAGTTCACTGTGTTTTGCCAGATTCCTTGATGAACTGAGGTACAAGCAGGAAAAAACATCAGCATCTTATGATTATGAAAAGAGCTAAGCGGTAACAAAGAAGTAGCTGGTCTTGGTCAAACACATTTGAATGGAAACGCTTTTTGTAACTTATGCAATATGTAGAAACGTTCATTCATGAAGGAGAACCTAAATAAACGAGTACACTGTGCTATACAGTGCATTGTTAAAATTCAGCTTTACAATGATTTGTCTACTCTGCATACTAAAACTTTATTTAGGTCTAATTTGATAAACAAACAGCTAGCCTAATTGTAGTTGAACTATATATTGATAAAATAGTACCAATATAACAATAACAATATATAGTCTGAATAAATGGAACTGTGCTAAAATTGAATTCACTACTAGAGTCCTGGAGATATTAGCTATTTTCGGCCTTAGGCCGCATGTCCACCAAAGCATTTTCTTCCCGAGGCTGGTGTATATTTTCAATTGTTCTCAATGGGAGCGCCGCTCTTATTTCGTGTATAAAATGAATAATTTCATGTTAGCGTTCTCCACCATAAGTCTATTGAAACTGCTTAACGTAATATTATCTACTTTATACAATGAATAAGAGCTTGTTCTGTTGACAGCAAAAAGTGTTTATTCTAAGTAAAATTTGACAGAAGTTTGTTTTTCCCCGGCCATTGTTAAGGTACGTTAAACCACGTTAAGTTTCCTTATAATAGACTTCTATGGTTGAGAACGAAAACACTTATCTGTGGAATAAGGACTTGTTCTTTTGACAGCGTGTTTAAATTATTCACTATATCTTAAACCACGTGATTTCCTTAATACTTCTAGGAGAAAACTTGTGAAATTATTCTTTTGAAATAAGGACTTGTTCTTTTGACAGTAGTTAGTGTTTATTGCAAGTAAGGTTTGACAGAAATTTGGTTTTCCCCGGTCATTGTTTAGGTACGATAAGCCACGTTAAGCATTTTTCACGTTAAGCGTTTTAGACTGTTCCACATTGTGACAAAACCAAGAGCTCTACACATTCTGGTACTGCAGATGTTTCAAACAACTTGACAAGACCATTTTCTGCATAATGTCATTGCTATGAAAAGTAAAAATGATCTGGAATCTGTAGGATCTATCTGGAATGATTTATTTTCACTTCACTTCACATTCCAGCATCTGTTACTTTGATAGGATAGCTTGAACAAACGAGCTAAAACCTGCTTATGCAGCAGAGTTGTAGGTCACCACCCAGTGGTGGTTTTGATGTAGGCGGACCACCTTCTACCTCGTCATTCACAGATCTACATAATTATGCCAAGCTGTTATATTGTCCTAGTTTGTATTATTTAGGCTATAAATTAAACATCCTATAGGAACTCTTTCCCTGATAACGATAGACATTAGATCTTAAGAGCGTTCTAGAAGATTTATACACTTTACTTGCTGAGAAAATAAGTTAAATTAACATTTAAAATGTTGAATTTAATCATTTTAAACTCGCATTGTAAAAACTGCAGTTGTCCTGCAGGTAACTGCATAGAATATCTCTTTATTGTGCACTTTAGCACTCGTACGATGATTTTCAAGTTCTAATATATGAAGCTTTGAGGGAAAATATTGTTTGTTAATAATATACCTATTATTGCTTGAAACAAACTTTTCTGAAACACGGACAACACCACAGCTCTTGCCTTAACTCAAGTGTGATTCACTGAATACTTAGGATAATAGCACCAAATTCAACAAACTGTTTAGGCTATATCGACATACTGAATTGCACAACCTTCTCACAGGCTATAGCCTACTTCTTCAAATACAAATAGCCTAATGTTTTGCTAATGCAAAAAAAAGTTCCAAATAGGAACAAGTTTTATTAATCAGCCTTCTTTAATTACGTTTTTTTTATCAAGATATGACCAATATTTGAAAGGTTTAGATATAGGCTACTCTATTCACAAGACACACTATAGTTTTTAAGGCACAACAGTAGACATAGCCTTGTGGATAATAAATAGCAAGAAAGACAGCAGCATCAACAAACACGACGACGACCCCACCATGCAGAACAACAAACAAACAAACAGACCTCTTTTTTAATAATAAAAAATGTGCGCAGTATTAGGCTACACGACATCAGATATGTTCGACCGTAGCCCATTCAAAACAAATCGATTCCTTACCACTCAGTATGTCTGCTGGTCGACGAAGGCAAGAAACAGAGGTCGGTGACGAAAAATACTTCACAGCTCTTCGGAAAGCTTCTTTATCATCTCATAGAGGGCCAAACAATATGAGACGTTCTCTCTTTACTGTCAGCCAATGTAATGTCCAATCCGATGGTAGCGAATGTAGAATATTATACCTTTAAATTAAAAGACAATATTTTAACAACCGAAGAAAATTTGGAAAGGCGGAGGTAAAAGGCGGCTAGACAAAGCAAGGTCAGGAGAAGAATGCAGCTCTATTTTGGGTAGGGATGCATACACATAAAAAGTTAACGTTCATGTGGCCTCAAAACACGTGACCAAATGGTAGCCAATAGGAGCTAGCGGCAGCTCATAAAGTTGTACGGGAAAGTAGTAAATTTTCATAAACAACAGATTTATAGCTTCTCTAGGAAAGAGAATAGAGGTGGGGGCTGGTAATGTTTGCAGCCAGGATCCATTTTACAAATAGGAGGAGCTCACTGAAAAAGTAAATATAGTCTAGATTTTTCCGAATTACAAAATAACAGTTGTTGAATTGTTATTATACTGCTAATAATTTAACCGAATAAACACCGATTTCAATAAATAGCCTATTGCTTAAATATAGTTAATAATAATAGGCTACTAATACAAGCATCCAAATATTGTGGAGGACAATAGGCTACTCGCCTTCAAAAAAATTTTTTTTTAATATTTGTATCAGAAACAGACCACAATATTCACACACTACGTTTACTTTAAAATGTATGTTCAACACTTAAAGTCTAAGTCAACTAAGATATATGAGATTACAAGAGAAAAATATTTTGTATTATTTAGTAAGCTGTCATTATACGACCACTGTTCTTTGTGTCCACATTTGTGGGTGTTAGGTTTACATGTTCCCAGAATTTAGAAACTTCGTACTGATGTTAATGAAGCAATAAAGACAATGTTGCCATTTTAATTATGTGACTACGTGTTTACATTATAACATCGAAATAGTCTATGCAAAAATGTACGAGTTATCACATTTGTTGTCTCCTCCTGAGTCTATGCTTTGTGACATATAGGCTACAGTTTACAGCAGGCCTACCGTTGATGTAATGTTGGCTTGGCACCTTGTCAATACTGACTTATAGCCTAATGATCGAAATATAAACGTAAGGTATTATGCATTTCTTTATAAACACAATTGCTTCTATAGGAAGCAATCGTGGCTCAGTGGTAGAGCACTGTGGCTCAGTGGTAGATCATTGCGTTAGCAGCGCAAAAGGTTGTGGGTTCAATTCCCAGAGAACACACATACTGACAAAAGATGTATAGCCTGAGTGCACTGTAAGTCGCTTTGGATGAAAGCGTCTGCTAAATGTATAAATGTAGGAGAGACATGCTGTGACGTTTTATTAATTAGGGCGACGTCGCCGCTCATTGTGACTAATCAATTAATTATAAATTTGTAGTTAAAATTATTAGTTTGTATTAATTAATTTATTATACTACATTCTGAAAGTTTATATAACTGTGAGCTAGTAGATCTTGGTCAGCAGTTACAAGAAACAGAATGCGTGTTTTCTTTAACAGGGTAGGTTATGAATATTGGGAGCGGACACGACGAGAGAAATCAATTATGCAACCAGATACGCATAGGAGATCGTCTAAATTAAGACACGCCTAGTAATAATTTATTACTACAGAGCATATACATTAAAATGTTTACGACTTCACATGCAACAGCTGCATCAGTGGTTCAATGGATGAAGTTGTAGCCTAGGACACGTCTCTACAGCCTCTGGCACTATACACAATAAGAAGTTTCAAATAAACGTGAAAGTCATACCTTAATTCCCATTTAAAGATACACATTAGGGAGGTTTTGTCCGTTCGTGCTTGCTATATGAATTTGGGGCGGGAGATGTCCAAGTTCTTTCTAAATCCCCGATGATCGGATGGTCCGCAGCTTGACCGCGTCATGTGTAAGCAATATTTTAGAAACAGTCATTTCCTCCAGACGACACATTGTACGCAAAGCGAAATGTTTTGGCCAGTGTTGAAGAGGAGTGAGTGCTCGTTGCATATGACTGTAAGACATTCCAGTTTAATTCTAATTCATATACTTGATTGATTTGTTGAGCAGGAATCCTCGGTGCCGTTTTTACGAGCTGGGGTAATATACAATCCCATTATAGCTGGAGTTCATATTAAATCCCACTTCTCTGGCATTGGGCCCATAAAGTCACATGATCACTCCGCGAGCACTAGACACCCAATAAGTATTGCTTTTGCTTTTTCGTCAGCTTGTAAGAACAGTAGGCTAGTTAATCTTATGAATTAGTCCACTAATCACGATTATTATGAAAATTAGTAGGTATATCTAATAATATGCTATAAATAAGTATAAATAAAGTATACAAAATATAATTTACCCCCCCCCCATTGAATGCATTGATTTGGCAAAAAAAATAAAAACATAAAGATACAGATAATTCTTTAAAGTTAAATTATTTTACTAGATCGAGAGGCTATATCGGATAGGCGACAAAAGCTCGATTTTTTTTCCCATTACAATTTATATCTGTTAATTATTTGTTTTTATTATTTGAAAACATAAAAAAAAAAAAAAAAAAAAGATGCAGAAAAACAAAGAATACTGGACGTAAAATAAAATCTTATGTAAGGAACATTAGTATGGAGCTTATAGACAAAACTATTTGAATTTTAATTATTGACACGTGTCATTTAAAAAAAACTGAATATTATGTGTAATTTAACATAGTTCTGAATTCGATTTTTTTAAACTTGAATATTGAACATTTGAAATTTAACACAATAGATTTTTTTAATGGCAGTTTTTTAATAGACATGTATTTTCAAACAGCGGATTTTTGTTCTGAATTCTTTGACTGCAAATATCCAGTTTTAAAAAAATACAGCTTGAAATTTTCAAGATGAAGAAGAAATTCGGAACATCAAATTTAATATTTAGAATTCAAAGCGCAGAAATTCAGATCGTACAGAAAGTAGGTCAGAGGTCATCCACAGGGAAGAGTAGACGATCTCTGAAAAGTCGAACGAAGCATTTACTGCGAGTCTGTGACCAGGAGGGGACATGTTCAGTTCACTTAGGCTAGTTTTGTCCTGGCCACAACATATTAACTCGTGGGAGCTTGGTTATATTTAAACCTAAATATAACCTATTTGAAAAATATTGGATATTTGCAGTCAAATAATTCAGAACAAAAAATCAAAATGTTTGAAAATACATGTTTATTAAAAACTGCCATAAAAAAATCAATTGTGTTAAATTTCAAATGTTCAATATTCAAGTAAAAAAATATCTCATTCAGAACTATGTTAAATGACACATAATATTCAGTTTTGTTAAATGACTTGTCAATAATTCAAATTTACACAATTAAAATTCAAATAGTTTTGTCATATTATGAGCTCCATACATTATAGCCTATAATGTTAACTCTGCCACAAGAAACCCGTTTCCGAATAAAACACAGTGTAGTCCAAATTATTGAAAAGCATTTATTCGCCATTTTAAGATATTTAAAAAAATACTCAAAAATATTCGTGTTTTAAGCTTAAGTATGTTTAAATAGATAAATTAGATTGTCTACGCTCTAAAAACGCTGGGTCGAGTATGTTAGGTTATTTTCACAGGACAGCACACAAGGTAACGCTGTATATTTTTTCGACGTAATTTTAGCAACGTGAATATAGACATGGGTTTCCTTATAGGCCTCTTAGCCTTTTCCCAGTCCGCGCTATACGATAGCAGTTGTATTTCCACAGATGCCAGTGCAGTCTGCTCTTGTGATTTTTCCACCTCCTAAAACTTTATTTTTAAATATATTTTTTCCTCAAAAAATTTCATGAAATATTATAATTATTTTATGGGCTTTAAACAAATTTGTATAATTGACTTATAACCAAATTAATATTTCCATTACCAGTTAGTAAGTGCAATTTTGGTATAGGCATATAGTCTGGTGTAATTTTGGGTAGGCAAAACTAAATCCATTGTTAGTTTATTTACACATTTTCTATAATTAATTGCTGGGTTATTTTTTTGTCACTATATGTGTGTGTGTGTGTGTGTGTGTGTGTGTGTGTGTGTGTGTGTGTGTGTGTGTGTGTGTGTGTGTGTGTGTGTGTGTGTGTGTGTGTGTGTGTGTGTGAGTAATTGCGTTGTTAAAATGCATGAAATTAATATTATTAATACATAATGCATTGATGCAAAAAAGAAATGTCTTTTTAGTAGGCTACTTTAATACTCACTACTAATTAAAATTCCAGACCGTTATAAACCAGACATGACTTAAATTAATTTGAAAAAGAAGGAACAGGAAGCATCAACAATATTTTTTTCTTTGTAATTTCATCAAACAAAAGTTTAACTAATGAAGACTTAAAAAGAAAGCGGGAACATGGAAAGCATGTTGAAAATACGTTGTAGAGACACTCAAATATAGTCACGATTTTGAGGTTTTACTGACATCAAGTGGTCAGACTGTAGGTTATAACAATGCAAACAACGACTTTGACGATAGAGTAGTTTATGTTATGTTTGGACGTCCACGATTAGACAATGTGTTATGGGCAAATTCATTTCTGCAAATGAAATCAAGAATATGAAATATTTTCATTATTATCATTTCATCAAGTCAAGTCAAGTCTAGTACAATAATTGTAAAAAAAAAGCAGCTGTACAGCTGTGTCAATAATGTAAAATGACAAGATTTAACACTCAATTGTCAGTTGAAGGCATTTCATTATTGAATTCAGTGATGGCATCGTCCATCAGTTCAGTTTAAAACCTTGGGAGAAACCAGGCTCAGTCGGGGGGCAGTTCCCCTCTGGCCAGATGAACCAGTAGTTTGTTCCAACTGCAGCAAATTCAGGTTATAAGGGCTCAACTGTATTGCATCAGTATTGCTTTAAAGCTTCTGTAGAATTTGCACTGCCTCCATTTCATCGTGTAGACCTACACAAAGGGTGCAGTAGGGCAACCTGCAATCAGAGGCCAATAAAACTAGATTATTTCCGCTGGCTTTTTGTGCACGTAGTCGAGTCTCTCTGAAAGCGAAGGGTGAGTGAAGAAAAAACACCTCTCCAAATGGGTGTCGGGCCTCTGGAAACGGTCTAATTGTGTCTGGACGGCCATAAAACCATTGAAAATGGAATGCCAATGTCTGTTGCCGTGTCTACGATTCATTGCCTTGTCTCCGTGGTGAAGACTTTGAAGTCAAAGTCCCCCGCTATAGCCTACCTGCATGTGTCACTTATGCCTCCAGTAGGCCGTAGTGCATAATATAAAACATTCATATTTATATTTGAATGTTTGTATGTTTGAACAGGCTCAGACTCTGTTGAGCTTCGGACATATTTTACGAGGAGGCTAATTCGTACGACCTCACTCGTACAAATTCATACGATTTTTGCTAAATCGTATTTTACTAGTTGCCAATTCGTATGAATTTGTACGAATGACCTACACCTAACCCCTAAACCTACCCGTCACTGGGGTTTAGACAAATCGTAGGCTACTAAATCTCGTACGAATTCGTAAGAATTAGTCACCTCGTAAAATATGTACGAATTGTCGTGAGATAGCGTTGCAGCAGTCAAGTCCTATAATATCTCTGTTGTGTTGCGTTCTCTCGCTTCGCAGCGCTTTGGACATCATAAACGGTTACAGCAGTAATGGTATTTTATGGCAGCATGCAGCTAACAACCTCATCTGCCAGACCGGTCTACGGGCTTGTTCTCCCCGAGTACAAACTCGCCCAGCATAACCTGGCCTCAGAACACATTCCTCAAGAGTTGATGGCAGGTCTGTGAAATACCCATCTCCTAGTATGGGTAAGATACATTTGCGTTTGATAAGACGCAAACACATTTTTATTTACATCTAAGGATGTTTTACGTTTACCTCGTTTTACTTTTCTTTTGTTTTTTAAATAGCGGCTGCACCAACGATTATGTTTACATAGCATAATTAAATTAAACCAGTGTATCATCAGATAAAAAATATTAAATAACAACAAAAACTACAATTCTACAGAAATGTAATTAAATATTATTTTTTCCATGATGTAAAATACAACTCTACCAAAAGCCTGGGAACTACAAGAAAACAAAATATGGGCTTATTTACAGAATAAAATGTTTACATATACACGTAATCTAATATATTGTTCTCAACTTAATTGTTATTCAAAAGGATCACGAGGACTACGCAATCTAAGGGAGACTTGTTTGGAGATATGAAATGCTTTTATTATTCAACAAATAAAATCACAATTTACATCTGAGAAATATAAGTAAGCAAAACAAAAACTATGTAATATGACGGCAATCAGACCATGAGGTATTTGAAAAGTTGCCTACAGTGCTTTTCTACAGCTCGGTATTTATTATATATGTTTTTACTTATTCCCTGAACTTCACCCAATATCACATCGGCTGATATGGCGTGAATATTTTGGTCGATTCAAAACAAATAGTTAGGTAGCCGTGACTAGGTAGTTATAATGTCACAATTGTCCATACAAAATTCCTAAGGACACATACAAAAGTAAATCATTTCTAAGGGAACATGATCTCATGTACTCAAGTGTATTAACTTAAATCTGGGCCCATTTTTTTCTGGTGAAAATTTAGGAAACGCTACAGAACATAAAACTATTAATTTGCATATATATCAGACATTTTCATTCCTTACTAATAAATTTGGTCCAAATGAAATACAGATTTTGAAAGAATACTGCGTCAGCGAGTATTTAAACATATACCTCTAAAAAATAGATTTGTGCTGTATTTATTAAAATGTTATTAAAATTGTGACCAAACAAATAGCCTAATCTAATACATCAAAGTATTGGATCCCAGCATGCTTTAAGAAAATGCTTGAATAACACAAGACCCACTGTAAGATTCCACAACATTATAATTTCAGTAAAAGGATGGTTTATCTCACATCCTCACCTACACGATGTGCGTCATTCTTAGTCGGCCTTCGTTCCATCTTTGTTTATTTTTTTCATCTTCATCCTGCGGTTTTGGAACCAAATTTTGACCTGTCTCTCCGTGAGGTTCAGTAGACGGGCGACCTCGTACCGCCGGTCGCGCGTGAGGAAAGTGGTAAATAAAAACTCTTTCTCCAGCTCGAGGATCTGGTGCTTAGTATAAGGGCATCGTTTTTTACGCGTCGAGCTCGCGTGTAGCCAGTTGGACACAGGGTTTTCTGGGGAAAGGTAGAGGGAAGGGAATGAGGGTTTCGAAAGCAAAAGCGAGTAGAGAATGATTACAACACAAGACCCTATATATCTAAAATCCAGACCATGGCATAAATCACAGTTACCCAAAGGCTCAATCTCAATCTTAGGGCCTCGAAACAATCACGGAAGTGTATAGCCTATTTCGCACGATTTTACAGCATTTAACCAGAATGAGAATAATGTTAAAATTCAAGAATTTATCAATAGTGCTTAATATAAATGTAATATAATTGTTCTCATATATCCCACCATTTGGCCAGCCTTACCTTGATCAGCGCCCGGTTTTTCCTTTATATCGCCTGTCTTGTCAGCAGTCCGGCCAGAAACTGTCTCAGTGTCAGTAGAACATCCTCCGTTAGTGAAGCCTCCAGAAAGGAGTACGGCATGTGGACTGGCCTCTGTGCCGTTATCATTCGTTCTATTTGTATCAGGATTGACATGATAGCGACGATGGATCGCCGGTATCTCAGTGAGTGGCAGCCCACATGCAGAGTCCAAAAGCCAAGACTGCACGTAATCCCCAGCTACTGGAGGTTGCGTATGCGACTGATACACTGACGGTACACCACTAGAGTAATGCGTTGGGATGTGGCCCCAACCCGAGCCACAATAAACGGGTTGCTTTGCCGGGAATGTGCAGGGACCGACCTCAGTATGGTCTGTGGCTAGAACCTGTGGCCTGTGCTGAATGAGTCCTGAACCTGATGAGAAGCGAGTCTCCTCGTTGTCCGGCACAACAAGAGAGTCAATATAATATCCTGTCAGAGCTCCGGATGTCGACATGGCCGGGACGCACTCTCATTCATACACACACATAACAACACTAACACACACATACAGTAACACGCTCACAAAATACAAATCTGTGAAAATGGAGAGGCAATTTCCCCCTCACAAAGCACCAGTCAGATAATAAGTTGAGCACAAACTGCCATTTGATTGGGTAAGGTGCACACGTGACCATTGGAACATAAAAATAAATCAATGGAATTTCTGTAGGCTTATAAAAAAAAGATTGCTTTGTTTTTAATCTTCTCCTGTAAAAACAACCATCGAGCTACGGTCATAAATAAATATGGGCATATTTTACAAAATAAAAAAATTAAATAATTATTCTCTGAATTTGTTTAGATTAATGATTTAAAACACAATCCCAAGGATTGTTGTTCACAAAATGTAATGTCTCACGTGAACTGACTGCATTCGAGCCTTTCTGCAGATAAACATCATGAACAGGAGTCATTGCCAGACAAATTGAGAAGAATTAGATACAGAAGGAACGGCCTGTTTCATATACATAATATGTGTTCCCTACTTGTTGGCTGTGCAGCTTTAGTTTTAATATTTTTACCACTGAGATAAAATAGTAACAGTACATTGTACACGACGACCTGAATTCACATGGGAAGCTACCATGGTCAGCTAAATTTTCACTGGTTAGCAGCAAGCGGCTACTGCTCGTATATTACAGCATCCCAGTGGAAAAGCAAGAACAAATGTTGTAGACATAAAGTATTCGAATTGATTTTCAAGAATCTTTTGTATTTGCTAATTTATTTAAGAAAAATTAGTCTTGAAAAATATACAAAATGTACGTCTCAGCTAAACAGAAATCTTAAATGTCTCAAAGTATTAAATCCGCAAAGAATACGATGAATATGGAAACATACAATTTGTAAATTCCAAAATTAGTTTTATTAAATTATATTAATCTGCTAAATCGAAAATACAACATCAAAATAGCTATGACATCCAAAGTGACTTGGTACAGAATAAAAAGTGGCACTTAAAAATGTAAGCGCTTTTATTAACACGAATACTATTGGAAATAATAACAACATAATATAGCAAATTACTAATATAGCCTAATATCTATTATTATTGATACTTGTTATTATTATTATAAATGATGTTGTCGTACATTTTATTCGGGAATCATTGGCCATTTATGTACCGTTTTGATATTAATTATGTTTGTCAAACAAAAAGCATTTAAAAGACGTTATGTATTCTATAATATTTATCCTATACCGTCACAAGCACACAAAATTAACTAAAAAATTATAATAAAAGACAATTGGAAAGAAAGGAAATTAAAGCATAATACAACAAATTAATCTCAAGTAAAAACGAGTAAACACCATTTTAAATAATTTGTTTCTGGATTGTTTTCAACTGACATATACAAAAGAAGAAAGTCATGCGCATCGGCTTGTGAGTCTCGTGCAACAATGAAAATGAAAACTTTTTTATATATATAATTAAATAATTCTTCACACTGTTTAATAGTCCATCAGTAATTACCAGAAGGGCATTCAGAAGGAGTTTGCTATTTTACAGCAGGAAACGACACTACTTCTAAAAAAAGAGTAGAGAGAGACGGGAACAGCATGGCCCTTTGAGGCCGTAAACCGCACCGGGGTGTTTGTTAACACAACCAAGTTACCATAGGCGTTATTCGCGCTTTTTTGGCACAAATAAATTCCGTTTAGCTGCACTGGAGAGCCACCATAAAGTCAATCTTTCCTTTTGTGTTCAGACACTTCTTACGGCGCTATATAGGCGGAAGCCGCACGCCACCGAGGTCACTGTTGCTTACGGCAGACAAGACTCGATTGCCGTGTATTGGACGTAACCGAGGCCTTGTCAAGTACTGTCTACTGTCTACACTGAGTTCAACAAATCAGTGTCTACATTCAGTCCGAAAATGCAAACATCAATCAACTTACGGTGATTGTGTTCAAAGGACATTTTCTGAAATTATATTAATGCTTTACATGTTATGGAATTTTTTAATTATTTGGGACTCTTTCGATGTCCACTTGGTGAAAAAAAGTAGATCTTAGGTTACGGACGACTGAAACTGGGGCAATCAAGACAGTTTCGTGTTGCAGAGTTTAAATATACAATCCCAACAACATGAAACTACCTAAACCACTCAACAGTCTGCCTTCAACTCTTCAGACAAAACAACTATATAACAAATCGCCCGCATTACCTTTCATCTAATCTTTAAAATACAATTTATATCAAACAACATGCATTTTATGTAACAGCCACGACTATTCATATCAGAATCGCATCTTACCTGTGTTAACTTGATTTAAATGAAATGGCGTACCAAAAAAATGACTGTTTTCCATCGTCTGAACTGCGAACGTCTTCATTCTTGCCTCCATCCAGTCTGTACTGAGGGTAGTCACTCGGAAAAGTGAGCCTCATAAAGAAGCCAGCAATAAAATGCCACAAAAGCAGACTAAACTAGCCACAATACCACGGACCGATGTCTGTACATGTTGTGGCCCTTCGCTAAAATATGCTTAAATACTGTACATTTCCACCGAGATAACAGGACATTTATTGCAAAACGAAATTTGACTTCAAAAATCAATAACGTATAGGCTCTTGTGGCTCAGTGGTAGAGCATTGCGTTAGCAGCGCAAAAGGTCGTGGGTTAAATTCCCAGGGAACCTACAGACAAAGAAATTGTATAAATTTGTAAGTAAGTCACTTTGGATAAAAGCGTCTACTATATGCATAAATGTAATAAATGTAGCTCAACGGAAATGCAAAATATACACTGAAAACCAACATTATAGCCTATGTTTAATTTTGGACACACACAAGCACATTCTTTATCTGATGCCAGAACACCAAATCATAATTTTTTTCTGTTTCATCGCACAGAGGTTTCATACTTCGTAGTTCAAGGTCCTACACTGATAAAAAATATTTTATGGTGAAGCAAATACTGCATTAAATAATTTAGTTCAGGCAAGAATAAAAAAATGTAACGTAAATTCCATATTAGTACTCAATTTAAGCTTGTAGAAATTAAAATTTGACCTTATAAGTATATTTTACTTGGAATTGTTTGCTATGTTTACAAGGATTCTTTAAGTAAATATCAAAGTTAAGATCCGTTTTTCCCATCATGCACTGGGGCATGAATAATTAAAAATGTTAAATATGTCACTGTCTTTGAGTTGTATTTACACTGTGTTATGGCTGATTTTGTTGTTAGGTTTAGTAACTTAGACAAGCTGTCTACTTGTTTACTTACATGTCTGTAAGTGAATTACATGCTTTAATAGCATGATTGTTTCCCAGTGCTACATCAATTGAGTACATTTTAGAAGCCATGACTGAGTAAAATGTACTTAAGTATTGCAGATTTAACTTAAAATAATTAAGACAAAACTACTCATCAAACGCTAACTGGCCACTGTTAAATTTGCTTATTTCCTTTGCTAATTTTAACTAACTTAGTTAAGTAGATTTGACTTAGTTTAATACTTGCATTTTACTTAAAATGTATTTGTGCAAAACCGTGCAAAATAAAGATTAAGTAAATCTTATAATTTTTTTCAGTGTGTAGTTTCAATTTAAATTCGATAGATAGATAGAGATAGATAGACAGATAGAGATAGATAGATAGATAGATAGATAGATAGATAGATAGATAGATAGATAGATAGATAGATAGATAGATAGATAGATAGATAGATAGATAGATAGATAGATAGATAGATAGATAGATAGATAGATAGATAGATAGATAGATAGATAGATAGATAGATAGATAGATAGATAGATAGATAGGAATACAATTTTCTTGTGGAGAATTCACTGTTTAGACCAGTGGTTCTCAACCCACGGCCCGTCACAAATCCAAATGCGGCCCACCACGCTGAACATAATTAAAAAAATAACTTTCAGTTTTAAAATTCATAGTTTTTACATGAATTAAAAAAAATTACTAAACAAATACAAGCTATAATGTTTTTATGTAAAATAATTTGTTTTTCATATATTATTTTCAGACACGAGCAGACCTATGTAATCACATAATTAATGTTACGCATTTAACGAACACTTACAAGGGCGCACTTTGGCAGAATTCAATTCAAATAGTCATCAGCAGCCATTAGTTCTGTAAAATTGAGCATCAGAATGGACACATGTGTTAAGAGAGAAAACGAAATGTGGAAAATGCCAGCGAAGGAACGCATTCAAACAAGAATAGTCTCTGCATCAGCGGTGAAGAGAGTGCTGGACTTTCGGTTTGCCCCACCACCCACTTGAAGATGTTCAGGCAAACAAGAAACACCAGGCTACTAGCAGCAAACATCCTTAATTACAGAAATGTGGCAAAACATCTCTGGAGAGAACCTCAGATTATTACATTCGAAAATGCTATCCATATTTGGATCAACATTTGTGAAAGCATACATTCTGCAATGTCGGGTGTCAAGTAACACTTCCGTGTGCGTCTTACAGACTGCAATTTACAATGGCAACTTAATTGTGCTGTCACTCATTTCGAGCAGAATTTCACTAAATTGGTCAGCTCCCGACAGCATCAGGTGTTTTATTAATGGTGAATAGAATTATTTATTTATTTATTTCAATAAACGTAATCGTTTAGATATCATAATATTTAGGCTATAAATAATATTATAAATCTGGTTGGTTTGTGTGATGACGTAATATGTAAATAACATGCATGCATGTGGCCCGTGAGACTTGCACTTGGACCATAGTGCGGCCGGTAGAAAAAAAGGTTGAGAACCACTGGTTTAGACTATATGGCGATCTGAATTCACAACGTCACCTTTGCAAGTAGCCTATATGCTGTAGTATATAGCCAGGATCATGTGCGAGCACACAATATTCATGATTCTTGAATAATGCATATTAGTGTTAAAATAATAAAGAAAAATGAATAGCCTACATACCATTGCGGTTTTAAAAATAAATAAATAACTAATTGCAATTTAATCAATGTATTCAATTATTTCCTTTGCAAAATGTTAACATACTAAACCTTGCCTACACTGTAAAAATACACAGAATGCAACTGTAATATTTCACAGTAAATTACATTATTATCACTTTACAGGCTTTTACTGTGATTTTCACAGTATAATGCCATATTCGGGACTTTTACTGTGAAAATAATGTAGGCGGAGCAGTTACAGGAAACTACTGTGAATTCCTTCCCACCTCTGTGTGCTGTGTTGTCTGACTGAGCTCTCTCCTCTCCTCCATTTTCTCATCCGAGTCCAATGGATTCAGCTGTAAGTGTTGAAATGTCAAGTTAAATGCCTTTTTATATGATAGTGCATGTAATTTAAAAGTATTAACCAAGTAGAGTTAGTTGTAGGTCCTGTTGTCACGTTGTTAGCTTACTAGTGTAGGTTTGAGCATGCCAATTTTTTTAAACCATAAACAGACATTGGTTGTAGTAATTGTATCGTATTAAGTTAGTAGCTAACTGTGAGATATCAGCAAATTTTTTGGAGCCTCATTTCGGGAATTTTTTTTTATTATCTCTTAACTTTAGCTTTTCTTAGCGCTAACAGCGATCTCTTTCCCTGTGTAGGTTCTCTCCACAGAGGTGACATCTGGGGAGTAAAGTTGTATGTTAGGTAAGATGGCCTTATGATTGATATTATCAACCAGAGAAATTATAGTGTCGTAGATTATGGCAAAGGTAGAATAAATTCAATCTAAAATGAGTAACGTTAACTGGGCTTCGGCATATTTTTCTTCCCGTGTGTGTGTGTGTGTGTGTGTGTGTGTGTGTGTGTGTGTGTGTGTGTGTGTGTGTGTGTGTGTGTGTGTGTGTGTGTGTGTGTGTGTGTGTGTGTGTGTGTGTGTGTGTGTGTGTGTGAGAGAGAGAGAGAGAGAGAGAGAGATACCGAGCAGCCGTTGTCTGCTTCGTCAACTGAAAAATGATACATCGATAAAGGTAAGGGATTATTTGTGTGCACATTTTGACTGTGCTACCATAGGTACAGATAATTAACAGCCGAGTCTTATTGCACTCTTATTCTATTGATGTATTATTTTGCAGCCTTGTGCTACAGCTACATCCACTGGTGGTTAAGGGACTGTAATGCTACCAAGAACCCATAGCTTGCTTGATTGTTCAAGGTAATGTTGTCTTTCTCATTTTTATTGTATTTTCAAGTGTCAAGTCATCCACAAATTTGTTGTGAGCAGTTTCATGTAGAACTATTCTCTTTCTCAGAATAAGGTCTGTGGATTATCTTGGTCATGATTTCTGGAAAAAGACATTGCTGTAGAGTGAGAATGGTTCTGACTATGATACCAGTGATTTATTAATTTCATTTAAAGGATCTAAATCTAAACAAAAAGGTTGCCTCACTGTCTGAAGTCAACATAAACGATTCAAACCTGCTATCACTTCTGAACTGAATAATTTGGTCTTGATTCTTTTTTTAAAAGGCCTATATTTGCAACAGTCTTGGTTTTAAAACAAAAATTGTATAATCTATTATGAAAATGACAGTGTTAAGTGATTAGTTATGTTAAGTATTAGTTATGTGTTATTTTAACACATTGGTTTGTAGTGCAAACAGTTTTACCATTTACATGTTATTCTTCTTGTTATATCCCTACAGCGGCTAATGAACCGGAAGTCTCACACATTCACAGAAAACGGTGTACGTCTGCGTTGAAAAATAAGGTGAATTGCAACTATTTCTTTTAAAATGATTCATCTAAAACTCAGTAGTTATAGTATGCCCTCACCCTACTCTTTTCACTATAATTTATTAAATAAATAATAAATCTTGAATTATTTTCAGAACAGTAGTAGGGGTGTCCCCGACTAAAGATTTTCATATTCGAATCTGACTTTTTGAATCTTGCCCATAGTCGAATCATATGTTAGGGGCGGGAGGGGGATACATTACCAAGAATCAAGTCAGACATTCGACAGTCATAATTGACGTTAACACACAGGGAAAATGTGTTACAGACGCCTCACAGATCCAAAAATAATGTTTTATGTTTTGAGTAAAAGATATCATTAAACGTCTGCGAAACCCTAACAATTCACATTTTTTTTTAGCTTCAGTCTGGATCCAACCCTTAAACGATCTGAGATGACCGAACACCTGAGAAGAGATGATGACAACCCCTCGGAGGACCTCAGAGGAAGCCAACCATCAGCGATTATACTGAATTAACCAAATTTTGCCATAAATGGTGGATCAGCACCTAGAGACAACCTCTACAGCCCTGAACGTCAGCGGAGTCTAGGACACATAGATGAGCCCCAGAGACAGATCTCCAGTGAGGAACTCGTCACCTGACATCCATCGGGTAAAGACCACTGGAACCAGTGGACCACTTAAAATTTTGACTTTGCTGCAGTTGGAACAAACTACTGGTTCGTCTGGCCGGAGGGGAACTGGCCCCCCGACTGAGCCTGATTTCTCCCAAGGTTTTTTCTCCATTCTGTCACCGATGGAGTTTTGGTTCATTGCCGCTGTCGCCTCTGGCTTGCTTAGTTGGGGAATCTTCATTTCCAGCAAAATCAAAATCATCGACTTGTATGCACAGATATTATTTAAACTGAACTGAGCTGGACAATGCATCACTAAATTCAATAATTAAATGCATTCAGCTTAAAATTGAGTGTTAAATCCTGTCATTTTACATTATTGACACAATTTTCCTATTTTGATATTGTGCAGTGCTTTGTTACAATTTGTATTGTTAAAAGCGCTATATAAATAAAGGTGACTTTTAGTTTTCATTTTACTCTAATTTAAAAAAAACGTCCCAACATTTCGGAATTCTGGTTGTATATATAGAACAATAATCATGTGGTACATTTATATGCATTTACGTACGTGGGCCTATATAAATGTAGAATAAACTCATCATTAATAAAATGTATAACCGTAACAGATTCGAGGATTCTTTCTCTTTGCGCTGGTCATTTTCTCCATTTCCTATGGCGATTCTGGAACTAGGCAATATTTTGACCTGCCTGTCTGTCAGATGCACACTGCGGCTGATTTCTAGCCGGCGCTCCGGTAGGCTATTAGTAAAGCAAGTGACAGCAAAATGGGGCTGTATAATAAAATAGTTTTATGGTCTGCATAGTTAAATTTGTGTTGTTTCAGGCATTTAGTTTCAAAATAAAACACAAAGTAACAAATATTTGAGATCACTTCTGAAAAAGGAAAGGAATGTCGAAATATTACTGCATCCTTTTATATACCAAATGTGATATACAAACTTATTTTAAGCATATTTTGTTATATATGCCTTTTTATTCATGTATAACGTAGCAATCGATCGACACCGTGTAGTATCTTTTTTTTTTTTACTGAGCCATGCATATTCTGTCATATAGCATTTTATGTTTATATTGTTTAAGAGTATTTTTCTATCAGTAAATGTCTGTATATATAGTACTTACATTCAATTAATTAATTTGGATTTGTATTCAATTCCAATTTATTTAACATGCTATTTAGCTAAGCTATAGGCCCATGGTATAAATTTCTGCACCAGATTAATGCATAAATGGCTTCAAAGGAATGTTAGTAATTAATAGTATAAAATGTATATTAAAGATATGACCTATAACAGACCTTACCTTTGCCACATTGCAAGTCATAATACATATTTCCCGATTGTGCCAAGTTTCCTGTGCTTTTTCCTCATCGTTGCCATCCGGCGTATAGATAACACTAATATCATCTCCATCTTGTTTGCTTGATAATAGATATGTGGAAGTCTAAATAGGCAGCCACTGCAATAGTGACTATAGGCTCGACGTCAGATCGACCTGCAAGAAAGGCTTCAATCGGATCCTAGCACAAGCCCGACGCATTCCGTGAACTATAATCTTCTTTCAGGTGTGGCTGGATGCTATTTTAGTGCACATCCGCGGCTCGAAATTCGTTGATGTCCTGAAGACAGAGGCAAAATGTATTAACGATTCGACACGAGCTGCTCCGAACCACATCGCCATGCTGGTCACAGTTATGGTTTAAGCAGCCGCATTTGTCTGAAGTTGCTTATATAGCTGCCAGGTTCAGTCCGCTTATTATTTAGGGAATCCAAAAGGCACACACTCCTTTTTGCGCTAACATATCCCACGCCATTGCCGAGCAGTGTTTTGGGAATAGTGCATGAGAAAGCTCATTGGTGGTCATTTACAACCGTCAGCTTCGTTCGACAAGCTCATGGGTGTGCTGAGGTGTCCTTGATCAATTCAGTGAGCACGTTTCAACCAGTTGGAACCTGGAAACACAAAGAGCCACGCCACACCACACCCCTCCAGGCCTGCGTCACCTGTCTGTATAGCACCAACGTTTGTACTGCAGAGAAGACCAGGGGCCCGTTTCAATAAGGAGGTTCAACCAACTCTGAGTTTAAGCTTGAACTCTGAGTTGACTTACCCTGAGATGAGAAACTCAGAGTTTTCGGTTTCAAAAAAGGGAATTGTTCAACAACTGAGTATGTTGACTCTGAGTTTAGCGCGTGCACCACGACTTTGAAAAGTCATGATCAGCAGAGCGCCGAAATTACGATTCACCAAGGCAACAGCTCCCGCCAAAAAGACATCGGCGTACTTCCGTGTCAATTTGTAACTTTAATTCTTAATACCTGTCAATAACTTAATAACTGTTTAATATCAATTCCTGTGGGATGGACTGTAAATGTATTGGACAAAAAATCCCGAATGAAAAAAGAACATAAAAACTTCAAAAGTAAAGCAATTCAGCAATTGTGAAGTATTGGTAATTGTTACGGTGAGTAACTGAAAGTTTTGTATGTCAATAAAGGTGACCTTTTGTATTTGTAGGAAATTAAGGTGACCAATTTGTTTTTTTTAATAATTAGTGTCAATTGAACTGCTGTGGTTACGGCATCTCGTAGCTACTACCCCTCCATCTGGCATCATTCCATTCCATACATTAATCAGATTCATTTTTGGAAGGTGTGATGGTGGAGATATGCTTGTCATCAGTGCATCCAGCCACACTGAAAATCCAGAAGGAAATTCTGATTATTGGGTTACTTCCAGAGGTCACAGAAAGATGTTATCAAGTGAACATAATTTATCAGATTAGCCTTAAACCAATTTCTACACCATTGACCTACAGTCCCAACCCGATCCAGTCCTGTGAGACTCCTCTTTTGCGGATTTGTGCCCAGAACAAAAATTATCAGAATGAGAGAGAGGGATGCACCTTTCCTTAAAATCTGCATACAGGACTTATAATATGCTCTCCATCTCCGATATTTTGAAGAAAACTACCATTTAAAAGGGTATTAGAGCTAAAACAAATATGTAAAAATACATGTAAATATGCACATGCATGTACGGTGTAAAAATAAATAATAGCATAAGGTATTTAGTCTTGTTTCCATGAAGGGAAAAAACTAATTTAAGTGATTTTTTTTAATTTTGCAAAATATCTGGCAATGCTGGAGGAAATGAAAAACAGCCTATGCTTGTTTCCGTTTGAATTAAGATTATTTTTGTTACCCTATGGAGAACAATTTTACATTTAAACAAGACTGAATATCTAGACGAAATATCATTTTTCATCTATAGAAAATGCATCTTAATTTAAGAATTGTTTTATATTTTTACTTGAAATAAGACAAAAATACTCAGTAAGGAAAGCATTTTTGCTGCCTGAATGAATGATTTAGGTGTTAAACATCGCTTACTCTTTAAAACGGGGAGGAAACCGAAAGAAACTCTGGGTTTAGCAAAGAAAACCTAAGTTGTTCCTCCACCACATGACTGTGACGCCATTGACAATGTTCTTGAACTAATGTGTTTCAAACGACGGAGATGCGACCGTACTCGGGAAACATTCGTGACTAGCTAGTTCGTTTCCAAAACAATGCATCGTACTGTAGTGGTTAATCAGCGACTTACGTCGTTGTTCGGGAAACGCACCCCAGGTTAGGTTCACAGAGTAGATTACCACAGTAACTGACTCTGAGTATAGTTACCTCTCTTTCAGAAACGGGCTTGACTTACCCTGCTTTCCCGGGTTTGACAAACCTCCCATTTTGAAACGGAAAACCCAGAGTTTCCCCTCATTTCAGGGTTAACACTCAGAGTTTTCACTTAACGTCCTTTCTGAAACGGCCACAGATGTGGAACGACAAGATTCTCGCGCTTTACATGCGCCATTCTGCGCTCAACCTCGCGCACACGAGCTAAAACATATGTGCATCATGTGTGAACTTGCGGGTTGCCACATTTTCCCTCAGTGATTGAAAAATACTAAACGTTTTAAAACATGCATTACAATTCGAGTAACAAGGCCTCTATTAACAAGCACATACATTTTCGAATTTAAAACATATAGATCGAAATTAGAAGAGTCAGTTTATCAACAGACGTGTTGATAAATGACTCGTGGATGACGAGGTGCGTGTGCTTGGCTGAGGAGCCACTGTGCGAAGCTACCATCTGCGGGATTATGACTGAACGCCTCTGAGTCAGAATCCCGCCTAGACGTGACGATACCGCAGCGCCTGGGATAGCCGGTCGACGCCTCGCCCTCTCTGGCCTGGCTCACCACTATAGACTAAATGATCATTCTTAAATTAATATTAAGTATTTATAGAATTATGTCTTAGACATAATAACACTACTAACATTTCTGGTGCACACATTAGAAAGTACCGTTTTCAAATTCAACGTAGGCTATTATTACGTTTTAGAATCCTTTAAATATCCACATTCTAAAACAAAACAAACAAAACACAGACAGCACAACGTTTCACGCTGTATTGAAACTGACATTGGCTTGTTCAAATTCAAGTTTAAAAATAAACGTGAAATGGGGATTTATGGTTTATAGGCCCAACCTACATGTTCGTACATATTTTACGAGGTGGCTAATTCGTACAAATTCGTAAGATTAAGTACGATTTCTCTAAACCAGTGACAGGTAGGTTTAGGGGCAGGGTTAGGTGTAGGTCATTTGTACAAATTCATACGAATTGGCAACTCGTAAAATACAATACAATTTTGCAAAAATCGTTTGAATTTGTACGAGTGAAGTCGTACGAATTCGTACGATAAGCCACCTCTTAAAATATGTACGATTTGTCGTGAGATCGGGCTGGCCCAACAGTCATATGTCCATATTTCTTATACCCTTTAGCTCTCTCGATATTTTAAGTAGTGTTTTTTTAATAGCCTAATATAAATAAGATCGATCTAACCCTTATTTACCTTTTATGTAAGTTAAGGAACTGTGCACATTAAAATAATTTTGCTAACCATACCCTTTCCCCACTTTCGTGTTTATGCTTCCTTATCCACTAATTTTATACAATTTTCTGAATCATAAACCTTTCATTTCAAAATGTGATAGGGCTACAGAAAAACTCATTATTATTATTGGTTATGGTTGTATGTTTTGTTTGTCTTTAGTACAGACCATAGGCTAAGTAATCCACTCGCTTAAAACAATAAATGTATCTTATTACTGGTTAGTCAATTAGTGGTTAGACTATATAGGACATAGACTAGACTAGGTTTAAGCTAATAGGCCTAATGAAGTTAGGCCTAATTTGGGGACTACACTAACATGCACTTACACATACAGACATTACTATTTCCGTCTTCATTGTATAACAAATAACAACTCATTTGCGGAAGCATTTGCTATTGCTAAATATTCATCAGCGGAAGCATTTATTTTAGAAACAAATCCACACGCACTGTAACACTACCCGTCCGTCTGCTCTTACCTCTTCATGCTGTTACTTAAGTCCTAGTGCGGAAAGGCACGATTATGTATCACAATTACAAACACCATTTTAAATTACATAATTCAATTTGTCAACGGGAGAAAAAAAGAGCTGTTCAGACAGCATATCACTGTTCTCCCGTTAATGTCCAATTATCGCTGAAAGCTCGAATGAACTAAACGCGTCATTTTTTAGACCAATTAATCCTTGATTACTGCTGGCTATAAATTAGCTTGGCCAATAAAAAAACTATTAATTTTGATTTTATGAAAAGATATCAGCGAAAACGTCTTTAGTATATCCTTAATGGATTTCTTAATCTACGTATTTCATTTGCCATAAACTTTTTTGATTCAGTGGTAAAAGTGAATGTTTAATACCATAATATTTTACACTATTATTTAATATTTTATATAAGAACAGTGGACATTTAATGCGTGCTCTGTTCCAGCAGATGTTTTTGTTCTGTTCCAGCAGAAAGTTGTGGAATGTTTTAGTGGCTGTCTGAATTTAAGGCATATAGCGTACGGCCGGAACACCTGCAGGGAATTTGGTGTGTTTCAACGAACCCGAAGTTAGACTACATATATATATATAAAATCGTCGAATCGCTCTTTTGAGGCAACATCAAAACAACGATTCAACGATTTGACATTCAAACATTTGATTCTGAAAATTTCCTCCAGTTCAATCAATGATCCACGGCCATGACATTGATCTCACGAGTGCCTCCCAATGGAGGCCCTTTGAACCTACTCGTGGGACAGTTATCACTGCAAGTCAATATGTAAATAGAGAAAATTTTAATAAAATTAAATAATAATAATAATAAATAATAAATTAAACCGAGAAGACAGCACAACGCACGTCAGGAAAAATTTTAGTGTGTAATGAATACAACAGGCAGAAAGCACAAGATCACTCCTGAAAGCCGCACGTCAAACACTTTGCCTCTGTCCCCTTGGAATCGTGGCTATAATAACCTTGGTTCTCAGACGGTTTATGACACCACACGGCAATTGTCCAAATGCTTCAGACACAGACAGCTTTTATGGTCGTGTTGCTGAAGCAACAAGGAGGATGTCCCCGTAATTAGGCGGATATTCCTCAGAGCCTCAAATGATGCACCAGCCAGGTCATGTCGCTCTGCAGCAAGCAACCATAAAGCTCAGTCTTTCTCTCCCCCTTTCTTCTACTTTCTTTCTCCCTCCCACTGTCTTAGTTTATTGCTCCTATATGGACACTACGAGTACGGCCATAAACATTCAGATGATAACGGCAAATAGTACTGTAACCACTGTGACCTTTTTTCTGACATAACTGTCAGAACAATTGCTTCTTCTTATGGTCCGAGAGAGTTCTTAAGAAAAAGAATGAAAACAAAACAAAACATTGCATTTTATATATATAAATGTACATAATACGTATACTCACGGTGTGTGGTGCGTGTGCGTGTGTGTGCATGTGTGTGTGGTGTGTGTGTGTGTGTGTGTGTGTGTGTGTGTGTGTGTGTGTGTGTGTGTGTGTGTGTGTGTGTGTGTGTGTGTGTGTGTGTGTGTGTGTGTGTGTGTGTGTGTGTGTGTGTGTGTGTGTGTGTGTGTGTGTGTGTGTGTGTGTGTGTGTGTGTGTGTGTGTGTGTGTGTGTGTGTGTGTGTGTGTGTGTGTGTGTGTGTGTGTGTGTGTGTACTTAGGATGGGTTAAATGCAGAGCGTTATTCCGACTATGGGTAACCATACTTGGCCACATGTCACGTCACTTTCACTTGAAATATATTTGAAAAGAAAACGGTGTGCTACAAATATACGTTGTACCCCTTTAATTATTTTAATTTAGGAAGTATATGTCGTAAATATGATTTTCTGGATTACAATTATAATTATAATGTTCATAGCGGTAGTACAGAGTAGAACATGGGCAAATAAGGTCATTGTGAAAACGTTATTTCTTAAGCCTGAGAGTCCACTTCATAAAGATGACTAATTTCGAGTACGAAAATGTTTATGATTGGGGATGAGATTCAGCGAGTTTGCATTTTCTCCGTTCGGTCAGGCTCACTGTCTGTTTAATTTCTGTGTTCACAGAGTTTGCAGCAAGTGAAAACTTTGGATGATCGATGATCACAGTTTAGTCAGTTGCTTGTAATGAGTCGTTTACATTCACGAGAGACGGCCGTAGAAGAAAGTGTTGTTGCTTAAAGGTGTTCACTAACGACGATGGATGAAAGTTATATTTGGTGGCAAATCAAATAAATAATTTGGAAACTGGGAGCAGTCACGCTAACATTTTAGCAGTTTTCTTTTATATTTATATTTGGTCACACCAAAGTCTTTAGGCCAACCTCTACAACATTCCTCCATAAAAAAATTAACACGCCATACGAATGGCTTGTCAAAAGCCTTTCCTTGTTTAGACCCAAATATTCCAGCCAGTTTCACTCAATCTTCGTGCGTAGTCCATCACAACTGCAAATGGAATAGTCCATGTTCAGTGTGTATAACGAGCTCTTAAATTATTTTTGTTCGCCAAAAATTGCATACATTTATCTATTACGAGCGCAAACAACCCGTATTTAAAATGTGAATTTCAATGTCCTATAGGCTCTCTATAATTGTATAGTGAATGGTGCCTTGTCACGAACTTGAAGTTAACCGCTGAGAGTCTGTATAACGTCTCGTATGTGATCTCATTACTGCAGCTGTTGTATCTGTTGTTATTTCCTTGCCCTAGAGCAGTGGGTTGGTATAGTACTGTAACCGGTCCATATTTAGTTTCTTTTCCTTCATCCGCCGGTTCTGGAACCAAATTTTCACTTGGCGATCGGTGAGGTTAAGCATCCGTGAGAGCTGAAGTCGTTTCTCTTTGTTGATGTACACGCTGAAGAAAAATTCCCTCTCGAGCTCCCGGATTTGAAATTTTGTATAGGGACATCTCTTCTTGCGAACCCTGGGTCCACCTAACAGAAAATAACCAATAAACAAACGATCATTACTCCAAAGGATTTGATTATGAAAAATAAGATTATTATATATCCTATATAAAAAATAAGTTAAAGAAGTTAGTACAGTACATGCAACTTCTATATATCCGTCTATCTTTCTATCTATCAATCTATCTATATAGCTATCTATCTATCTATAATTGTAATTTTTGGTTAATAAATGCAAAAGACAAATCTAAATTTAAAGTTTATTTAGGCTACAAATAACAGATGTTCTATCTAAAGGGTTGTACAATTTTAAATATAGCCTACATAGGCCTATAATTTATACTAGCATATAATAACGTATTTTTTACTTTTTTTAAACATGCATTAATTAGAGAATAACTAGGCGCTTGTTACTCTTGACTGTTGTAAACAATCATGTGAAATCACTGCGGCCACTTAAATACATTTTAAATTTCAAGTTAAAAATGCGCTAGCTTTGAGTCTTTTCATGGCCAATTTCAATTCCAAGCACGTGATTCTCACAATTTATATGTAGCCTAGGTTTTGTTGGGGAAACCTCAGGCCCTCCATAAACCTTATACGCTTATAAAACAGCATATAAAATGTTTAACAGGAGCGCGCAAGATTGCAAACTTTCTCGCATGACAGTCTCGCTGAGCTCATACTTACTGCTCGCACCGCCAGTCTTTTCCTCGTTGTTCCCGGAAGACGATTCGGGGCTACTGGTCTCCTGTCGCTCCTTTCGTTCGGACTCCTGCTCCGGTGCGGGCGCTGGCGTTGGCTGTTTGCTGGAGTGCATTTTATCCCTCGCTGCATAGTCGCTGTTCGCTACACTGTCCGAGCCCCCGTGGGAGGTGTCAAAAAACTGGTCAAATGCTTGAGGAAGCACCCCGTTTCTTCCAACATTGCCGTAGAAATTGGACGCGGAGGTCGAGTTCGATGAGTGATAATACGCAGATGCATTATTCTTGGGGAACATTTCACAAACTGCCGTTGCCGCTGGTATACACTCCCTGTGTGCTATGTCCTCCGACGGATAACACTGAGCCAGTGGACCCCGATGAGGCCATTTACTGGACGCGTCAATAGCATAGTCTCGGAATGTAACCTCCCTGACATGCTGTACCTGAGGCAGGTTAGACGAGTAAGAGTATGTAACTGGATGAGAAGACGGACTTTGGGAAAGGAAAGAGGGCAACGTGGAGAAATCAGCCCCCGGAACGTAATACGTGGAGCTGGGCAGATACATGTTGGAGCCAACGGAAACCTTCTCGTCAAAATCCATCATTGTACCCGCGCAGCCTCTAGCTTGGGCTAGCGAGACCTATACGCAACGCCCACAACATAGCTCTCGCGTGCCTCTTACCCGAGTTGTAGGGGTATCCGCGAGGCAGAAATTTTGAGACGTCAGATGACGTGTGGAGATCCATCTCTATCCAGTCCAACCGAGGCCAGGATCACGTGATCTAGAAAATACATTCTGGCTGATACAAAGGCTGGTACGTGTACAAGTCGCTTCTGTAATACAGACTTCCTAAAACACTACTTTAAAAATATTTGCACTTTAACTTTCAGTCTTACATCTTACATTTTTATTAAGTAATTTGACACAAAATGTGTATGATGATTAATGATTATGCTTGTAAATCAGAAGACATGATTACTCAAAATAATAATTAGATCATTGTTTCTCCGTTCAAATTTTGCAATACAAAATCATTCTAAGCTGAATTCACACGACGAACTAACTATTCAGAAAGTATCGACCTCAGTCTACTGAATAAAGGACACATTATGTGGATTTACCTAATAGTGCCTAAATTTATTTAACAAATTCCAGCAGCTTTCAAAATGTTCAGAACCTTGTTATTGTGTTTTTGAACTATTATTAGAATTTTGTCCTGGCAGCTCATTAAGTAGCCTATAGAACACAGTTTAACTGAGTTTTGGACGGCCTGAGAATAAATTAGTTTAACCATGGTCCTTAAACCTGGATTAGGCCAGTATAGGCCTCACTTTTCCACAACACATAACCCTTAATCCCTTGCACCCTATACGTGCCTCCGAGGAACGCACTGGGAGGTGAGTAAAATGAGCCTCGTTTAGGGCAATTTCATAAAGTTTGTAAGGTGTGATTGTCGGACGTTTTGAGATATTATGATGATATGATTCTTTTATGCTAATAAGTTCTCCACGATAATTAGCAGAATTGTAGGCTACAAATACAAAATCGGTGGCCCCAAGACGAGACGCTCCGCCTCTTCGTCAACCCAAGACAAATTCCGCGCAGTGTGTTGGAATGCTTTCAGCAGTAATTTGGGGCCCGAGTACAACGGAAACCTGCGACGAGTAACTGCAAAGCAGAGATTTTGTTGCAATTTGTAGGTTCTACATAATGCAACCCCCTCTTTACTCTCCTTTAACACAACAGAGCGAGACTGCTCAACCAAGACTCAGAGGTCACGCAACATGTAGGCCTATGCTATAAAGACAACAATTTATCTGTAACAACAGTTTCAAAAATAAGGAAAGATAGTTTAGACAAAAGAATAGTTAGAATATTTTCATTTTATTTCAACTTTATTTCCAGACTCAAGGTCCATTAGCAAAAGACAGACAATACAAACCAAAACAGTGCACATTAAAAAAGACAGTTATGCCAATAATTCCTCATAGAGGACTGATATCGCACTTCAGTAAGCCTAGGATTTGTCAACAACATTATAATATTATTATGTGAATTGTCCAGCCCACAAATACATTTATACATCAAATTTCTCATTAAAGCGGGGAATGATCGTACTCTTACCTTACAGAATAAATCACTTGCACTGCACCATCTTGGTTTTTGCTGCAGGATCCTCATACAGTCATTGTACACAACCTGAAGCTTACAGGGGCTCTCATTCTTAAACTTAACCCACAAAGGAGCAGTATAAAAAGAAGTACAATATGCTCTAAAAAGGTTTATCTTTACTTGATCTGAACACATATACAATTTTCTCATCAACATATTTGCTTGAGCATATAACTTACGACGTTGCCTATACATATCATCATCATCACTCATTTCATTATCAATGATATGACCTAAATATTTTGCAGTAGTACATACATTTAAAACTTGTCCTGATAAATACAAATCTGGGAAATTCAAATCTCTATGTTCTTTGGTTCTACATATCATGGCAACACTCTTTTTTTGTACTGTATTGCACATCATATCTAATCCCATAATCAGAACATATATTAAGCAACAGTTGAAACCCAGCACTACTTCGGGAAAAAAACAACCAGATCATCAGCATACATATAGTGATTGACTGTGATATAAACATTTCTATAAACATTAAAAAGAGCTGGTGAAAGTAAACCTCCTTGGCGCACTCCATTACTTACTCTAAATAAATCTGAGACACAATTACCCCACCTTATCTGCATACTTTGATTAGTGTTCCAATATGTCAAAATTCTTAATATACTATTAGGTATGCCCCTTTTTCTTCGTTTACTTAACAACTGATGATTAACTCTATCAAAAGCTTTATAAGCATCAATAAAGCCGATTATAACCGCGGGATTTTGTCTTTTATACAGTTCTAATACTTCCTTCAGAGCATATATACACAAATCCGTACTATGGTGAGCCTTAAAACCGAACTGATTGTGTGTAGTATCAAGATAAACACCAAATCAATCTAATATGATTCTTTTCAAAACCTTTGACAAAACACTCGCTAAAGCAATTGGTCTAGTTATCCAAACTACCTACCTTACCAGCCTTATTTTTAATAACAGGCAACAAGGTTACTGACAACATAGACTCTCTCAACAGCCTGTGTATAAAACCAGTAAAGCAAATTGCGAGAAGAACCACAAGCCTAGGGCTGGCAAAATTTAGGTGTTCAGCAGTAATTTGATCTAAACCACCAGTTTTTCCTTCCTTAAGCTGAATTATTGCTTGATAAACCTCATTTGTTGTAATACTTCCTGTATCCATACTAGAGACTACTTCCACTTTACATGGCTCCCTCTTTACACAATTAAACAGAGCAGAATAATGCTGTCTCCACAACTCTACTATATTCTCAGCTCCCGAGACACCCTCAATAGAGCATGGTAATGTCACAATACTCCTATTTATTGATCTTCGTCCTTCCAGAAAGCATTCACATTATTACAAAGTAGATTTTCTGCCAGTAAATCAGCTCTCATCACTTGTTCATGTTTACAAATATAACAAACTGTATATTTATTCTTGGCATTCGTTAACTTTTTCTGGTCCAAAAGTGGGCATTGTCTGGGCCTACCAGCTATATTCCATGCCTTAAATTCTTCCTTTGCTTTTTATGTGCTAATACAAACTTTTTCCACCCTGGCTTACTATGATATTTCTTGTCAGGGCAAGTAAGATTTGGTCTACTAGCCTCATGCACTGATCAAGGCAAAAGGCTGTTCCATAAGAAATATCATTACAATTCACATCTGAACACATGATTGCATCTCTGGGTAATAATGCCTTGTTCAACAGAGTATCAGTTTTCCCACAATATGTTTTAAGATCTTCATCTGTAAGTTTAGACCAATCTAATTTTACAAAACAGCCCTCTTACATTTACATTTATTCATTTAGCAGATGCTTTTATCCAAAACGACTTACAATAATTACACTCTTACACTCATAATTCATCTTGGGCAGACTTTCAATATCAATAAGCATTAAGAATGGTACATGATCAGATACAGATTCCCCATATAACACTGACTTTGTGTAAAGTCATTGACTTTACAGGTGCATCTCAATAAATTTGAATTTCGTGGAAAAGTTCATTTATTTCAGTAATTCAACTCAAATTGTGAAACTCGTGCATTAAATAAATGTATTAAAATTATGATTTTACACATTTAACAAAAACCCACCAATTCACTATCTCAACAATTTAGAATACTTCATAAGACCAATAAAAAAACATTTTTAGTAAATTGTTGGCCTTCTGGAAAGTATGTTAATTTACTGTATATGTACTCAATACTTGGTAGGGGCTCCTTTTGCTTTAATTACTGCCTCAATTCGGCGTGGCATGGAGGTGATCAGTTTGTGGCACTGCTGAGGTGGTATGGAAGCCCAGGTTTCTTTGACAGTGGCCTTCAGGTCATCGGCATTTTTTGGTCTCTTGTTTCTCATTTTCCTCTTGACAATACCCCATAGATTCTCTATGGGGTTCAGGTCTGGTGAGTTTGCTGGATAGTCAAGCACACCAACACCATGGTCATTTAACCAACTTTTGGTGCTTTTGGCAGTGTGGGCAGGTGCCAAATCCTGCTGTAAAATGAAATCAGCATCTTTAAAAAGGTGGTCAGCAGAAGGAAGCATGAAGTGCTCCATAATTTCTTGGTAAACGGTGCAGTGATGTTGGTTTTCAAAAAAACACAATGGACCAACACCAGCAGATGACATTGCACCCCAAATCATCACAGACTGTGGAAACTTAACACAGGACTTCAAGCAACTTGGGCTATGAGCTTCTCCACCCTTCCTCCAGACTAGGACCTTGGTTTCCAAATGAAATACAAAATTTGCTCTCATCTGAAAAGAGGGCTTTGGACCACTGGGCAACAGTCCAGTTCTTCTTCTTCTTAGCCCAGGTAAGACGCCTCTGATGACAACTGTAGCCAAATTCCTTGACACGTCTGTGTGTGGTGGCTCTTGATGCCTTGACACCAGCCTCAGTCCATTCCTTGTGAAGTTCACCCAAATTCTTGAATCGATTTTGCTTGACAATCCTCATAAGGCTGCGGTTCTCTCTGTTGGTTGTGCATCTTTTTCTTCCACACTTTTTCCTTCCACTCAACTTTCTGTTAAGATGCTTGGATACAGCACTCTGTAAACAGCCAGCTTCTTTGGCAATGAATGTTTGTGGCTTACCCTCCTTGTGAAGGGTGTCAATGATTGTCTTCTGGACAACTGTCAGATCAGCAGTCTTCCCCATGATTGTGTAGCCTAGTGAACCAAACTGAGAGACCACTTTGAAGGCTCAGGAAACCTTTGCAGGTGTTTTGAGTTGATTAGCTGATTGGCATGTCACCATATTCTAATTTGTTGAGAGTGAATTGGTGGGGTTTTGTTAAATGTGAGCCAAAATTATCACAATTAAAAGAACCAAAGACTTAAACTACTTCAGTCTGCGTGCATTTAATTTATTTAATACATGAGTTTCACAATTTGAGTTGAATTACTGAAATAAATTAACTTTTCCACGACATTCTAATTTATTGAGATGCACCTGTATAATATCATGAGCCTCAGCTGTACTAATACAATGATCAAGCCATGAAGTTGAATACCAGGCTTCGCTTATATAAGTATAACTGTCCTTAGGTAACAACAGTTTACTTGATAACTTAAAATTATTATCAACACAGAAATGCAGCATATGCTTAGCAAACATAGAAGAATTGTCAGTAAGATCTGCATTCAAATCCCCAACCACAAAAACACTTGCAGAATTATTTTCATTAATAAAAGAGCCAATAAAAGCAAGTCTATTTAAATATTCGTCCTCGTTTTGTTGGCATTCATAAGGTGCATAGACATTAAGGATAATTAACTCTTTACTAGAGCAAATTATCCCTACTGCAAAACACCAGTCAACATCAACATTAATATTTATCACTGAGTCCAACTTTTTGTGCCACAAGGTAGCCACACCTCCCAATATCCTTCCTCTCACTATACCCATAGTAAGATCAGTTGTGGATGTGACAGCACCATGAAAATTGTCATTAAAAGAGTTCAATTTTCCCAAATCCTGTTTAGATAAAAAATAATAATAATAAAGAATAAATAGGATTGAAATAAGAATGTACGAATATAATGTCATAAGTACATTAATTTACAACATAAATGTAAACAACCATCTTTAAATATAGGCCTGTGTTATGCGAAGTAAGATATTGAATCATATAACCTGCTTTTATATAACATTATGATATAATTTCATTCTGTTGCTTTTTTCGTTCCAAAGTGTATCTACTCTTGCATTGCGGCCCACACCGCCCTCCTTCAGGTTTACCCCACTTGGCTGTGCGGTCGACTTCAAGTTCGGGGAGGGGGACGGGTAGTCTCGCGACTGACGGCTGACCTTTTAAGGCTGACCTTTTAGCCCAACCGCCTACCACGCAAGTTTGAAAAAGAGAGTGAACAACAAACACCACGCAAGCCACTCTATGCCCCGGATGGAGTTTCACAAACGCTTTCACATCAGGGAACCATACAAAGGAACGACTGAGAGCAATATAATGTGACAAGTAGGAAAAACAGGCACTTGAAAAAAACGAAACCTCCACTTAAACATAATATAGGCCTGCATAGTCTCTCTCACACACATAGCCTATATAAAACACACACAAATAATATTTAATTTGTTCAAAAATCACGTTTTTGCAGCCAAACTGTACGTGAAAACCACGGAATGTCCGTTCAACAGTGTGAATATAACTTTAGGTACGACTACAACAGAACAATTAAAGCTATTTGTTTGGAACCCTGTGCTTTATTAAACATATTTGGCAGGTTTGGGAATTAATGGACTGCTGTTACAGTCACAAATTAGATTACAAATGATACGAAATAAAATGTATTTGTTAAAATGCGTGCAGCTACAACGATAATTTATATTACAATTACACTGCAATTTTTTAAAGCGATGATTAAATACAACAGTGTAATGTGCACAGTAAATAACAACAATAGGCGTATAAATAATGTACATATAGGCCTAATGTCATTTAGCGTTGGTTTTCTTCGTTAAGTCCAATGAGGATTAAACGAAAATAATAATAATAATAAAATAATAATAATAATAACAAGATGGTAAAAATACAAAATACCATTCTGACCCCCCTCCCCCCTGTATTTCTATATTTTGTGTCACTTTTTAAATAAATGTAGGTTATTGTCTAAGAAAGTTGTTTTTATAGTGCACGACAATTCAGGAATTGACTAAGAATGCCTAAAATATTTACATGCACGATTAACTATTTGTTTACAAATATTAAAGCAAAAACAACTATTAGGCTAACTCGTGAGATTTCAAGAGTGTCGCGCTTTGTTGACTGGTGTTTTGCAGGTTTAAGACAACATAAGCTAAAAGAGCTATTGCCATAACCAAACGTATTTAGGTTATTTAACAATGTTATTTTTGACTAGAACAAAACCATTTAGCCTAAATAATGTGTTATCACATTAAGCACATTTAGGTTATTTTTCTGATTGAATTTCAGATCTATAGGCCTCTTTTTATCTCTACCATCTACGTCCTTCACCGTTAGAAGTGAGTTGGTTACTTTATAGCAATACAATTATTGGACCAAGTCATGTTTTAAAAAAATAGCGCGACAAATGAGCACGCAAATGTATTTCTGACTTTGCGTCATTGATTTCTATCTTGTAAGGCTAAATAAATGCAACCGGCAACACTTGTGGAATGCAGAAATTAAGGAATAAAAATGGAATTTAAAAAAGTTCTAAAATGGCGCGGCTTTTCTGTCAGGTTTCATTCTGTGCGCCGTTAAAAGGGGTTAAACCTCGGGGTGGTCGTCTAGACAATGAAAGCCAAGGCCACAGACAATATCTCAAGCGTATATGTTTGCTGTTTTTTAGAGGAAAAATAAATAAATAAATTTGAGAACCGTTTCTTGACATTTTCTAAATAATGCATTTGATGTAGAAATGTTGCTTTTTAGCTCTGATGAAGGCGTTAATACAATAAACTAGTCATTCACAAAACTCGAATCTGTCTCACAACACATTCCGACATTCTTTAATGACAATTGTTTGAGCCAAACTATCGCCCAAGTATAAATAAAATGCCTTTTTTTGCATATTATCTCCAAAGGTTTACATATGCATATTATTTAGAATTATTGAATATTTTTTTATTTTATATTATATCATTTTAATTGCAGTTTTATGTTTTCTATCAATTCAGACAACATGCCAAATCTTGCATGCTCAAACATGCAAAACTATATGGGCCAGAACAATTCACATTAAAATAATTTAAACAAATCAGTGTTTCTGACAGGTCCTTATTAAGATGTAACCTACAATAGTCGAATTCAGACTGGTTGTTAGCTAACTGACACATATTTAAAGGAAAAAAAAACGAAATGCAAAGACAAAATTATTTTCCCCGGAAAAGAATTGCAGATGCGATTCTATTTTTGTTCTTTAGATGGCGCCAGAAACCAGATTTACTAATAAGCACAGGATTCGTGAATGGTCAAAATGCGTTCGCTCTCTCTAGACTACGTGCGCGCACTTGAGACATTACGTCAGCACAACAGACCTCACACACACACACACACACACACACACACACACACACACACACACACACACACACACACACACACACACACACACACACACACACACACACACACACACACACACACACACACACACACACACACACACACACACACACACACACACACACACACACACACACACACACACACACACACATGTTGGTTTTTATGGTTTATGGGGACTTTCCATAGGCGTAATGGTTTTTATACTGTAACACCCTACACCTAAACTTAGCCCTCAAGGAGACGGTGCATTTCTATTTTCCCTCAAAAAACTCACTCTGTATGATTTATAAGGGGACACTGAAAATGTCCTCATAAATCACCTTCTCCTTGTAATACATGTCATACCCATGTCATTTACAAATTTGGTCCTCATAAACCACATTGCCCACACACACACACACACACACACACACACACACACACACACACACACACACACACACACACACACACACACACACACACACACACACACACACACACACACACACACACACACACACACACACACACACAAGCAAGCCGACACAGAAAACTTTGTCATTTTTAATTTTTTGAATTTGTGACTCTTAAGTAGTCGGATAAGTTATGATCTAATATAATAATAATAATTATAATTATAATAATAATAATTTATAATAATAATATAATAATAATAATAAACTATTGTAATGGAAATACAAAGTAGTGAGACAGTCGTTACAAGGAATTATATGAACAGACCGGAGGTTGAGATATGCTATGTAGGCTAATTCATACGGAAAAACTTCAACTGCAGATTTAGCCCCAAATAGGACAAAAAATGTGGTTGCCTTGAAACCATGGTGGGATAATTCCCCCCTAAAATGTTGAAATTTACTTTCATAACTGTGCCGACCAAGAGTTAAACAAATTACGGTTTAAATATTTTTATAATTAGTCTGTATTTTTGGCCAACAGACTAACCGATTTAGTCTGAGCCACGCTATCTCACGGCAATTCGTACATATTTTACGAGGTGGCTAATTCGTACAAATTCGTACGAGATTTAGGACGATCTCTCTAAACCCCAGTCACGGGTAGGTTTAGGGGCGGGGTTAGGTGTAGGTCATTCGTACAAATGCATACGAATTGGCAAAAATCGTATGAATTTGTACGAGTAAGGTCGCACGAATTCGTAAGAATTAGCCACCTCGTAAAATATGTACGATTTGTCGTGAGATCGGATAATGCAGCTTTGAGAAGTCAGCATAATTTAAAGTTTTCCGTTGTATTCCCATCTTGATAAAAAAGTATTTCTTGCTAAATTTAGTCGACAATAAGATTGATATTTACTGTATAATGTAGCAATTCACAGCTAAAAAATAAAGAAATACAAAAAGCTTTTTACGTGCATGTCTGATCGTGAGCAAGTGGCTTCTCCTATATACAAAACTACAAATATTGTAAAACCCCATCAAACCTGATCTGAAATTACTCATAACATGACTAAAAACAAAGTACTACTCCAAAAGTTAGGCCTACTTTACTCCAAAAATAAAATGAAAGATCAGATCGTAACACCAAAATTCGAGCAGCTGCAATACAATTTTTCTCAAAAAAAGTTCTCAAAGATTACTCCATATTCTACGTGTTCTCAAATAACTATTTTGTAACTCTTGTATAATGTATATAATGTAAAATGTATATATATCTTTTTAAAGAAAATAAATAAATAAAACAATAACATCACGTTAAATCAAATATCTGATAAGACATAAGACATTTAAATATTGATAAGTAGGATCGATTTAAACGCCAGAGGCTTGATAAACACACGATGTTCATTAAGGACTTAATTGTATAGACGTATCGTTATGTGTAATTTGAATACATTAACATGTATCTACAATACCTAATTTCTGCAATCAATCCATTACTCGGAAATGTACATTTTCAATGTATGCAAAATACATGTTGTAATCGTACATGAACTTAGCACTCATAATAATTGACATTGCTTGGTGATAATTGTCATAACCAACAAGCAATGTAAACAGATCCAATCTATCTCGCCAACAATACGGGTGAAACTTTATTGTTAATAATAGTTAAAAACAAACAAACAAAAACAATTGTTTAAAAAACGTTTCTGTGTTCGGTTATGTTTTTGTATTGTATGAGTTCGTGTTTGCTTTCTTATTCTTAATTTATATTATTAACTTATACACATATAGGCCTACGCTGTGGAATGAGTTATGAGTTATAAATTGATACACAACAGATTATTGTGTGTGATTTATTTTTGTACAATTATTTATTTTTAAGCTTTATTAAATATAAAAATGAACATGACCAAGACCGGTCGCTTCACTTACAAATGTACATCAGAAGATGGCGCAATTGCTCTATCATGCGGAGGTATGCAGTCACCTAGTTTTCGCAGGCACTCGAGAACAAATCCAAATGCATCATTTCTTTTTTCAGTCTATGAACAAGAAAAAATGTATATTCACGAAGACACATGTTTTACAGTCCATAAAGTTTTGGAAACCATCCAACAGGTTCATTACTGGCTAATACCAACTAGCTATATTTACAAAGAGCTAGTCAACATGTTAAATTCCATTCACATTCAAATTTTGTATTCTTGCCATATTAATGGTTAATATTATCGTGCGGTTTTATGTTGCAATACAAAAGTGTAAATTATTTCGTCGACATACATATTTTTCTTATGAATGGTTTATTAGGACCGATTTGCACAACACACAACGACAAAACACACTTACGGTACTCTTTATCACACAAACACACACACTAAGTCTATAGTGAAGTGTATATTATTTTGGCACAAAAGGCTCCATACCTCATTTTCTCCAGCATGAGACGAAATTTCATGAACTTGAGATTTCAAGCAAAGTGTAATTTTAATTATAATCGACACTGGAAGTGGTGAAAGAAAAGTCGTACCACACTGTAAAGAGTTACAGTATCACAATTTCAATATCCAATGTATTTCTCTCCACGAGATATTTTGGTGAGCAGAAAATAATCTCAACAAACAAACGTATATTTTGGCCCTCTTTGTCTTGAGTTGGTAATATAGCCATAAACCGTTTGCAGCTAAGAAATGACGCACCGCGTCACTAACAACCCTGTCCGATCCAAAGTGGTCACTTCGAAGCGGTAGTCCAAGGAAAACAAATATTCGTTAAAAGGTCTATAATTTCATAGCTTTGAGTGTGTATGGGCCACCGCTATTTGAAATTGTTCACTTGTATTTACACAGAGCAAAGCTAACTGTTGCTTTTTACTTTGTTGACGACTTTTTTCTCCTTTACCCGTCGGTTCTGGAACCAGATAGTAACCTGTCGTTCAGACAGGTTGGACTGAGCGGATATCCGCCTGCGTTTGTCCTTGGTGATAAACTTGTTTGCGGCATACTCCCTTTCAAGCTCCTTCAGCTGCACCTTGGTGTATGGAACACGTTTCTTCCTCCCGCGGCGAAAAGAGCTCCCGTCTGCCCCTCCGTGAGACACTGCCTCTGAAGATAAAAATTACAATACAAGTATTCAAATAATATATTTAAGGATAATAGTTTAAGGCTGTTTTGTTATATACGCAACTTGACAGCTATAAGAAATGTATTAATTTTGTGGAATATTTGTTTGTTCCTTATTCTGCTATTCGCCTCACCTGGTATAGATGACTTCCACACGTTTCCCGTCTGTGGCTGCTCTTTAGTGCAGTAAACCTGCCCGTTCCAGCCACTAGCTGTGATTGCCCACGGTTGGTAACTCTCCATTGGTAATAAGGACTCATGCCGTGTCTCTGCAGGCCCGCTCATTGCCTGGACTACGGGAACATCCAGATAGCTGGGAACTGGCTGATACGGGCTCGAAGCGTAGCTCGAATAGAAGGCAAACTCTTTGGCGCGCGAGGTGGTGTAATCTTCGCCTGTAGAAGCGGACGTGTCCATGTATTTTTCACCGTAAGGTGAGGCGGGGGACTGGGTGCTTGTCTTCACACCTCCACCGGCCCCGTGATGGCGGGACATTCGGCAAGGATAGTATCCACCGCCACCGAAATATCCGTAGGAAATTGAAGCGCTGGCTGAACCCTGGACGGCTGCGCAGGGGCTGCATTGCTTCCCAGGCTCACCCGCTCCAGCGGCAGCCACTTCGCTTGACGGATAGGCAGCGCTGGGAGCAAGAGAGGCGGGGTGAGCCATCAGATTTCTGCATGGGCTCGGCAAGAAGTTACCTCCCGTGAACCCTTCCATATTCCTGCCGGTGTCGTCCAAGCCGCCACCGTTATCATAGAGAAACATGACCGGATCAATCCAACGCGGGCGGAGAAGCAGTGACGTTGTCATAGCCTGTCGGACATTGAGACGTATGGCTCTTTTTTGAGAAGCCCCGAGACTGAAAAAGAGGAGATAGTCGATTCCGCGAGAGTCAAGCGACTCTGACGCACCCTGCGCATAACCAGAATCACGCCTTGATTGGCTCAAAACTGGTCATGTGATATTTAAACGAGGACGATAATCATCTCAAGTGCTAACAGTTAAACCGAGAACAAATCCAGTGATGTGAGATGACAATCTGTCAAAGGATTCCATCCATTTCGAGATGCTCTAAAAGGTGAAGGGATGCGTAAGTAAATAAATGAAATAATGAAGAAACTGCGGTCCTTCGTGAGATTTCATCTCTGTATCCACCTTACTAAAAGACTAAAACTAATTTTGCATTGGTGTTTTGCTATTTAAAATAGCCCTGGGCGCTGGAGTAAACACTGAACGAATAATGCGTAGTTGTAAGCGAATAAGATCATTCCAGATCATTTTTGCAAACATCCAAGTACGTTTGAGACCCATTTGTGAGTTGTTGCCATTGTACAGTCCTTGGTGGCCCTTCAATCAACTTAAAGATTAAGGATTCAGTATACACATTGGAAAAGTTTTTTTTTTCCTCTTTTTATGAATATTGTGCCCCGTGTGAACTGCTTAAAATGGGTTAGCAATTACATAATCTTCCAAATAAAAATGAAAAATAAAAAGTTGCTTAAATGTTTGACTAATTTCTATGCATCCTCAAACTTTAGGCTGGCTTTCATTCAACAAAATTGGAAGCGCTGCATGTCTTGTAATGCAATACAAGTGCTAAAGCAAGCCAGGTGTGCCCTTTAATGGTTAACAACGAAATCTACACGTTATTTTGACGATACTTAGAGAATTGGTTGCAAGTAATGGCAGTTAAAGAATGTCCAAATTTTGAACGTGGCATGAAGTCCTGCTGCGGCGGTTTCCGTTTTGTTTACAAGATGCGGAGACAGAGAACACCCCCCGTATTCGTCTGTGTTTTACGTGCGGGGCTGACGCGTCTGCAGGCCAAGGTCAAGTTGAAAGTTGCCGTCTGGCCGCAACACTATGCCTGTTGGCCTATTCAGGCTTTGATGGCCAGCCTAAAAGCTTACAAAGGAGAAGAGTCGAAGGGTGAGAAATCTTTGGTGAATGAGAAACGTCACAGGAGCCTTTTAGTTTTACTGGCCTGCCACTTTGTATTACAACTGTTAGCGAATCTGTGAAGAATATTATACAATTGAACACCCTTTACACTCGATTTAGTATTTTAACCAGTTAGATGTGGGTTAGAATGCAGCTGTTTTATTTATTGATTTATTTGTATTTAGGTGCGAATGTTGAAAAGTGTCCAACTAAACAGGGGCGCGTTTCCCAAAAACAACTATGGTTGTTTTCTGACTGCTCCAATGCAGGAACAAAAATGAACACACTCTCTGTTTGGTTCTGATGTTGCAGTAAAATGGTGATTTTTTTCTGCAGAAATTTCGAACAATAACACTATGAAGTTGCAGTCCAAAGCGCGCTTATGTTAAATGTAATTATACATATTTAAATAATGATGATTCATAAAACAACACACTGAATTCGAAGAACGCTTCCATGAGTAGTGTTGTTTAAAAAAGAAAGAAAGAAAGAAAGAAAGAAAGAAAGAAAGAAAGAAAGAAAGAAAGAAAGAAAGAAAGAAAGAAAGAAAGAAAGAAAGAAAGAAAGAAAGAAAGAAAGAAAGAAAGAAAGAAAGAAACGTCTAGTTTCTTCCTGATGTGTAAACTAAGCCACCTTTTCTTGTCTGGATCGGTCGGACATCGGCTGTTTGCTGGTATAAGACTACACAAGTGCGTGCATGATATGTACTTTTTCGAAGACGACACACAATAAGAAATATCCACAAGAGACTACTAAGGTGGGCAGTCAAATTATTTATTAAATCATAATTTAAATAAATATTTTATGTAATTTTAATTTCTGATTATTCCACACATCTAAATTACTAAAAGTAATGAATTAGCATTCATAAATGTAATGCCAATGCAATGATGACTAAATTAAAAGTGAACACATCCATTGTCTTTATCGGACGATGTTTGAACCACAACAACGCCACAAAGAGCCTGCCGAATACACATTCACTACCAAACATAGAATTTGAAAATAAATTAGCAAATTAAAATTAAGCATTTTGTCCAGAGAAACACACAGCATTGGTTACATTGTTTTTTAAAATAATATCATCCTAAGATTTCACGCTTAGTGAACTGAAATTAGGGTTTAACAATAATTTTTAGAAATGCTTAATACTGTGCATGATAATGTTGTGATCTATGGGTAGCAAGGCTGTGTAAGTTGGATAACAATAATGTGGGAAACATGTGTGATTCTAAACTGAAAGAAGATTAGGAGTTATAACATATTTCTTATCACACAATGATACTTAGCCTACTCCCATGTTTTGTGAAATTTCTTGTTTAACCAACAACGTGTTTTCAACAACAACACCGAATAGAACATTTGCATTGCAAAATCAAAATATTATAATATCATATTTTTTAACATGAATTTCTTAAATAATACTTTTTTAATAAGAAATCGCAAACAATTTAGTGATAGTGAAGAACAGAGCAAGTTGGAAATAAAGTGCATTTCATAGTAAGGAGAACTGGGCACCAAAAATTATCCTTAGTTTAACATTTCGTTTTCAGTATATTAATTAATAAGTATTTAGTTAAAACAACAAAATTAATGTTAAATAATGGTTTATTGACATGACATAAATATATATATATTCTCGATTAGAATATATAACGATACTGCCTTTAATTTCGTATCTCAGTTGCTTTGTTGCCCATGTACAAATAATGATAGATTTAACGAATGCCTAAAACCAACCCTAAAACGAATTAATCAACGGCCTAATGATGCACAAAAAAATAATTAAAAACAAATGTAATATTTTATCTAATTTATGAGACGTGTGTGTGTGTGTGTGTGTGTGTGTGTGTGTGTGTGTGTGTGTGTGTGTGTGTGTGTGTGTGTGTGTGTGTGTGTGTGTGTGTGTGTGTGTGTGTGTGTGTGTGTGTGTGTGTGTGTGTGTGTGTGTGTGTGTGTGTGTGTGTGTGTTTTGTATTTGTAGTGTTATTTTTTCTCATAAATTAGATAAAATATTGCATTTGTTTTTAATTATTTTTGTGCATCATTAGGCTACCGTTGATTAATTCGTATATATATATATATATATTATTTACACTGTGCAATTTAAATCGCCGTCAGTGACACTGATGGAAATTGAAAGTCTGTGCATTTGCATGCAAAAAAATCATGGCAATGTTTAAAGATGAACCTAGTGAATTTATATGAAAAAAAGGAAATTTCACAGTTTGAAAACGGTTAACTGTTTGTCGTGAACCGTTGTCTGTAAAGAAGCCCAAATTCAAAGAAGGCTTGATCATCATTTTAAACAGACACTTCTGTGAAAATTCATTCGATTCGTCTTTCTATTTATCCAAAATACATTCATAAAACACAAAAATTAGCTAAAGCGCTTGAGTTAAAGACAAATTTAAATAATTTATTAAATACAAAGTTTATAAAATTAGGCACTACAATTTTTTTTAAGACGGGATATTATGATAAATGGAAACCAAAAGTGCGCGTTTTGACATTCGACTCTTCTAATAAGCATCCTTTAGTTGGCCACTGGATCACTGCAGACGGGTGGTAGAAGGTGTTCTTTTGACACAATGTACAATGTACTAAAGAATATGCTATTAAATTACTACACATTCTGCTAAGACTGGCCACATTTTAAAAGAAAAATCGTCTCTGAAACTTTTAAAATGGGGAGGTGGCGACGACATTTTGTGCTCGCCATGGTCAAGTTCAAGTTGGGCACAGCTGTTAAACCTCTGGTGGAAGTTTGGTAAGCACTATGAGCGGATCTGGTGCAGCCGACGCGCGACTAGGCCTAAAATTCCCCTCTGATCTGCCCTCACACCCGAATTACGGAAACCGCAACATTCCCACTAAACCTGACAAGGAAAAAGATTCGTCAATAAGAAACCACAATAAACTAGAGATCAAGTTTAGTTGCGTGATCCTATTATACAAAGAAAAGATCACCTTTATCAACCCTATTAACCAAACAGGAAACACTTACAAAAGCATGTTACATGGTGAGCAGGGAGTCATGACGCTGAAAGTGAAATACTTTGTCATCTCTTCAACATTTTTCTGAGATCAGTTTAAATATGATGCTTGTCTGCTCCACTAAATTACTTACTGATTAATAGGCCTACAGGTGACAGTACATCTGTTTCACACTGAAAGCGAATGCAAATGACAACATGGATATTGCTAAGTAAGCTTCGAGGGGGGAAAAATATGAAGAATTGGGAATACACTAAATAAAATGGTAAACGTACATAAACTAGCTAAGATAGGCCTACTGTTTCTCATTGAGGAAACTTTGTGTTGAAATTTCTGTCGTTCGAGAAAAAAGTTTCAGACAAGGAAGCCAGTCGTAATTAAAGAACTCGATTATCATTATTAATAGATAGCCTAACTGAGTAGAATAACCCTTGTAAAATGCCAAAATATTATCATTTTTTTGTGGAATGAGCAACATTCAGTGTGGGAGTAATATAATATATTCAAGGTCAGAATGTCTAGCCCACAAACTCAACGATATGGCGAATTTGTCCGTTTAATTTAACGACTTGCAGTAAGTGTGCCTGTGTTTTCCAGGAGAGAATGACAAATATACGATTGTTTAAAGTTCAAGGACGCCTGAAAGGACCGCCCACAAAAAGGTTTATTGGTGGTGTATGTACACAAAATAAGACACAAGGAATGAACGAGGGTCCACAAACATATGATTTAGTAAAATCAAGTCAAATTGCTTTATTAACAATTTTACGCAATTAGGTTTGTTTTTAAATCTATATTTTATTCCTCACTATATTACCTTAAAGATTGGACGGCACCTTTTGTCGAAATACAGAGTATACCGAAGTATTATTGCTGTATTATAGAGAAAAAGAGGATGCATTAATACATAGGCCTAATCATCTTTTTGCAAGATAAAAATGGAAAGACTCAGAAACATGACAAAAACCACAGCTAAGCAAAAGTCCGGTTAATAAGGAATTAATCACATTCTGAAAACAGTTTAAACGCATTATAAAGCTCTGCAGTACCAAGAGTGACAACTTAGTTTAAGTTCTGATGTTTCATTAACGCTGACAATGACCAAACATGACAATAAGCAAATTACAACAAAGATAGAAACAAAATTAGGTCACCCATTGGGAAACACAACAGCAAAGTAAAATACTATCTGGTCATTGAAAAAAGAAAGAAAGTCACCTTTACAAAGTAAAGCATCAAAAACAGCCTCACTAGAAAAGGACATGAAAACATGGCTGCCACAAGCGGAAAGGTTTTGCCCACACTGTGATCAATACAGAAGACACAACTTCATTTGCTGACAAAATCTACAAAACAGGGACATCCTGTCAGTGTTTATAAAGATACACTGCACATCTGACAACCTTGAAATAAGCGCTACTGTGAAATATTGTATATCTGTCTGCCATAATATAAGACTAATCTGTCTCCTTAATTCAACTTTATGCTTTCAACTTTCAACTTTACGCATTTTTGAAACCAGGACAAGGGTTGCTATTTCTATAACTAAATTGCGCTACAGGAAAACTGCTTCAGTTTACTCTGGACTGTTAATCATTTTATTTGACATTTTGGTCACTACTCATATTTTATTTGTGAACATTACTTTGTATTTGCACCATCAGTTTACTTCAAATGTAGCCTATTATTTAATGATATTTCACATGTTCTCGTAGGTAGCTATGCCTCAAATGTTTTTGGAAGATAAATGTACGGTTTTTCCTTGTCAATAAGGAACACCAAAATTGGCCATTGAGAGAAAGCGAGAGAGAGAGAAAGAGAGAGAGAGAGAGAGAGAGAGAGAGAGAGAGAGAGAAGAGAGAGAGAGAGAGAGAGAGAGAATTTTAACAAACTTTATTAAAACATCTAAAAACAAGTGCTACATTATACCCCACACATATCACATTGCAATGTGTTCAGGAGGCACCAATAATAATAAACAGTCCTAATCAAAATGACAACCATGTATCACCAATTAAACATTATTTCCCCATCCTCACAAAGTGACAGTAAAGCTCTATTTGCACACCACTTGAACTCAAACTCAAGCAAGTTATTTGTCATTTGAAATAATCTATGTTCCACTCTTCTTCTGGATTCCACCAAAGCAGTAAAAATCTGAAGAAGATTTATATTCCGTCCTTCAGCAGCCAGTCTACATGACTTCCAAATGGCTAATTTGGCTTGTCCGATTTAGAAATGTGAGAATTAGTGGGCAATGCACAATGTCGTAGCCTCCACTGCAAATCACCAGTTCGTTTAGGTAGAGGACCCTTATAGAAAAGCCTCCAAGAAGGAGAAAGTTCAGCAGGGACTGTTAAAAATCCTCTCCATTTTGTAATATACTCAAAATAATCAATTTTAACACATTTGATAAAGATCTCTCTTTCCGGCATCCTGAAAATCAATCTCTTGTAATCTATTAAATTTCAACAGATTTCCTTCCCGACCCTCTTCAACACAAACCCTGGGAGACACAAATAACTTAGGAAAAAACACTCTAGAAGGGCCTCCGGACAGAAAACAATTTACAAACAGGAGAAGTGTGGGGAGAAGAGCTGTTTTCAACCCACCTGAGCTACTCTACCACCCTGACTGATCTAAAACCAGCCTGATTGCAAATGTCCACCACTGACCTCCAGTTTTAGACGATGTGTCAACCAAGTCTGAAACTTTGGTCAATCTTTTTTCCATAAAAGTTGTAACAATTGTATTAGATGTACAAATATTATCTCCTAGAAGAGAGTTGTAAAACAGTGGTTCTTCAAGGCCAAAATGATTGTTTTCATGTCTAATCAGTTTAAAAGCTTTCCAAAAGTTTAGCGTAGAAGCATAACATTTTACATTGGTTGAAAAAATCCCATCATAAGAAAACATTAAAAACAGATGCCTATCAAAACAGAAACCACCAAAAGTTCTGAGCAAAGCCAGACCAAACGACACCCATGGCCTAAAATCCACAGGGTAGAGTAGGTTTTGGACAGTCTTTAACCTCATAGCTTTAACCTTGGCTGCCAAATCAATCAACCCTTGGCCCCCTTCATTCGCTGGAAAATAAAGGACAGCAGGGGGAAGCCAATAGTAGCCATCCCAGAAAAAATCAACAAAAGTCTTCTGCAGACACTGCAACAAATCTTTTGGTGGGTCAAGCACATTTAAGCGATGCCACATCATGGAGGCTACCAAGTTGTTAATAATAAGCACTCTTCCCCTATATGACAATTGAGACAAAATCCATTTCTATCTTTGTAAACGCCCAGACACTTTTTCAAAAATAACATCCCAGTTCTTCTGAATATATTGGTCAGTCCCAAGGAAAACTCCCAGCACTTTAAACCCTTCCAGACTCCAAGAACAATTCTGCGGAAGTACTGGAGGGCCCTCATTCTCCCATTAAAAGGGAGAGAGAGAGAGAGATAGAGAGAGAGAGAGAGAGCACTCTTATATTTTCCAACAGACGAGGGCGCACGAGGACAGCTTTGATGATTGTGTCACAGCGGCCACACAAATAGAGTGTCTGACGTCACTCTCCAACATGCGTGTCCCATCCACTCGAGGCGGTTATGTGTAGACGCGCTTGAAAAACGTCCCCGGATTTCCTATAGAACGCTAAACGAGAACATGGACGAAGACTGATGAGAAACGAGAAGATGGTAGTGATGTAGGAATAGGCCTATAAGTTCATAATCACCATTTTCAATAAAGCCTTTTAAACGAAAAAAAATGTAAACATAAAATTAGCCTACAACATATAAAAAAATAAACTACTAATTAACTCTTAACCTGGCTACTTCCTCACTTGCTCTCTGTAGAAAGAAATACATGAGCATTTGAATTAGAATAACTGTTTTAAAGAATGTAGCCTAATTAACATGAAATAGGCTATTGCATTTCAATGAAAATGTTTTGCCTTATTTTCGGAAAACCTCTCTTGTTTTTCAGAGAGAGGGTGGTTAGCGTGCAATTAAGATAAAGAAGTCGAACTAATTACATCCCAGTAGGTTATGATCCTATTGCTGCCTCTGTGGTGCATCATCGGTGTTGTTAAGTGCGGTTATAAGGAAAAGCCACGCAGTTGTAGCGGGCTATATTACGCCACCAAAAATGATGAAAGCTATTTGGGTTGACAAGTAATATCAAGTTAAAACCTCCCGAGGCTATATTCTTTAAAGCTATTGAACCTCATCACAGCTTGTTATGCATTTTTACTGCCTGAACTCCGACATCAAAGCGGAGGAGGGAGCGGCCTCCTCCCTAAAAGCAAGCAGTGCACTAGGTTATCTTTACATACTATAATATACCCAACAGAATCGTCTCCTGGAGCCGAAACTCATAAGCCTTACCACCATTAAAAGTGTTGCTTTTGTCAATGACCAAGACACAGAACAGGATTTTGAACTTTGTCCATTTCAGTCTGCTACTATGTAAGACATGAGCATAAAACTAAATGTAAACATGTCTAAAAATAATAAAATAAAACAAGTCAATGAGATCTAATAAATAATGTCAAAATATAAATGTTATAAAGAAAACACTGAAAACACTTATGTATTTATGAAGAATATTATAAATACATAGGCTAAAAACAACGCAAAATTGGATTCTATAAGACAAAAACAATTATTTAGCATTTTGTAATGATGGGCAGGATTTGAAGATCAATATTTTAACTGTTCCATCGTTATTGTATTACTTTTATTGTGGTTAATTTGATATCGGCATTCATTAAACAAATATATGCTACTATTGCGAAATTAACGTGCTCTAATAATTGTGACTAGAATAATCATCTGAATCCTGGAAAGTTCAAATGAATGAAACTGGACAGCTGCCGGTGAGGGTAAATGCATTGTTGGCGCGGCTCAAACAAATCTAATTAAATGTCAAATAGCCTGTTATTCTTACTCTTGGTCACGGGGACCTGACCTTTTTGCACTTACTTGACACCACTTTGGAAGATCGAGTTAGGGCGGGAGAAATAGCGAAGGGAAGAGAGCGGGACTGAGCTGGTGCGCTGAAAGAAGAAAGGATGGAACTTGTACACTTCAAATTACGCTGCTGGCGGAGAGACAGCCCTCCTCATCTTTGGAATATTCCCATTCAGTCTGACGTCTTCTAACGCGCACTGACCGTGTTGATCGGCGAAGAACATGTGCTAATGTATTCCGAAAGGCTGCCATTATGACTCCTTCTTATCCAAGTGGGCTCAAGACAGGGAGATAATAGATAGGGTTTGACCATATCTGCGTTCTATCACATTATTCAAACCTTGACTTCCTCGTTAATGGACATTGTTTTTTTTCAGCCATCAAAAAGTTCTCATTCTTCTCTTGTATGAGAATATTATTTAACCAAATTATCTGAGTTCAGTGAAGCAACAATTATACTGACATTCTGGTTATTATTGGGTATATTGTGAGTATCAACATCAAGTTAAAATAAGTAAACAAGCAGAGAGAAAACGAATTCTAAGAGGAAAATACGTGAATAGTCAAACACTTTGTATGACTCAACCAAAAAGTGTAATTATCTTGTAACTTAAATGTGTAAAACGTTAAAGTTGGTGGATCTTACATGCTTCTAGTATTTAGCTGGTGATGTGCCGTTGGTGATGTTTTGTGTTATAGTCTAGTCTCTGCTAGACTCTCCCGCTCTGTTTATTCACTCTAAATCGACGTGTGGCGTCACTGAGCCTTCTATTATGACGACTGCCCTATTAAGAATGACAGCGCGTGAGGAGAGAGAGGGCAATGGTGATCCCTCCCAGAGTTCGTGCAGCACTCTCAAGCGCTCGCATCGCACAGCTTCTCGTCTGCGTCTGCTGCTCCAAACTGTCTAACCAAGCTCCGGGATATCTGGCACTCTGCTCTCGTCTAACGGTTATGGACAGCACTAAGGACATGTTGATGCGCGCCGAGGGTGGTCTGGTTGGCGCACTGTCTGCCAAAACTGGCTCTAATTCGACAGAGGCTACTGGAGACCCCATGCGCAAGCTAAGCTCCGTGCCTTATTCGCAAAACCTAGTGGATGAGTACGCAAAGTACGGAGATGTGACACTTGCTAGCAAGCCCTCCGCGCCGGACAGAGACCTGTCGGACATCCCTAACAAAGATGCCAGCAGCTCAGATGCGGAATCAGACCTCTATGAGGAAATAGATGTCAGTTGTACCCCAGAGAGCATAGATTACCCGAGGGGACAAGGTAAAAACCCGCGGCTCATATATTATTGTTTATTTGTATTTATTGATTCTTATTTTCTTCTCCTGTTTCCAAATTGAGTGAAATTATTGAGAAAACAAGCGGCCACGTTTAATCGATCTGCCGTGTAGCCCACTGCTTCTGAGAACGTTCGATTGTCAGCTCTTGTTATGTTATAAGCTTTTTGAATTAACGAGTCAATTACAAGGCCACCGTGTATCTGGGGTGTTGTCCAGGTTTTAACAAGTAGTCAAGTCATCTTACATCAATCTCCAACATCTCAATATTTTGTGTGTGTGTGTGTGTGTGTGTGTGTGTGTGTGTGTGTGTGTGTGTGTGTGTGTGTGTGTGTGTGTGTGTGTGTGTGTGTGTGTGTGTGATATTGCTGTCTTATTACTAAAACAATGTTTAAGAATGTCCATTGTAAATACGTTTGAATTTAACTCTATAACATAATAATGTAGTATATTTTAAATGCTTAGAGAGTCTGTTCGTACCTTTTTGTTTTCATGTTAAGAATTAAACGTACTATTTAGAGTAAAGAAAAATAAATGAAGTATACAGCTATTCTTAAGGATGCATAAATCAACAAAGGAATGAATCAAATAATTTTCATCGGACGTGCACATTAGTTCAATTAAATGTATTATCAAATAAAGTTATTTGCTTAGTCTATATTTTGGAAATAATAAGAATAATATTTTCAGAGACTGAGATAGCATGTTTTATTAGCTTTTCTCCACTGGACACTGATGGAGAAGAGCAAATAAACATGCAGTCTCTATCTCCGAGCTTGTTATTTTTATAACAAAATTTGCGCTAGGAATTTTTTGGGGGGGCTATTTGTTCGAAATCTCAGTAATATAAAAAAAAATATAGAAATTAATTCGCGAGCAATGCAGTATGAACGATATAATAATAAATCGGTAACCAGTGACCTTGCAATGTCTATGTCCTAAAATGTTATGCCACTAATGTTTTTTTCTTTCTCTGTAAGGACTGGGAATGGGCTCGCCGAACCACGGTGAAGATGTCGGTGTGGACAATAAGATTGGATCAGGCCCCGGTGCTCTCAACTATGGTTCTGACCAGATGCGAAGGTATCGAACAGCATTCACGAGGGAGCAGATAGCACGACTGGAGAAAGAGTTTTACCGGGAAAATTACGTGTCCAGGCCACGCAGGTGCGAGTTGGCAGCTGCCTTAAATTTACCGGAAACAACAATAAAGGTAATGCACTGCGCTTTCGATTCTATTTTACGTACATATTTGTTTTGATAAAGGTGGCCTGATAGACTACCATCGAGCTACTATGGGTATAAAAATAACCCGGCCAATATTGCTCCATCAATCAATACGAGCAGGCTCATCAAACGATGATAATTTAAAAAAGTTACATTAAAACACAAATCTATAAAATATGTCTGACATCTTATTGTTTAATTATGGGACCATTTATCTTGGTTTATTGCCCATCGAAATTGGCTAGTGCCTACATGCACTATGCCTCAGGCATTACTATATTACCTTATGTCTACTTTGCTACTTTTGGTTACAGGTTTGGTTTCAGAACCGTCGCATGAAGGACAAGAGACAGCGTTTGGCTTTGACTTGGCCGCATCCTGCCGACCCCGCCTTTTACACCTATATGATGAGCCATGCTGCAGCTACCGGCAGCCTGCCCTATCCGTTTCAAACTCACCTTCCTCTACCATACTACTCTCCACTCAGCGGTGTGACTGCAGGTTCAGCCTCTGCCACCGGGGGTCCATTCTCCAATCCTCTGCGCTCGCTGGACAGTTTTCGGGTTCTGTCGCATCCATACCCGCGTCCTGAGCTGCTGTGCGCCTTCAGACACCCATCACTGTACCCCAGCCCGGGTCATGGGCTTGGTCCCGGGGGAAGCCCATGCTCTTGCCTTGCCTGTCACGCTGCCAGTCAGTCAAACGGGCTCCCACATAGGTCCAACAACGCAGACTTCTCGTGTTCGCCCACGACCAGGACTGAGGCCTTCATCACGTTCTCGCCAGCAGTCATCAGCAAATCATCTTCAGTATCTTTGGACCAGAGGGAGGAAGTGCCACTAACCAGATAAGACGACAGCAGGAGGCTACAGTTTCTTCGGGTACTATCCGGATCAGCTAAGGGGACTTTGGCAGTATTTAATAAGTCATCGCATGAACTACTCAAAGCAGCTTGCACACAATAGCAATCTGCTTTAGTTAAGTTTCGAAACTGTGGATGTTTTCCAGTTAAGACGCTAGGCTATATGTTGTGCAGACGGAGTCTACTTATACAATGTCAGGCCACGGACTTTTAAATTATCTTTGGAGAAATTAGATATTGATAAGAGAGATATCATATTAACTCAAATACATTTTAATAGAATACACCCTATAAACAAAAATGTGACAGGAGACAGGGAAATGTATTTGTAAAAAATGGCTGGAGGATAGTGCAAAAATCTATCATAATTTATACTCTTTCATACCCATACAAATTGACCCACATGCAGTTTCTTTCACATTAAAACGATGTTTTTCATCTAGCTTTTTAACAAGGGGATTTGTTAACCGAGCACGGTTGGCTCATTATTCCTCCTCCACGAACACCCGGTCCCGGTAGCACACCGAAATGTGCAGATGCGAGGGAAATTAAGGAGTGATGTATTCGGAAGGGAGAAATTTTGAATGTTGAATTAATGATAATGCTGCACGCTCAGAGACTTGTCTGCCAAACCGGTAACAAGGCGCCAGGGGAGCGGATTAAGAAGCTCCACGCGAGGCTTGCTTGACGGGAGAACATGCGTTAGATATCCATTGGACAATCACATGCGGCAAATTGGGGCAAGCCAGAGATGCCTTACCCGCATACCGTCAGCTGAATTGAATACACCCATCCCGTACCGTCTCTTGCCGGCCTTGCTGTTGGCTTCACCTTCACACTGAGACACACAATACAAATAAACACACACACAATTAAAATGATAAATCAAGCAAAATGACGCGAATATTTATTGACATCATCAGACGTGGCATTATTTATTGATTTATCGACCGCAATGTTTTTACATTTATGTTTTTTGAGTTCAACTCCAGCATTAAGGTTTTTTTTTTTTTATGTATAGTTTACGTATTCCTACTCTGCTCAGTTATATAGGTTGATTTCAGGTTTAGGAAAATGCGCGAAAATGGGTCAGTAGTGTTCTGATTAAATTAAATTTAATAATAAACTATTTCAAACGAAAAGTGTAGAGTGACTTATGTTTATTCTTGAAACAAAAAAGGGTATATACTGAAAAGATTTTATGTAGTCATGAAACATTGTAAGCCATTTTCTCGACGATGTGTAGATTAATTGAATCTATTCACCATTTATTCTATTCATATATCTTTCTAGGATTTCTGGAAGACAAACAAGCGACAAATCAGTCTGATGTGAAGAATCTGAGAACGAAAATTAATAAAAGCCGACACGTAGTCTTCGACAATAAAAGTATGACAGCAGCAATCGTCAACATGACACCATGTATTGCTTTAAATACAGTGCGTTGTCACCTTTATCTCTTATATGGCCTCTTTTATTTTCTTCTGAAACACTGAAATGATCTAATAACTTGGACATAACCTCTTGATCTGAACGAGCTGTTAATAGTCCCCTGGCAACCAGCAGAAGCGGTGTTGTGCCCGTTTTCGACCCCCTGCAAAATGATTACCCCTCTCGTTGAAATTGCTATCTAATTGCCTAATCCTAACCCCAATTTTTGATTCCAACACCTCTCCCACACCTAAACCTACCAATACTAGGGGGGTAATAATCTGGCAGGGGTCAGAATTGGGCACAACACCGGTGCTAGAGAGATTGAAATTAAATGTCTTGTGGAGATATTGGAATGCAAAAAGATCGATGATGCCTCCACTCCACCTCACCAATCAACTCACGTTAATTAGCTTGGTTGTCCGCGTAATTGTGGCACCTGGAGCGGCAAATTAAAGCTTTCTCGACATTTTAGAGAAGGCTGGATACTGCGTCTAACATCACATGTCGAACCGCCAAAGCCCAAACTCGAATATTAAAATGAGATCAAACTGACTCCCACTTTCCAACGAGCAGAATTACACAACGAAAAGCAAGTAGAGAACCTAAAAATTATTAACATTTTCAGAACACGTGTTATTGCAATTAAAGCCTATTTATTGGGGAAAAAACCAACATAAACAATCATCTTACTGTTTCCCCCCATTAACCGTGCATGTGCTATATCATGTTCAGTCAGTTTTAAAGGCCTATATTTATTAAGATATTTGTTTTCATTGAAACGAGGTGTTTTGATTTTAATTGCTCTTTTCATCTTCTATTTTACAAACAAAATGTCAACAATTACTAGTGATCGCTGACCAAATAATTCACCTCCTCCCACACGCACGAGCCCACGCCAGAAGGTCCTGGTTGCGCATGTGATTGATGGCCTTATTAGAAGCAGTTCTTGTAAGTGTGACCAAGTTGATTAAAATGCATATGTTTGGAATAATGTGCCATTTAAACCGGAGCAGTTAACTCAAAGTCGGATTTATGTCTGGTTGTTACATTAAATTACCTATACGGCGAATTGTAGCCATATAAGAAATGGCCAACGACTAAATTGACAATTAAAAATAAAATAAAGAAAAATCTAAAAACCACGTGGGACTGATAGTTCACCACCGTCTAACATATTTACGATTGTTCGATACCTACAATGTGACATTTTATGCGCGTACCCAAAGCAAGCTACCTGCACCAATGAGCACGTATGTTAAAACGAAATCCATGTCAGTTCATGTAGTTTATTTTCAGTGCCTAGGAGCAGAATAATATTGCAGCAATCTAATTGATGTGTTCTTTGATGTATCCTATGCACATTTAGGTTAAATGTCCATCATCTAGAAATCCTAAAACATGTTTGTAACCATGATCACATTACACACCAACAGTGAAACAAAAGCAGTGGTAAAGATCTGTATGACTGTATTGAGAGAATGAGATTTGAGATTTTTTTCTGGAGCGACAATACTCCACAGGCTGGGGCTGTACCGCGCATCTGTCAGTTGCGCATCTCAAGGCGGCGACTGTTTAAAAGCCTGTTTACGTTCTAATTTACAGCAGGCAGAGCGAGGCGTGAATGGACCGCTCACTGCCTAATGATGATGAATGGGGAATTAATGCGCAAGTGTACGGGACAATCTGAGCCTTCATCTGGTTAAATAGGCATCCAATAGCATTAAGAAAGTAGAGGTCACATTAAATCAATCTGGTGTGAAAGTCATATTCCTCTGGCGTCTATAGGTGTTATTTACGGCGCACCGGAGAAAGTGAATCCAAGTTGAAGAAACCGAGTGTCGTCAGGCAGGCCAACAAACAAATACCCTTTGTAATTTATCCAAGAGAAAACAAGCATGATGGGTACCATTTTATTGGTATAGAATTGATCCGCTGTCTCATTAGCGTATGTTATTGTAGAGGATGTCTTCATTTATAGCATTTCTTTCAGCACAGTCTATTCTCTATTACACTGTTTGGCAAAGCAGTCAACTTGGGCCTGCGGACAGGCTTCTAGTTTAGGCTTCTAGCGTTGCTTAGCAAACTAGGCTTCCTCCTCCAATGAATTACATGTGAATAGGGAAGATTCTGTCTCCAAAGCAGTCTTGATCAAGGGTAAATCAATAAACTGATATTTTAAATTATATTAAGATTCTATCTCTCTCTCTGATATTTTAAGTCACATTAAGTCAAATTTGCAACCTCTTATATAGCTGAGAATATGTTCCAAAATTAACCTTATTTTTCACTAGTGTGAGATTTTTAAGATGATTTAATGTTTTTTAAAGTAATATAATTTGAATGTGTCTTTAAGAATATTAAACAAATCTACACCACACTGTAAGAAATGGGCTGATAGTTTTCCAAACCTTCTCCTTTACTAGTCTTAAAAGTGAAATATATCCAACTTCCAAACATAGCCTATTTTAGAAATATCACTGAATTTAAGCTTTCAGGACACTGCTGTCTATTCAGTCCTATAAATAAACTACTTGTCTTTATATTTGAATCTGTTTTATTGGTACCAAAGCAATCAATTACCTACATAAAGTCACATCGTTAGTCATTTCAGAGAACTCCAGCAAAACATTGCTATAGAAACAAAAGAGGAAGTGGAAGTTAAAAATTAACATCTGAATATTAATCTAAACACGATTAAAAAAAATATGGTATGTTCACGGTTAGAAACATTTGTAAAATTTGTTCTAATAAATTAGTTTTAATTAAAATGAGGTCTAGGTTATCTTTAATATCCCAAGCATTTCCTCAGCAAGCCTTAATAAAACTAGAGGTACATATCATATTCCAAAATCAATCATGCTGTTGTACATCAAAATAAATGAATGAAAAATACTTTGCTTTTGCTCGACAAGGGAATGTAATTGGATTTTCTCTAAAGCATACATTGATCTACTGAGAAAACCATGCTGCTGAGGTGGGTTCTTTAACCACAAGAATTAACATAATCACATAAACACATGCTCAATCCTGCTCTGGAGATCTACCTTCCTGCAAAATACAGATCCAATCCCTACCGAGCACAAAAATAATCATTTGAAACAGTGGCTTTATATATTAGTAGAGGCTCCAAGACCTAAACTATGTGCCAGACAGGCATTGATATCCAAAATTTGCATTGCCTGGGTAGGTACTACAGATTCAGACTTGAAAACCTTTATCTTACAGAATCCTTAAATGAAAACCAGTACACAAAAATTATGTTGTAGATTCTCCATGAAAGTGAACCAAAGGAGAAAAGACTACAGATACAACATAATACCAATCAAAATCTGCCAAGACTTTCAGCCGAACTGTCAACAATGAGCAATATTTTTAAGGCTAAACACTAAATGGACATTTTTATTAATTTGCAGAGGTATACTATAAATTCCAATGATGACTACATACTGTTACACTGCTGTGTGTGTTTTGGGAATCTTTAGTTTAGAGTAAAATCATATTGGTGTCATGTACACAGTCAACTTATATTCAGCGCTGTATTGGAACACTGTTTGGTTCACGGCTATCAACGTACAGTTAAGGATGTATGGTCAATTTCACCACAGAGAGCCATAAATAATTTCAAACCCACTGTAGAATTATTATCCCCTCTCTCTCTCTCTCTCTCTCTCTCTCTCTCTCTCTCTCTCTCTCTCTCTCTCTCTCTCTCTCTCTCTCTCTCCTCTCTCTCTCTCTGCTCTCTCTCCTCTCTCTCTCTCTCTCTCTCTCTCTCTCTCTCTCTCTCTCTCTCCCTCCCTCTTCCTCTCCCTCTCCCTCTCCCTCTAATTCTATCTCTCTTTCTGTCTTGTTCTGTATAGATCTACTGTGCCCTCTTCAGTAACTGCAGCGGTAATAGTAGCTCTGTCCAGCTCTTCATTGCCTGTACTGATGGATTCACATATCAGAAGAGCGGCCGGTCGATGCCCCCACATTCTTCATTTACCAGCGAGAGTGAGAGAGACAGAGACCAAGCAATGTGTTTAACCTGGTCAATGCTCAGAGCTGAGATGCAGCCAGAATCTCCTACTGGTTAGGGTGCAACATGGACCTCCATTGCTTAGGAGATTGTTATTAAAATCCACAAAAATAAATTATGAGCATACCTTAACAATTTTGTCTCAGGAGGGAGAAGATACATATTTGGTGCTTCCTCTGTTAATTTTACCTTCCAAGCAGCTTGCAGTTCTGAATGTACTTCTGAATCCAGAGGTATACTTGAGTGATCAGAGAAAACATTTTGTGATTATGAAAAGCCAAAACAAATTGATTAGATAATGGATGGAATCCAAATTGAAATAACTTGCAATATTTAGGAGCATTAGTGCATAACATTACTTCAGCACTATACTGTACGGGTTGAACTACAAGAAGGTTATAATACCACTATGCCAGTAATACAGGTTAGCCTCTAAATCTCACACTGTATATTAATTAATGATTAGCCTTGGATTTTTTGACATTTTCCACTCACTTAAGAATGAAGGGATATCCTTTTTGTGTTGACTATTAGTTTATCATTTGGCTCTACACCCTATTACAAGTAACAAACTGAAACAAATTGAGATTTGTGTAAAATGGCTACATAAGCAATAGAGCAATCGGGGTGCAGACCCGGCAGTGGTCTCAAACTCGATTTCTGGATCACTAGAAGATTCCAAACAAGTGTGAGTTGGAGGTGGTTGGAGCTAAACTGTGCAGAGCTGTGGCCCTCCAGGAATTGAGTTTGAGACCACTCAGTGGCTCAGTAGTAGAGCATTGCATTAGCAGCGCACAAGGTTGTGGGTTCAATTCCCAGGGAACATACAGTACATACTGGAAAAAATTATAATTATTGTATAGCCTGAATGCACTGTAAGTTGCTTTGGATAAAAGTGTCTGCTAAATGCATAAATGTAAATAACAATATTTTAACCTTGATTTTTATAAGAAAATACATACACATGAACTGTACAACCTTAGTGACTACTGTGTCGAGGAAATCTGCTTTTTGTCTAAATACACTTCACACGGGTAATATGATTAAGATGCTATAAAACTGTTATTTTGATAAATTTGTCTTGTAAGAGCGCACTGGTTAAGTCATTAATAATTATGAAGGCAGAAAATAGTAAAATGTTTCCATTAAAATAAAACAATTTTATTTGAGGACATAAAACAACCACGAAAATCATTTTTTGCCATCAACAATATAAAATCAATAGTCAAGGTCATGGTTGTCTGTTTTTTTCCAGATAGTAACTCCAGTCCACCCCTTTATTATTTCTCTGCACTAGTCTGCTAATGCAAATAAATTCAATTGTGTGACCCTGAATGTCTATTGCAACAATAGTACAGTTCCAATATCCATCTGACTTGAGAAAAAACGATCTTGTGTTCTCTTTTCAATATGTAATTTACCAAATGTATAAATTATAATCAGATTATTGTTTCTAAACTATCAATTTTTGTATTGCAAACTTGACAATTCAGTTTATTATATTATTATATTTTTTCATAAAATTACTTTGTCTGTTAAATTCTCCATTACGGGTTTGGAAAGGTTATACCAACAACAATTGTATTGTAATCACAAAATCTACATATCTTAATTTACATTACATTAATGTACAATGGTCAGTGACAATAAATCAATTTATTGTCTATTTTCTCATGCAGCTGTAAGAGTGAAGTTCAGCTCAGTGTGTCCAAATCATGCGATATTGTTTAAAATAATTTAATAAGCATTTTGTTTTATGGGAATGAGTTATTGTTTTATGATGACTCGGGGAGTCAATGGTTTTGCAATGCTCTCCGGCTCTCTCCACACCTCGTTTTATTTTACAGCACTATGCTTTATTACTCGGCAACCAGGCCGTCGAGCTGCATGGCAACCACGCCAAATCGTTTCTCAGTCCTTTATCAGAGAAGAAATCTATAACATATAAAAACAACTTAAGCAAATCAACATATACGTTACAAAAATGTACAGTTCAAGAAATGTTCTCAAACACAAGTACTGACAGCATTTATACTCAATTGACAATGGCTAATAAAGATAAATATTTCACCTAAACTTTTAGAACAGATGATGAGACGTGAATGTTGCTGGTCATAGTTATACAAGAGAATGTTATGTAGAGAAGTGTGAATGCAAGAACTGCATGCGTGTGATGGTGTAGCCCTGGGGACAAGTGATGTGTTTTCATTACAGCTCTCGGGCTCTTTTACTTGTGTCCGATATGCTCCAAACCCCAACCCCCAGAAGGCAACAGGACAAGGCACACACTGACAGGAGAATCATTGGCGCATGACAGGGGTGTCCTGGTTTCCCCCTCTATAGCTGCTGTTACAGATTCAAGATATAAGCTATGTGCAGAGGCTAAGCTGCTTGCTCAAGCTTTCATTAGACTGTATTAAAGGAATAATTCACCCCAAAATGAACATTTTGTCATCATTTACTCACCCTCATGTCAATCCAAACCTGTATGAGTTTATTTGTAATGTTAACCATAAAAGAAGATAATCTTTTGTATCTGGAGTCTTTTCTCCTTTGGTTATGTTGAACATTATGTCGAAGATTACTGGTAATCAAACAGCTGATGGTCTCCACTGACTTTCATAGTAATTCTTATCTTTCCCTACGATGGAAGTCAATGGAGATCAACAACTGTTTGGTTCTTCAAATTATCTTCTTTTGTGTTCAGATGGGACTTGCTTTCATAGTTTTCAGTAAGCGTCGTGACATTTTCACATAGACAGCATTAAGTCACATTGAAAACAAGAGAAATGAAGCGTTACTGTAACAATTCCAGGGTTATGAAATATTCAGAACTGAAATACTGAAGTTTGAATTCAAAATCGAATTGAAATGACAGGAAAAGTAATTTGACTGAATTGTTATTCAAGAAAATTCAACACAGGTAATGCATTCTAGTGCACCCTGGTCCAAAAAGTTAATTATTTGAACTACAATATACAAATTTCACAGATATCTTCAAACTTCAAGGCTTACAAAGTCTGTCTTGAGAATCTTTGCTTTTCTGTTTAAAAACTACAGTAATTTTGTTCACATTTAATTTATAAAAATTGATATATGTTAAATTGGAATTCTGTTTGCAAAATTCAAGAAAATTCAGGAATTTAGCAGCATTCATTCAATAGCTGCATGATGACAACTTTTATTTCTGTGACATAAATACTTGCTATTTTAGTTATGGCAATAACAAGACTTACATGTCATATTTATGTTACACGCATATTGTTTCAGTGACACTTTGGAAAAATATTAACTCTAAATGATCTTCCATCACTGACTGAATGAGTTAAACACAGAAAATTACTCTTATAAAATACACAAAAGGCCTCTGACTCAAGTACGTTACGCAACTTTGGCTCCAATGGAATAAGAATAGATTTTTGAAAAGGGGAATAATAGGAATGAAGGGATGAAAGATCAAGGGATGAAAGTGGAGGGTGGATCTGATATTCTGGTATCCATCTTTAATGGAGAACTTTAAAGATAACTCACTGTTTGTGTTTGAGCCACTCACTTTGAGTGTGGGAGTCAAGTACATTAAATCATGCACATACAAACTTAGACACACACACAGACACACACACACACACACACACACACACACACACACACGCGCACTGGCGTCTCTGTGTTGTGACTCATTCAGAGGAAATGCACGGCTTTAAGCTCGACCAGATAAAGTATGTTAAGGATAGAATGGCTCTGAGTATAGCCTGTATGTGTGTTTGGTTTTTATGGTGATGTTCTGTTTGTGCTAGTTGTCTGTAGCTAAGCTGAGCAAGCTCTTAACTCTAAACAGGTTAATGGAACTTTTATGGGTCTCTCTCTTATAATCAGTTGACCTCTTGAGATTCTCTCTGTCTATTTTACTCTCTCACTCTATTCTGTCTCTCTTTCGCCTACTGGAAAATGTTGTTTCACGAACTGCAAGAGCATCCCCTTTTCAAATAATCCATCCAGGGTCAGTTTTACAGACAAGTACACAAACCACATACCACAAGCAGATTTACAGCTCCCTTACATGCACAAAATTAAGAATTGGTAGCAAGAAAGACTTTGAACAATAAGGTATATGGGTATTAATGGCTGACTTCTACTTTGATGGATTTTGCAGATTTTGTGATAGCTGAAAAAAAGCTACTGAATATGAGCTCCCATCTCGCTTTCTCTTACCAGTTCACTCTATTCTTATTCCCTGTTCTATGAATGCCCTGTCCAAAAACCCACACACACACACACGCACGCACGCACGCATGTTGGGTTTCCATGTTTTATGGGACGCACTGCAATGCACACCCTACACACAACACACACAAACACACTACACACACACTACACTTACCCTCACAACACACACACAAAGATAAAGATTTACTTTTTCCTCATGGGGACATCCCCCCAAGATAAAGAAAATTACATTACACCTTGTGGGACACAGGACACAGCTCGCACACACGCACACACACGCCACACACACACACACACACACACACACACCCACCCACACATGTCTGGGTGATAAAGGTGGGTGAGAGATAGCCCTGTAAAAGTCTTATATCATCACAGTCACTTTTATTCATGTCCATCATCAGAGTGTCAATAGTAATCATGGACTAATCAGAAACAGTGTGATGGAGCACTAACCATGAAAGGACACACACACACGCACACGCACGCACGCACGCACACACACCACACACACACACACACACGCACACACACACACACACACACACACACACACACACACACACACACACACACACACACACACACACACACACACACACACACACAAGTTAAACCACATTCAAAGAACACATTCTCTTGACAACATTAATATGTATTAAAATGTTGGTCAAGCATTTGAAAATGAGATTTGAACGCAATAAGCCTAAAATGAAAACTTAACATATACATTTGCTCTATAATTTGAACACATACACACCTTTCCTCTTCTCACTTCATAAAAGCAATCAATATGGACTGTCCTATAGGTTGTGTGTCTTCCTCTCCTCCTCCTCTCATTTCCCTCGCGTCCTTCTTTTCTCCTCTCCTCTTACAATTTATGTTTACTGATAAGTAATAACTCCTGCACAGTAGAAATGATGATGATGATGATGTGAAATAAAATACAGCTATGCTGCCTCCCTTTTCTCTATGCTGCAGACTAGACATGACTCTTAAAATATAATAATCAATATTGATTTTAAGTGAGTGAGAGGGAGTGAAAATGGGATTAATAGAGGAGAGAGATGGAGAAGGGATAGATGCATGGGGATGTAAAGGGGCAAAAAGTGTATGTTGGGGTGGTAAAAGCAGGAGGAGGAAGAAAAAGAGAGAGATGGGTGAAAGGACTCCTCTCCATCTGAAGCTTGACAGAATCAATGAGCTTTAGAGGATAGAGTCTCAAGGTGCTCCACTAAACTGGAAACTGTGTGTGTGTGTGTGTGTGTGTGTATCAGTGTTGCCATGTCTGCTTAGAATATGCAACATTGGGCTTATGCTCATAAATACTATAGCATATGAAACCTATGCTGTAGGATCAAAGCAGAAAAAAAACTCCCTTTGGGGACATCCTCATTTGTAAAATGGGTTTAAAAATAAACTAAACAGTTTTAAAAAGTTTTTTTGAAATTGTGAAAATGCAGAAAGTTTCCTGTAAGGGGTAGGTTTAGGTTTAGGGTTGGTGTAGGGCGATAGAAAATGTGTTTTTTTACAGTGGAAAAACCATTATGCCTATGGAATGTCCCATTTAGATAACTAAGTAAATGTGTGTGTGTGTGTGTGTGTGTGTGTGTGTGTGTGTGTGTGTGTGTGTGTGTGTGTGTGTGTGTGTGTGTGTGTGTGTGTGTGTGTGTGTGTGTGTGTGTGTGTGTGTGTGTGTGTGTGTGTGTGTGTGTGTGTGTGTGTGTGTGTGTGTGTGTGTGAAATTGTGAAATTATGTTTAAAAAAGCTTATTTTCTCTTACAAAAAGTTGCTTTCTTTTACTTTTGCAAGTTTTTTATTTTGCAAGGCCTGGCAGCACTGGAGTATACAGTTTTTCTCAATTGCTAACACACTATAACTGATTCATTTGGCACAATTTTCCAAACCATTCATACAGTTCACGAAACAAAGACACGTTTCTCAAAACTTTTAACACATTCCACCTGTTTTCACACATGCTCGAATTTGCTCAGTGTATTCGGCAAAACTCTACACAATAACAGCATCATTTTTCACAGGTTTAACTATGTTATAATTTAGAAGACACAAACACACAATATAACTACCTCAAGAATCACAAAATGAACACAAATAGTATGCATTTATCCATGTGTGAACATTCAGTAGCAAAACTGATGACACGGCAGTCAGAATCTCAGGATAATAAGAACAAGAGCACAGGTGGTTATGTGTTTTGGAAAATTAATCCTGGTAGTGGGAGACAAAGAGGAATAGGAGGAGAAAAGAAAAATTAAGGGGATGAGGTCAAAGGTAATTTGTTCCTGATGACATAAAGCACTATATTGATCATGTTCTTGTGCATGGAATGATCATAAGGAAAGATGCCTGCAGCCTCATCTACAGTATTTTTACACTACTAACACATTACAATTACAGTACATAGTATCAGTACTTCAGATGAGAGAACTTTCACAATTCTTTGTACTGTAAATACTGTAGCACACTCCCTCAAACTCGTTACTGTTTAATTGATTTGTAGCCACGTACTTCTTACATGTATTAGTGCAGAACTGAGAGTCAACTGTCTAGGGGAGGCAGAGAAAGTATTTTCTCAGAAGACTAAGAAACTGCTATAGTATACCAAATAAGGATATTACCAATACTCCAATGCAACTTGGCAGAGGATGCTATATTTAATTATTTATTTATTTATTGCTGTACAGCAACTGACAGGATATTCCAATGTGTGTTTACAGTATTCAGTTGTTTGGTTTTTGTACTTTTCTTTTCTAGTGCTTTTCATCTACTGTAAGATAACTTTACAGTAGTGTAATGAAAGTAAACTTTTCTTAAAATGTATTGGTGAATTGTACTGTATCTATTTATGTTGCATACTGTAACAGACATTGACTTGCAAGATGTTTCCTGTTTCCCAAAAGGAGGTTTTTGTAACAGTGTTTTGAATTGATCCCACTTGTGTTCTCTAGTCAAGAAAATAGTCTGTAGATAGAAAATAGGCCAAAGATTAGATTCTGACAAAAGAGAATATGTTTGAAGTTTGCACAAGTTGGTGAGTAATTTTGAGATTGTCTTTATAGCTGTGAGAAAATGGTGAATTGTTTCATGAATTGTGTGTTAGCAATCGAGAAAAACTGTAATATGCTACAAGGCTTTTACACTAACAGACATTTTCAACTATGTCAATGATCACAGATAAGATTTTTTTACTTTATGTAAATGAGCAGTAACACAATGCATTGACTACCAATGGGCGTGGAGACAGTGATTCGATTCCTGATACAACTGAATACAGTGGCAGAACTGCCTAAAAACTTCCCTTATGAAAAAGAAGTTTATTTATGCTGTTAGTATATTCTTTTAAACTAAAAATAGGAAAGTGTACTTTCAGTCTACTTTTTATGTACTTCTCAGAAATATACTTTAAAATTACATTGAAAGGGTTACTCCACACCAAAATTAAAATGTTGTCATTAATCACTTACCCCCATGTCGTTCCAAACACATAAAAGCTTCAGGTCAGAAATTCGGATCGCGATTAACAATTAGGAGACATGTGAACGTTCAAACCGTTCTCGTCTGGGAAGAAAATATAGACCGTGGCGCACAAACTCCTCAAAAATGAAGAAAGGTCTACTGTAAAATATTAACTGGAGTGTCCCTCGCTGCACTTCTATGTTTTTATAAACCCTGTCTTGTGGATTTGGCCACAGGTTCTCATCCACATCATAATGTATAATGGATTACACTAGCCAAAGATCTTGGAAACATTCTTCTGGTATGGCAGATACAGGCCTGACATTGGTCTCCTGTGATGTAATGGCACACATTATCAATGGCCTGGAGAAGAGAGACTTGTTTGTGTGGGGGGTCTATTGTTAACCTCCCACCTCCATGTGGAGAAAAACTCTTCAGTTGGGTTACAGTAAGGAAAGGAGAGTATTGGGGTAAATACAAGGTGATGAACTGTGGATGATCCTGAAACCGTGATTGCTCTCAGTGCTGTCGATGGGAATTCTGGGCCCTTTGCATGTATTTTGCTATGGGGGTCCCTCAAAATCACATTCAGTGGGGGGTGGTTAGGCCCCCCAGAGAACATCGTTCTGGGTCCCTCTCAAACGAGGGCTCTCAAACTCTCCTCCATATCTTGGCCTGCCTCATCCAAAAATATGAATGGTTTTCATCAGCTTCCAGCTCTATCACCCTCTAAAAAGACATTTACTGTAGGAAAAACAAATACTGATAACAATCATATAGAATTGTGGGAGGGTTTTTTCTCTCCCAACAACAGGCATCTTGTAACCGATCATACCTGAGCATACTCAGTCCTCAGTTGCTTCACTTTCGTAATGTTGTTCAAAATGTTCCATAAAACTATGCTTCAAGAGTAATCCAACAGATACATAGCATTTTGAACAGTTATATCAATTTTCATTATCATGAAATGAATAGACACTCAATTCAGATGTAATGTGTGAGCTGCATTTTGAAATAGTAATACTTTGATGTTAAGTTGTGTTATTTTGAACCAGTGATTTTAGTTCAATGAACAAAAGATCTTTGGCTCATGTGTATTGTTTCCAAGCATTTGGAAAAGTGTTAAAGTGTTTTGAAAAATGACATGAAGGTTCTGTTATTAGTGCAAAAATGATTGTAAAAAACTGTAAGATATTTTGGATTAAAACTGGGAGGCTTGTGACTGTCCCATTGACTGCCAAACAATGAACACTGTCAAGGCCCAGAGAAGTATAAAAACATCATCAGAATAGTCCATCTGCCATCAGTGGTTCAACGTAACGTTATGAAGCTACGAGAATACATTTTGTACGCAAAGAAAAAAAAAAACTTTATTCAACAATTCATCTCCTCTGTGTCAGCGTAGCGCCATTTTGAAGAATATCCGCTGGACGCAAACTGCGTACGCTGTTCTGTGTCAGCTGCGCCACACGGATACGTCTTCTACGGATACGTTTGTTTACACATTGATTTAAACTAAAATAGCGTATCCGTGCAATGGTTACTGGTAGGAATACGGGCTTGACTCCCGTTGCACGTTCATACTGACAGTAATTCAAGACGCTACTGCAAGTTGCTGTGTGAATGGAACATTTCGAGACTTCTGTGTGAATGTAGCCTTAAACTCTAATCTCAGCCTCAGATGTCATGCCCACTGACCGCTGGCTGAACGTCTGATGCATATGGCACACAAAAGTGGAAATGCTTCAGGAGTTTCGAAGTCGTCATCGGATTGGTTGAATTATACAGGATTTCCAGGGAGACGTGTGTGTCGCGTTCTTTAACGTTCCGTCTGGGAACAAATATGCCGTGGCGCCAAACCTCCTCAAAAATGAAGAAAGTCGTGTTTACAACTGTGACGACGACCGCTTAAATTAATTTTCTAAAGTATGTGAAATATTTAACGTTTGCGGCATAGAATCTTTAAAATATGTCAGAGAGTTTTACACGTCTGTTATTGTGGCGACATTTCCACAACCCCCGAAACGTGATGCTGAACGAAACGCACTGTGATTGTTTGACATGGAATTACACAAGCTTCAGTCTGGATCCAACCCTTAAATTATCTGAGATGACCAAACACCTGAGAAGAGATGATGCCAACCCCTCAGAGGACCTCAGAGGAAACCAACCCCCAGACAGTATACAGAATTAACCAAATTTTGCCATAATTTAAATATATTAAGTTTCTGCTATATATAAATCTATTGCAGAAACTTAATTTCCTGTAAAGCTGCTTTGCAACGATTGTATCGTAAAAAAGTTTTTTTTAAATAATTATATTAAAAACAGATATGACATGATATGACACCAGCAATCAGAAAATGTCAAGTAGTCACATGTTTAAAAACTTAATTAATTTACATTATTAATTAAATAATTATCTTTTTTGTATGTTACTTCTATCTTATTTAGCTGTTTATTACGTTTTTTCATAATTGTTTTATTATTTAAATTTATTAAAATGAAAAACTCTTTTAAATACACGTTATTGATATATTAATGATTCATCCATGCTTATTTATTTTATTTTATTTATTTATGTCTCAAAACTCGATCTTCTGGTGAAAAGACATAGGCCTACTTCGGCATTTAGTCCACTTAATCCCCGCTTCTTATGACTGGAAGCTTATACGACGATATGCCTTCATCCAGTTTCAATAATTTATTTCCCTCGGTGTATGCCACAATACAGAAGAAAATATATGCCACTACATTACATTGCAACTTTTATGGTTTCATTGCAACACATTTCCTGGCTATTTGGGCATGTTGTGTTCAGTTCCTAGACACTTGATGACTAATTTTCTTTCCCCATCTGGTCCATCTCAACAAAAAAAAAAATATAGAAAAAAACAGGCTTGAGATGATAAGGGTTTTAAGACCATGAGAAAAATACTTTTAGTCAAGTGTGTCCAAGTGTTTAACTGATAGTGTATCTACTCTTCATGTGTCATGATTTGCTGATATAGAACTTTTGCACCAGATTACAAAATAAGTAGATGCACAAGAATTTCTATTGTGTATTAATGTGAACAGTTTGTTCAGAATGATAATGAGTTCATATTAACAAGAGTTCGGATTTTTGCGTCAAAATTTTTATGTGCAAGGAAAATTTTGGGATGTATTTGTGTATGCTGTAAGTGTGTGTGTGTGTGTGTTTATAAAAGGCACTGAGATGGCACCCCCATGTCTATCTATTCTCTTTACCCTTTGACAGCCACACAGGAACTCACTGGCCTTTTCTATTCCAATCAAACCAATTCTATCTATATTTACTCCATCTGCCCAGCCAAATGCTCCACTGAGCTGCACGTGTATGTGTGTGTGTGTGTGTGTGTGTGTGTGTGTGTGTGTGTGTGTGTGTGAGTGTTTGCAGCAGCTTTAATGGCACAGGCTCTTGCTGATAGATGAAGATTTAGCTCAGTGGATGAGAGCGCTGGATTAGGGATGACATCGCGACTATGCTATCCCATCATTCCCTGTCCAGCACTGCATCCCAGAAGCCCCCGGCCAGTTCCACCCCATCGAGAGGGCATGATGGGGTGATGAATGATTGGAGCTGTGGGAGAAGGGAGAGAAAACGAGGGAAAGAATACACTGTGGCCAACCTTGTCCTCCGTATCTTTTCTCACTGTTATTCGAAACACGCAAACTTGCTACTGCTTTTGTACAGACGCAAACAGGCACACGCATACAGAGTTACCAGCGTTTCATTGGTTATCTATGCTAAAGAACAGTGGCTAATCTCCAGGTCCATTATCTACAGGCTCCTCCCATCTCTAAATAAGCCAATTATGGGTGTTTATGTGTTTGTGTTGCTGTGATGAGGCTGAGTTGGCCGAGAACCACTGCAAACTGAACAGCTAATCAATGGTGCTTTAGTGCTAAATCACTTTCTCTCTCTTGCACACATTTTTCTACACCAACTCCCTTTCTCAGTCTCTCTAACTCTTGCCTTCTTACCTCGTTCAATTAACAGAGGCATGGATGAACTGCCAAGTCAATTGACCATGAAGCAAACATCAAGTGCAGCAGCAGAGGTATTGGAAACAGTTGTTCTTTCATTATGACATAATGGCTTTAAGAGCTTTATCTCCATAATGTGAATTCCGCTGTTAAAGTGACATGCTTAGGTGTGTAGATTACATTGTTATATTGCCTAATTTATACAACTAGATGGCCCTGGTTCATCCAACCCAATTAGGGTCACCAAAAAAGCCCTGAAGCAGTGTTTAGAGGCTGTCAAATTACATTTTAAAACATAAAGAGGAAAAAAGGAAGTAAATGTTGACAGGAAAAATAATTGAGGCCACTAGGGTACTACAACTGACACAACAATTTAAAATATGATCTGAAAAATGTAATAGCATCAGGCGAGAGCATTTTAGCATCAGATATTTTTGCCTCTGAAGATCCAAGTAACCTACCACATTAAGGTGCACGCAGCTGCACAAAACTAAAAAAATTGGATACTTCCACACAAAAGTATTGGGAAATTTGAATAAACTTGTACTAAGATGAGTTGCACTTGAATTTGGCGAGCAGCACACTCCTGTTAGCCTAGCCTGTGCTAACATAAATAAATGTACAAGAAATGCCCCGTGGGGTACAGTGTGCCATCAGCCCGTACACGACTGTCATCATTTACCAGGCCAATCGTCTTGGGATCCCTGGCTGGCCATGGATTCTGATCACCCCGGGAACCAGCATGTGATGGATTCAGATTGGGTCGATGATCACTCTTCCAATAAGAGTAATTAATATAATGAAGACCCTCCGAGCACGTGCAGGAGCAGGTGATGAATATCGGTGCCCATCGCTCGTTACTCATACATGACATCATACAGAGAGAAAGCAAGACAGAGAGAGGGGAAAACATTCACATAATGCACAAAACAAGCCCAGGCACAGAACAAAAAATGCTCAGGAAAGGCACAGCACATTTATAATACAGCAAATTAAAAGACAAAAAGCATCTTCCTGTGGATTTGAGCAGCAGTGTATGAAAGGGCATGACAAAATGTGCGATTTTGAACTGTTGAAGATCTGTTTTGGCCATTTTAAATTGCAGTAGCCTTTAGCTTGCAGCATTAGCTTAAAAAATATACTTTATTGTATTATTTTAGTTTATGTTTTATTATATTATATTATATTGCACGTACACTTCTTTAGAGATACCCCTCCTGTGTTTCAAAACACAAGACGCACTGTGTAGCACCAAGTGATGACCAAGTCAATTCAGTATCTGAATTTACAGATTGCCCTTTCAAGACACTGGAAATGAATCAAGGGCCCTTGATTCACTAGCCTGAACACCCCTCCCCACCTCCTACCCCTAGGGCACTTAGGCATGCACCTCTCTCTCCGTAAAAGCCGCAGTTCTAGTTATTAGAGTATGATAATGAACACAGTGGAATGAACTGAGGGCTCACCACAGAGGAATCTAAATGAGTCTACATACATATACACTCACTGGGGAAAGGGCAATTAGTGTAGGCCTTTCTACCTGACCCCATAACGCACACACATACACAAGAAGACAGAGAGGGACCTCCCACTGCACAACATGAGTACATATGCAGATATGTCGTGGGATGTGACTAATTGGCTAATCTAGTGCCTCTCACACACTTAATCATCTTAAGCACTTTTAAAAGGCTGAGCAACAGGAACGTAATGAGAGAAAACCGCAGACTCCCAGTGCACAATGTCTCATCCTCTTTCGTTCTGCTCTCTCTGTATTTTTCATCTGTTTTTTTTCAACGATTAATCAGCGATTCCTAAATGCAATGGATAATCTGCAATTGCTTCCCATCTGTACATTACTGACAGGCTTGCTGTGGAATACTGTTTAAGTACTCTCCTTGTACATTCTTTAAAGGCTATCCAAGCTCTCTTGTCGTTTTTATAAAAGGAGACTCTATATTAGTTCTTGACTGAGCAGGTGAGATACAGGAATACACTTTCCACAATGAGACACAATCAAAACACAGAACACAAAACTTTCATCTGGCACCACTTTGTATTTTTTTAATTATATAAAAAATAGTATTTGTTTTATGTAAGTTACAAATAAATGTAAGTTATAAATAAATTAAAAACAATATATTAAGTATTTTACAAATGTACACATTGAGCAAAACATAAAACATATCAAAATATTACTGATTGTTTTAAAAAAATAATATATTTATATTATATTTATTTTATTTTATGAAAACTACAGTAAAACAGTACACTTTTGTTAAAATAACGTTTTTATGTACATTTTCTAATTTAATATATTTTATATTTCTAGAAATGTATTTGTGTTATGGCAAAGCTGATTTTTCAGCTGCCATTACATGTGTCTTCTGTCACATGACCCTTCAGAAATCATTCTCATATGCTGATTGGCTGCTCAAGAAACCTTTATTATTATCATTGCTAAAAAAAGTTGTGTGGTGCTCAATATTTTTATTGAACTGTGATTTCTTTTCAGGATTCTTAGCTGAATAGAATGTTCAAAAAATGTTGTAGTATTACACATACTTTAATGTATTTTTTAATGCATACCTTGTTAAAAAAAAAAGATTTAAATAAATAAAATAAAAAAATCTTACTGACCCCAAACAGTAGTTTATATCAACAGATCTTTTATGTTTGCATGTCTAAAATGACAGGATGACATCTTGATTGGCTGGTTGGGTTGAGATGCTTAAGATAGTTATGACCTCTGCAGTGGATGTGAGACCAGGCCCGTCTAAAGAGTCTGCTTGTCCATGTGTGAACGTACAGACGTCAGTGTGGGCCGGTTTCACCGCTGCTCTCTTTACAGCTCCTTTCATGTCCTGTTAATGAGAAAACCACAGCACCCAGCATTCCCCTTGTAAACGAGGACAAATTAAAACCCAAATATGAATCACACTCAACATGGCTGACGCTCAAAAGTTGTAGATTTTCACCGAGGTCAGACTGGACAGCACATCGTCTGGGCGGCTAATGACATCCATTCATGGCACGTCCCTATGACTGTTGCTACTTCCCAAAGGCCTCATTCCCAGTTTGGTTTATAGAAGTAAAAACTATAAAACCTCTTGGCTATAAGATAAATGCAAGGTAGATGGCTCTGTTTGAAACTATCAGAGGATTTCTGATGGGTTTAAAGTAGATGACCCACTACCTTTCGGAAGTTTGGGTCAACTATTTTTGTCTGAAAGGAAGTAATTCAGAATTATTTCAATTTGAAAGAGCTCACGTATTAAAGAATCCTGAAGAAAAATGTGTCAGTTTTCATAAAAATACGAAGCAGCACAAACAGTTTTCAACATTGATAATAATAATAAGAAATGTTTCTTGAGCAGCAAACCAGCATTTAACATGATTTCTAAAGAATCATGTGACACTGCAGACTGGAATAATAATTGCTGGGAATTCAGCTTGGCCATCACAGGAATAAATTCTATTTAAAAATATACTAAAAAAAGTTATTTTAAATTGGAATAATATTTCACAATATTAGTTTTTATTGTATTTTTGGTGGGTGAGACTTACCAACCCCAAACTTTTAATTGGTAGTTTAACTACATTTTAATTTGTACAGAACGTCCCAACAGCATGGACTAGATGTTTGCACATTACGGATAAGTTCAAGGAAATATGGTATGGACTATGAACTCGGTGCTCTATAATTAGATCATGCAAACCAGACATCTATTCCTCTTATAACTCTATGTAAACTAAATCAATACATCATCTTTTTAAAACATATAGTAGAGTATCACTAAAACTCACCATCTAGAACAGCTATAATGCCTGCATTTTCACTTTAAAGCGCGCTTAGCTAGTCTTTAAGCTCCGAGTTAACAACAGATAGTCTCAGTTAAACAATTAGTGCACTTATAGTGTGTAGGACTGTCTGAGGCTACAGCCACATAACTGCACATCACGAGCATTGGTCATAAAATTAAGTCCTACAATTAAATGTTGAGGATAAGAGTGGTTTTAACGACCTCTGCGCTAGTTCAGACTGGGTTGGCCTGTCTGAGGCTGTCTGCAGACACAAACAGCACTGCCGGAATATTAAAAACACACAAACGAAAGACCAAAAACACCATTAAAGGAAAGAGCCCACGGGTGATGCCTTGTTTTGTTGGCTTTCTGATTGTGATGATGGAAATAAGGGCATCATTTGTAGAGCATGACTGCGTGTGAGCAAGTGGACAGAACAATGGGAAAAAAATCAGGCAGACCGCAGACACCGGAGGACCAACATCAGGACAGGAAGTGAGAGGGCAGTGAAGGGACTCATTCGTTTCAGCATTAAAACTCAGAAGCTAGAAGTTGCTGTATTTCTTACATGTATGCCTGTAAATCTTTGATTTTCTTGTTATAGCTAATGTATGCTAACCTGAAGGTGATATCATCAAGTCCCTTGTCCTTACCTAACCCAGCCCAAACACAACAGCCCTTCAGTTAAACCGACATCAAACGCAAACGCAGCCTTATTAAACTTTCATATGAATGTTGGAGAAAGTTATATATAGCATTACAATCAGAGAGGTAATGTTTGAATGCTAAAATAGTATCAGATTAATTGACGAACAAACAGACGCCATTTCAAGGTTGATTTCCCTGAAAAACAGCCTATAAATACTGCAGCTATCACAAACTTTGATCTTTTTGTTTGAGCATCCCGACCAACCAAATGGGCGGGGCTATCTTTTTCAGACCAAAAGCAGATGTTTAAAATTTGATTGGTGATGCAGATATTATACACTTTGCCTTAAAGAGATGACAGTTAATAACTCAATTAACTTCTTTATTAAGGACATAATATGAACAAGAACATTTTTGTATAGAAGACACACCATGATTCTTGAGCCATGGGCGAGTGTATGTGTCTAGCACACATATGGCGTCGGTCTCTTCTTAGTGTGAGTCTCAACAGGACCTCTATAAAGTAGAGACAATTAACACTGCTCATTATCAATACAGCACCAATACAAACATACATATGTACATACACACCAGGATGACTTAAAGCCTTTTGTTTAGAGGAAAAGAAACAAAGAACGAGAGAAATTATGGTCAGAATGAATAAATAAAAAAAAACACAAAAAAAGAAAAAGACAGAGACGTCAGTATATAAACTATTTAGTGTAACACAGAGGTCAGTTTTAATGGAATAGTTCACCCAAAAATAAAATTGGCTTGAAATTTACACTCAGCCTATCCAAGTTGAGTTTGTTTTTATATTGGAATTTTATATTGGAAAATTTAGCATTACATCACTTGCTAACCAATGGATCCACTGCAGTGAACGGGTGTCGTCAGTCCAAACAGCTAATAAAAACACCACAATAATCCACACGACTCCAGTCGATCAGTTATTGACAAGCTGTACATTGTTTAAACAAACAAATCCATTATTAAGGAGTTTTAACTTTCACAATCCATAATGCTTCCTCCGGTGAAAAAGTCTTCGATCTGTGCATATTTCTCTCTTGATTCTGATAAAATGACTTTTTCAACGGAGAAAGCTAAATTATGAACAGAGGACTCTTTATTTTTAACTGGAAGCAGTGGTTTGAAGTTAAAACCTCTTAATGGATCGATGGATTTGTTGGTTTCAAACTGGATGGATTTGTTTCAAACACACAGCTTTTTACTTCACAAGATATTAATTGATGGACTGAAGTTGTGTGAATTACTTGTGTATTACTGTGATGTTTTTATCAGCTGTTTGAACTCTCATTCTGACGGCACCCATTCAATGCAGAGGATCCACTGGTGAGCAAGTGATGTAAAGCTACATTTCTCCAAATCTGTTACCATGCTAAAAAAAACTCATCTGTATCTTGGATGGCCTGAGGAATAGTACATGTTCAGCATTTTTGTTATTTCTAGAACTATTCTTTGAATGTAACTATTCCAGAAAAACAAGGGACCTACTACGTCTCTGTACAATTTTTCACAGTTTCGATTCAGTTTAAGCACAACTGAAACAGATGAGGTATGACATATGGATCCATAAACATTTCTAGCAGCGTCTGATCAGGTCCTAAAATCAATATTGGCTCAGAACTGGCTCACATTCCTGGCTCAAAGTGGAAAAGAATGACTGTAAACATTTGCAGGTAACTGTGTGAAGTAAGAAAGCTTGAGTAACAGTTTGAACCGGTCATTGTTAAAAACGACTCTGCGAAGTTTTGAATATCAAAATCTGCTTCGGACTCTCAATGCTACACTCATTAGCTTCAACACATGCATAAACCAGCCAGTCATAATGTCCGTTTCTCACACAGAGTCTGGATCACTTCCAATGGACCTACTACAACCCCTCCTCTCGTAAAAACTGGAAGACAGAGGAAAAGTCTTTGTTAGAGTAGCCACGAGCGCACATCGCATGGTAGATCTGGTGTGCCAAAGAACCAAGAGGAATTGGGGTCCGGGTACTGGTCGCCGTATCCTGAGCAAAACCAAGATCCTGAGAACATAACGTGTTTTTTTTTTTTACAGTTTCGCCTTAAACTCATTTAGACTGTGACAACAAATAAATAAATATGATCAAAAGAAAAATGCTTCCACTTACTTTAGCCATTAGTTTTGTGCCAAAGCCTCCCTGATAGTTATTTGCTGAGGGCACTCCTTCCATGACACCTGGGACGGGGTTATATTTGTCACTAGACCAACATCGTCCTGAACTCATGTTCAGAATCTTCGCCAGCAGCTTCGGATCCAAACCCAGTCTGATCAAAGAGACAGACAGGTCAAAGGACAGAGGTCAGAAAGAGTGCTGACCTTTAGGCTCAGGAGCAGATCATCTCTAAGAGGAAAGCAGGCCTGGATAATACAGTATTGATATTTAACAGGAGCTGCAGTTCATCATTTTCCACTCTCCCGTTTGTTGTCCCCCACACAAATGTAGGAGGTAATAAAACTCTTGACACAAGCAGCTGTCTTATTAACTCGCCCCCACCAATCTGTCCCCCTAAAAGAGAAACCAGGGTGATTTCAGTCCTGCATTTAAAGTAGATCTGAGTGAAATGGGCCTTGCTGCTTTACAAACCATTATGCACCCAAATAACACAGTATAATAGAACAAAACCGACAAGACGAGTAACACAACATAAGATTGTGACATTGTCTGAAGAAAGCTGCTGCCGTGATGATAAGTGTATGGTTTGTTTAGTTTTTTAGTCAAAAGAGCTCACCTTCAAATCTTCAAATTAAATGTAGTAATACACTTTGATATTTGTTGCCTCGTAAAGACATTAATAAAATTGTGAAAAAATTTTTTTATTAATTTAGTATTGTAGAAAAAAAAACATTAATTTCATTTTCATATGTTTTTTAAAAACTTTAATATAATTGAAGAAAAGGTTTGATCTAATCACTCATTGTAATCACTACAACTATCACTACAAATGTAATGTATTAAAGCCATGAAGTAAAATATAACAGCATACGTTCCTTACACTTTGAAAATAATGAATATCTGTATATATTACATATATATAAAAAAATTATACATTATAAAACACATTTGAGTCCCACTTTATAATAATTGGATACTATGTACTTACTTCAAAAATAAGAACAATGTACTTATGTTCATGTTGTATTGCAAAACAACTTTTGCTGCTATTGAGGTGAGATATGGGTAAGATCGGGGACAGGTTTGGTGGTATGGGTAGGTTTAAGGGTGGATTAAGGTGTAAGAGATGGGACAGTGTATTTATAAATGTAATTTCAGAAATTCATTACAGATGTAATTACATGCAGGGATTTTTAAAAATATAAGTACAATGTAAAAACATGTTTGTACACAAGTGCATTGTATCAAATTATTAATTTAAATGTGAGTAAGTACTAGTTAAGGCCAACTAATATAAAGTGGGGCCCAGTTTTGAATATATTCATTTTACTTAATTGGTAATATTTATTGTATTACATAATTATATTACATGCGTTTTTGGGGAGTCACTACACATGACGTTTTTAAATCTGAACTTGACTTGGCTTTTGACAAACAGGTCAAACTATCTGAAAACACAAGAACTTTACAAATAATAATATTTCTGTTCATTTTTTTTCTACTATATCAGAAATTGTCAAACTGTTTTATCAGGAGAGTAGTCAAGAATTACTTTCTTTTTATCATGATTTCAGGACAGTTGTCTCACCCTGACATTTCTGATTCCATGCCCATAAAACTTAGCAAAACTATTGTTAAACTTACTATGAAACTAAAACATTAAAATCAAATATTTAAATGGCATTTTTATTTATGAATTGCATTTTTCCTGTATATTAGAATAAATGAATAGCTAGAGCAAAATAGAGTCACATTATACTGACACAAACACCACTAATAATAAAAACAAAACAATATCAACCATCTCTATCTGCGGAGACAAAATAAATAAATAAAAAATTAGGTGGCAGTTGACAAAAAGCCATTTTGAAACAAAAGGAAGATGAGGAGAAGAGGAGAAAAAAGAGGGAATTCTGCGGATTGATGTGTAACTGGGCAAAGAGCTGCCATCTCTTACTTTAACAAGAACATAAATATGCCCACATCAAGAGCGCCTCGACACAAGCGCGTGCGTGCGCACTCACGCCGGAGCGGCAGCGGTGGTGAGACAGTAAAGTGCGCTTTTTAGCTTTCTTATGTCTATTAAACTATGATGAGTGTTTAAGGGCAGTTATACAGTAACTCCACCTGTCTCTCATTCAGGGGGCCGCGCCTTCATATACACACTCACAAGCACCAATAAGTCTATGCAATAATTAAGAGACAAGGACAAACAGCTGTGCATAAAAAGTCTATTTCTTTCTCCTTTCTATTATTCCATCCATCTGTCCCACACTGTCTGTTTTTACAGACTGCTTTGGAAAATGTATTCTCAATAATGTGTGTGTTTGTGAGCAGTGCTGTCATTTGTTTTTAGGGGGTTTAATGTCTGTAAACAGCCCACTGACTGACCCTGTATCAATCTCCTGTTCTCTCTTACTTCTCCCTTTATGTCTGTCTCTTGGGGACAACCAGTGACATATGTTCAACATCGTGCCCTCCTTCCCCCAGCTCTCTCTCTCTCTCTCTCACACACACACACACACACACACACACACACACACACACACACACACACACACACACACACACACACACACACACACACACACACACACACACACACACACACACACACACACACACACACACACACACACACACACACACACACACACACACACACACACACACACACACACACACACACACACACACACACACACACACACACACACACACACACACACACACACACACACACACACACACACACACACACACACACACACACACACACATCTGGGTCAGTGACTAAAAAGGTTACTGCCTCAACTGCAACCTGGCTTCTCTGCTACAACACAAATCACTCTCTCGGCACAAGAAACGAGTGTGTGTGCGTGAAGGGGAGGCACCTTCACTGTTAAAATGGTAAATGTCATTTTTTATGGCGCTCATTCTGCTTCTATGGATATTATCCAAACCATTTACAAATCAAATTTACATGAAAGAGACACTTTCAAAGGATTCTTGTGAAAATTTTGCTGATGAAATCGAGTGTGAAGTGTGTGCAGGTTAATACCACAGCAGCGAGGGAAAGGAAAACCAGATGGGAGCATCTAGTTTAACAGGATGAGTGAATTTCAGTTAAAGAAAAAGGAAAGGAGGAAATAAACTAGAGGCGTTTGATGTTTGATCATTTTGTTAAAGACTTATGTTTATACACTATGCTTCTTGTTCTCATTTCATCTTCATCAAACCCTGGTGCTCTCAAGATTATAAACACATAGTCTTATAAGCAAACACACACGGGCCACAACTTTATTAATGTCTTTAAGAGGCAACAAACGATTTTATTACCAAATGACAATTATCTTTTTAAACATCTGTACACAGGCTGTGTGTGTGAGGGTGCTTGCGTGGTGGATGAACTTTCAAAGCCTCTCAATCGTGTGTATGTTGCATCAATAAAAAAATTAAAAAGGGCTCATTCTCGGTTGAAGCTGCTGGTCTTAAAGGAACAGTCCACTTTTTTTGGAAATGGGCTCATTTTACAACTCCCCTAGAGTTTACCGGTTTTGAATACATTCAACCGATCTCCGGGTCTGGCAGATGCACTTTTAGCTTCATTTAAGATCATTGAATTGGATTAGACCATTAGCATCTTGCTCAAAATGTTTTCCTATTTAAAGCTTGACTCTTCTGTAGTTACATCGTGTACTAAAACCGACGGAAAATGAAAAGTTGTGACTTTTCAACAAACAAACAAAAACAAAAAAAAAGCACTTGACGCGCCATTCCCGCATCCACGACCACGACCGCTCGCACCTATTTGCGGCTGAATGCAACTGATCATAATTGATAGACAACTATGCCCGTGAAAAGACATCAGCAAAAAAAAGTAAAAAAAAGTGAAGCCTGTGCTTCACTTCATAATCCTGTGAAACCTTTTTTTGGTTGTTGACGTTAATAACATGTTTTAATGTCGGTAATAATTTAACCCCCAACAACACATATAATATTTTCTCTGACTTTCTATGTTCTCTTACGAAAATTAGCCAAGGTTTTAACACAAATAAAACCAAAAATCATGGTTCTTGTAGCCATGGTAACAGCAAATTAACCACAGTTTTATTACTTCAAATAATAATTTATAAAGAAGTGTTAAGATAATAATTTTTGTGGTTATAAAAATAGACCTAAGCCAACAATAGCCTTTACAATGACTTAAAATGCATTATAATAAAAACAATAAGGCAATAATGATTGGTTGATTAATAATTATGATTTCATCAAATAACACTGTTAAAATACATAATAGGCTAATACAAAATAAATGATTTATGTACATTACATGTTATTACAAATGCTTGCAAAGGGAGCCAAAGGCCTGGTAATTGCTGCTGTTACACTTACAGGACAATCATATCCTTGCTTAATAGCTACTGACCAAACATTTAATTCATATATCCACTTAATCTTTAATTTTGGCCACTTTTTTTGCTATAGATGCTACAGCCTCTATCATTTATTCAACAAACACAACATGTGGACATCACAACTCTTACAAAAATTAACTATGTTTTTATCATATACAACTGCTTAAATTTCTTTTGCATGATTTCTGAATGCTTGAGACTATAAAATCAATCAGACAACTGTATTAATAAAATCATAGCCATAGGTAACTGAGTTACAGTTGTACTTTGTAAATAATACAATTATTAATTTACTTTGATATTTTATTAAAGTTCTATTTTGACCCCTATAGTAGTTTTTTTTTTTTTTACTTCCATAAAATTTGAGGGAGGGGGGCACAACAATGCAATCCTGCTTAGGGCACCTATTTGGCCAGAAGTAGCCCTGGTTGCAATTTTCTAGGCCGATTTGGCTAGGAACTATACTCTCATTCTGGCGTAATAATCAAGGAACTTTGCTGCCGTACCATGGGGTGCAGCAGGCGCAATGATATGATGCAGCGCCTGAAAGTAGTACCCTGCTATATCATAACTAGTTACCTAGCTGGGGACTACTTTCAGGCGCTGCATCATATCATCATATATATATATATAAATCTCTTTAAGTTTTAGGCCCAATATTGCACCAAACACAATGAAAGTTGTAAAAATGTAAGTATGAAACGAAAGAACAAAAGATACTACAGGAAAGGTTGAAAACCAACTCATAATTCTCCACAGTGAGAGATTAATTATTTCTCCCAAGCACCTATTTGTTTTCCACTTGAAAGAGAAAATCATAATATCTTCAAATAAGTCAAACACATTTTCTATGTGCAGTTTGCAGCATTAGGACAGGCTGCAGTGCAGCATGGGAGATTTATGACAGCCAGGAACCCAAGGCATCTAAAGGAGCCTGTATAAGTGCATATGAGATGCCTACAAGCTCCTTATATCCCAGAGAAGAGTGATGACATTGCTTCTTGCATACTAGATTCTGAGACTGCATTCAAGTGAACATGAATACACACTCAAAAAAATAATTCATTGGATGAACTCAATTTAATTGAGGGCAGGATTTCCATCCAATAAATATGTGTAGCCCTAACTCATAAAAAACAAATCCATGCAGTGAAATGTAATTAAGTTTGGCCAACTCAATTTGATCAAATTATTAAATTAAATTGATACATTGATGAAGTGATTGTGCTTGTTGAACTCAAACTAAAATATTTAACTGGAAAATAAATTATCAGGCAGACATCCTTGTACACTAAAAAAAAAGAAATGATTTGTTGGATTTATTTAACTTTAGACATTAGCCAACTTGATATGAGCATAGCATAAGATGGTATTGACATCCATGACATGCCCATAGCTGTGGTTTTAATATTAAAACAACTTTGCTTCATGTTAGCAGGTCCTCAACCCAAGCACATGCGCTACACTTTGCCACAACGGTAACCCCCCGACACACTAACATACCAGCAACTCTTTTAAATACAAACATAAAAGAGCATTATACATTAACACGTCTCCACATTTTATCATCTAAATAAAAACTGCCTAAATTAACATTTTATTTCAACATTTACTGTCCTTATCCAGCCCTGTGCAAAGCATGATGGGAAGGGGAAATACACTTCCTAGTTACACAAGTAAAATCATTTATCTTCTTTCAAAATAAAAATATTGAGTTGAGCCAAAACGCAACTGTTTCAAATCAGTTTAACACAATGCAATTGTATAAATGGGAAACCTAACATAATGGTTTTTAATGAAAATAATTTTTTTAATAAACTGAACAGTGTTGGAGAATCATTTTTTTGAGTGCATAACTCATATGTATGAAGAATATTTTGCTCTGTTTAATCCAACCTATTAAGCTGTATTTGCAAGCAACACTGACAAGCAATATGCTCTGATATAATTTCCGCCTCTTCTCACTTTAACAAATATATATATATATATATATATATATATATATACACATACATACTGTATAACAAGAAGAGAGAAGATATTGTCTACATATTTTCACAAGATGTTTTTTTAAACACAATGAAATAAGAACTAACTCCTTTTATCTAAAAAGAAAAAAAACACGTATGATGATCAGTTAAAACACACGCAACAGTGTCTATCCAGAGCCGATCCTCCCTATATGCAGAATATGCATGCAGCGATGGGGCCACTTGCTCTCAAAGATGATTTCATTTTAGTTTAGTTTTGGAATTTGGCCAGTGGCTATGAAAACATGAATGATAATGTATTGTAATGCGGCGCTGTCACCCTTTAAAAACAGTCAAATCATGTAATGTGAATGTCGTAAAGTCTCTTGATCGAGACTATAAAAAGGGGTTGATAGCCACGGCACTAAAACAAAGCATTCCAGACAGAAGGTCAAAATTAAAAGAATATATGTATTTTTGAGCAAAAAAATAATAAGGGGATAAGAGGTGGAGTGAACCTTATTTTTATATATTTTTCTCATTTTTTGAGCTAGAGACCAGCCTCATTCTCACACACACACACACACACACACACACACACACACACACACACACACACACACACACACACACACACACACACACACACACACACACACACACACACACACACACACACACACACACACACACACACACACACACACACACACACACACACACACACACACACACACACACACACACACACACCTAATTCCAAGGTTCATGGTCTCTGCTGTACCAATCATGCCAATTGCTAACAGCATGTTGTTGCAAATTTTCGCTGCCTGAAAGAGAAAATTGCAAAACATCAGTTCAGCCACAGAAGTAATTTAATTGAATTACTTTTTAGTAACCTTTTATCGACAGTACATAAGGAATTTGTTATGGACCAAATAGTGCTTATTGTGTTCCTTAAATAGGTCATATCAAGAATAATCAAATCTTTTTAGGATACTTTAAATACACACTGTAACTTTCAGAACTTAGTGAGTTAAAAATGAGCATTTATGGTAATAAAGCTATAGCAACTTTAACAGATGAGCACATCTATACATTCCATCTACATGTCAAAAACACTTGCTGTCACCTACTAGTGTCAAAGGCACTTCAGACACTTCACACAGAACAGATGCTTTTATTTTTAAAATGGCATTAAAACTAATAATATAAAAGCATAATGAGGAAAAGTTTGGCAGCGTTTAAAATGCACTGCAAAAGTTTACTTTTTAAAGAGCTCTTTGATCATTTTAAAAAGATCTTAACAGATTGTGTGGCCCATTTCAGCATGAATTGTTTCAAAGGGTAAAAGGGTGATAAAATTGACCTGAAAAATGGAAATATGACAGAAAATTTGAACATCATAGGGTACAAATATGAGCCCATTAACAGACAACAATATCTATCAATGTTTTATAACAGAGCATACTGAAAAAAACTGACCATCTTGGGCATTTTAGAATATGGTATGATTGCAAAAAAAGTTAGGGTTAGTCCTTAACCCCTTTCACACAGTGTTGATCCCAGAAAAATGTGTCTTCTGTGTGAACGCAAACACGTCCCGGGATAGGGACCTAGTAACATTGCTGGGATCAGTCCCGGATTTATCCCTGTGTGAACAAAAGTTAGAACCAATGCCGTGAAGAGTGTGTCGTAGGGAGGATGCATGCATCATCACAACGACGTGTGATTCTTTGACCGGGTTCAACGTTCACAACAAAAAAAAATCTCTGCAAACTGTAAAGAAGCAGAGACAAGGGAGCTCCTCACTATCCGCGCTGAAGCTGAGATAGTTCTCCAGCTTAGGGGAACGGTCCTGACATCCTGATGTAACGGGATGTGATGTTCTCTGCACAATCTGACTTTGTTGCAACCTAGAATTAAACTGCTGGTCTCGTCTGGCCAGAGGAGAACGGCACACTATTTCGACAAACTATTTCCCTTTTTTAATACTGTAAAGCTGCTTTGACCCAATCTGCATTGTATAAAAATAACGGTGACTTGACTGACTAACATGTGTTTATGGGATCTTTACAGTTGTGGCTAGAAGGGATACAGCTATGGCCAGAAAATAAATGTATTAAAATAAATTAAAAGTAAATTTGCTACCTATCAAATTCTGTTTTATTAATGTCTACACCTACCCCAGCCCTAAACCTATCCCTTACATTAGGGGCCACCAGACTCGGTCCTGGAGGGCCGGTGTCCTGCAGAGTTTAGCTCCAACCCTAATTAACCAGCTATTCAAGGTCTTACTATACTTGAAACTTGCAGGCAGGCGAGTTGAGGCAAGTTGGAGCTAAACTCTGCAGACCCCTGAAAAATCTCCAGAATCTCTGTGTGAAAGGGGGTTTTGAAGTTCCATTGACGACACCATCTCTTTACTACAAGTTTTAATTGATTACAGGCTAAAGGAGATTCATGTTTGTGTGTATTTACCTGTCCACTTCCCACTTGGCCACAGTACACTACATTTGCTCCCATACAGGTGAGCAGCTCCTGGACAGCATTAAATTCCTCCTCGACTCCACCCACCATGAAGGTGAGTTTAGCCAGACTAGCTGCACCAACACCTGAACAGAACACAATCATGACTAAAAATCATTGCAAATGTGCTCAAAATCACTAAATGTCAATTTTCAGTGTGTATATTTGTAAATGCAGTGGTGGTACAATTCTAATGATGGCATCAAGATTATGTCAACGTACTAAAAAATAAAATAAAATATCTATAACCATATTCATTAATGGTATTTACATCTTACTCAAAGTAGTTCAAAGTATATTATGGCAAATATCAACATGGCACAACAACAACTGCAACAACAAAACAATATTACGAGTATATTACATGTTCAAAGATCCAAAGTTTTTTTATGATGTTATCATATTTCCTCTCTACAATTACTAACCAGCTGAGGATCATTATAGAAAATTAAATGTAACCTTCTAATTTAACTTAAGCAGGTCAGGATTTAGTCAACATTGTGTGTGTGTGTGTTGGGGCAGAGGAGGGTGTTAATAAGCTGTCTGGCACCAGCGGGACAACATTTGAGTGTTTGCCTTTAAAAGCCGATTGTCCAAATCATCCTTCACAACTCTCTAAGGACAAGGATCCATTGTCCTCCTCCCCACAAACACACAGACTTGCGTACGACAGCTGTGCCTAAAGCGACACTCCTCCCCCTAAGTGAACACGCCCCCTGGGGTATGAGTGACAGCTCTAAGGGGTAATTAACTTTACACTTTATCATGTTCAATTAAGCGCCACGCCTTAAGAGGACCAGGCATAGCCAATCACGTTAAAGCGTGCCATGTTCTACATGGGAGGGGTGCTTTTAATGCAGCAGACATAGTTATGTGTGTCCAGGGATTTGCCCGATTAGAATGCAATTAAAGCAATAAAATTGGCCAGATTTTTTTAAAGACTAAAACCTCATCTGCTGCACTGAAATCCCTAATATCCACATAAATAAACACACAAACACAATCCAATTTATATTACACGCTGAATACAATATGAGCTAAAAAAAGGCATGTGCTTTGAGTTGAGTGGTCTATTTGTGTGTGTCAACACTAATGAATAGGCTGTTTATATTGAGAAGCTAATAATGCTGAAGTTAATTATTAAAGACCAAGAGAAAAGAGCTGATGCAAGATAGATCGAGTGAAATGGAGATAAAGAAAGAGAGTGAGAGAGAGACAGGAAAAGAGAGACTTTATGACTTCCCCTGTATTGATTTTAGCCGTACTTATCCGTCATCAATAATTCTCTCATTAGCTCAGCGCGTTTGTCATTTCCCTTATGCTACATAGCATCTCAAAGAATAAACGTGTATGTGCTTGTTTGTTTTGTTTATCTATAACAAGCATCAATATGCAGTTTTACATAAAAAATCTGCACACTTTTTAAATTAAACCGGTTTATCACATTTAATGAAGAATCACATTAAACGGTTACTCCATCCCAAAATGAAAATGTTGTCATTAATCACTTACCCCCATGTAGTTTCAAACCCATAAAAGCTTTGTTTGTCTTCGGAACACAATTTAAGATATTTTGGATGAAAACCGGGAGGCTTGTGACTGTCCCATTGACTGCCAAGTAAATAACACTGTCATGGCCCAGAAAGGTATGAAAGACATCATAGACGAATTGTTGAATAAATTCATTATTTTTGTTTTCTTTGCGAACAAAAAGTATTCTTGTCGCTTCATAAAATTCAGATTGAACCACTGATGGCAGATGGAATATTTTGACGATATCTTGCATAACTTTCTGGGCCTTGACAGTGTTATTTACTTGGCAGTCAATGGGACAGTCACAAGCCTCCCGGTTTTCATCCAACGTATCTTAAATTGAGTTCCGAAGACGATCAAAGCTTTTATGGGTTTGGAACGATATGGGGGTAAGTGATTAATGACAACATTTTCATTTTGGGGTGGAGTAACGCTTTAACACATTTACAATGCTAATAGTAATGCATGGAAAGTTAATGCAAGAGCAATATGAAAATGCAGACCGGGGTCAAAGCATAAAAACATACAAAAATAAAAAAATGATTCTAATTGGTCAACTGCAGCATTCTGGGACCAATTTGTGTCATCTTAACTATGTAAATGAAACTATGTATTTGTATCAGGCAATGTTAGTTTTCATATTGAGAAAAAATTAAATACTGAAATCTATATTTTGGTTTGTATTTGTGTATTTATTCAATCATTTAATAAGAGCTATAAAAGTTGGTTATCATTACAAAAACATCTGATGATCCCACACCTCTCATTAGGCCTAATCTTATCTAATCTAATCTAGGCCCACTCCATTTACACAATTTTCGCACAAAATCAAATCTACATTAGATTAAAGACTAAATCTATAACAGCAAATATATAATGAAGAAACCCACATGGACGTGAACTCTGACGGAGATGTACGCAGTTATTTGTGGTGTCAGGTACCACAAACTCTCTTTCCAGCATCATAAACACTCAAAAAAAAGCCACTTAAGGCTGTAAGCGCTTTTAAAACACCGAAACATTTCATTAGTGGCAAAGTTACATTACACTACATTTGTGGATATGAGCCTCTTTTCCCAGGCAAAGCGAGACGGTGGAGCTTAAACCACCTCATCGAGCATGTAGATCTCTGAGCCTTTATTGTGTGTAAATAAAAACCCCATACAAACCTCTTGTCGTCTATCTACAAAGCCTCTAGGACTGCTGATAGTAATAAAGATTCTAGATGACTAAATCAGTTCTTTTTTTCAGCCCTCCCCATCAGACACATACACAAACTCACTTGTTCTTTTTTGCGATCTATCAGCTATCCTCCTGAGCAGATCAATAACTTTCTTTTTGACTGTAAAAAGACCAACATTGATCGCAAACAGACAATAGGGATTTGAAAGCGATTGTCTCTCTAAACGACTGCGCTGGCAAGGTATTAAAGAGATCTCGAGAGAACATTCTAGGAACCGTTCTTATTGTGTTTCCAATACCAGAAACACTGCTGTAAAAACATTAGATAAACCTCGATGAAATAGACACTATATCAGAGGATGTCAATGATTCATTTGGTTTACGATCAAAGCTATATTTAGCCATATTGGATAACCAAGCCAGTAAATGCATACCGTCTTCACCTAAACTCCTTAAACTCAGGAGTTTTGATGAGCCAATTTAGTTTTTCTCATGCTACACAGAAAATTTACAGAATTCACCTAAAAATGAAAATTCTTTCACAATTTACTTGCCCTCATGTTGTTCCAAAACTGTATGACTTTCTTTCTTCTGTGAAACACAAAGGAAGATATTTTAAATATGTACACATAAAGCTTCACAATCTAGGGGAAAGCCTAACAGTCATAATTTTGATACAAATATTCTACCAATTATAGTGATTTTAAGATTGCGATTTAAAATTAGATACAAAAAAAACTCCAGGTAAATACAAAAAAAAAAAAAATTAAACAAAATTAAAACTATTATATTGCATGGAATTGATCTTACTGATACAGATATCGTACCTCAAAGTGATGATGTTACTTGTATCTGTTTCCTTATATCGTGCATGCTGCATATATTACTGATATTAACTACATGGCTCCACGTTATCGTCCAGGCAGAACTATTGTTCCAGCCACTAAAGACAGATTCACCAATAACCTGCCGGATTTATCTCAGCTGCTCTGTGTACCCATAAATACAGATGAACTAGACAAAATTACTAGCAACATGGGAACCATCTTCTCTAATACGTTAGAAACTGTTGCCCCCATCAAATTAAAAAAGGTTTGAGAAAAACGTGCTGCGCCATGGTACAACAGTTATACCCATTCTCTCAAGAAAGAAACTCGTAATCTTGAGCGCAATTGGAGAAAAACCAACTTGGAAGTCTTTAGAATTGCGTGGAAAAACAGTATGTCCAGCTATAGACCGGCTCTAAAAGCTGCCAACACTGAGCATATCCGCAAATTCATAGATAATAATAACCAAAACAATCCAAAGTTTTTTATTTAGCACAGTGGCTAGATTAACAAATAAACAGATGTTACCCGATCTAAATATCCCCTCACAGTTTAATAGTAATGACTTTATGAATTTCTTTAGTGAAAAAATAGATAACATTAGAAATACAATAACAAATGTAGATTCTACAGCGTCTAGTACTTCGGCTTCATTCATCGCACCCAAAGAAATACTGCTGTGCTTTACAACTATAGGACAGGATGAGCTAAATAAACTTATCACTGCATCTAAACCAACAACATGTTTATTAGATCCTGTACCCAATAAATTATTGAAATAATTTTTACCTGTAGCAGAAGAACAGCTTCTCAATATTATTAACTCCTCGTTATCTTTAGGTCACGTCCCAAAACCATTCAAGCTGGCGGTTATTAAGCCTCTCATTAAGAAACCAAAATTAGATCCTTGTGAACTGGCAAATTACAGACCCATTTCAAATCTTCCGTTTATGTCAAACATTTTAGAAAAATTGTCTGCTCAATTGTGCTCCTTCTTGCAAAAAAGATATCTATGAAGAATTTAAATCACGTTTTAGGCCCCGCCATAACACAGAAACTGCACTTGTTAAAATTACAAATGACTTACTTCTTGCGTCAGACAAAGGCTGCATCTCGTTGCTAGTTTTACTTGATCTTAGTGCTGCGTTCGACACTATAGATCATGACATACTCATAGATCGATTACAAAACTACACAGGTATTCAAGGGCAGGCTTTAAGATGGTTTAGATCCTACCTGTCCGGTCACTACCACTTTGTTTATTTAAACGGGGAGGCATCTCAATTATCACCAGTAAAGTATGGAGTACCACAAGGATCTGTCCTAGGTCCTCTGCTATTTTAAATATACATGTTGCCCCTTGGTAATATTATTAGAAAATACGGGATTAGTTTCCATTGTTATGCTGATGATACTCAACTATATATCTCAACAAGACCAGATGAAACTTCTAAACTATCTAAGCTAACGGATTGTGTTAAAAATGTAAAAGATTGGATGACCAATACTTTTCTCCTATTAAATTCAGATAATACAGAGATATTACTTATTGGACCTAAAAACAGTACACAGAATCTCTTGGATTACAATTTGCAACTAGACGGATGTACTGTTACTTCCTCTACAGTCAAAAATCTGGGTGTTATATTAGACAGCAACCTATCTTTTGAAAATCATATTTCCCTTGTTACAAAAACAGCATTCTTCCATCTTAGAAACATTGACAAGCTACGAAACATGTTAACTGTTTCTGATGCAGAAAAGCTAGTTCATGCATTCATGTCCTCTAGACTGGACTATTGTAATACACTGCTAGGTGGTTGTCCTGCATCTTCAATAAACAAGCTACAGATAGTACAAAATGCTGCAGCTAGAGTCCTTACCAGGTCAAGAAAATAAGATAATTTTACTCCAATTTTACAGTCTCTGCACTGGCTACCTATTAAGTTCCGTATCAGTTACTAAATATTATTACTTGCCTATAAGGCCCTAAATGGTTTAGCTCCAGCGTACCTAACTAATCTTCTATCATGCTACAATCCAACCCGCTCCCTAAGGTCGCACAACTCTGGACTCTTGGTAGTACCTAGGATAGCAAAGTCCACTAAAGGAGGTAGAACTTTTTCATATTTGGCTCCCAAACTCTGGAATAGCCTTCCTGATAACATTCGGGGTTCAGACACACTCTCTATTTAAATCTAGATTAAAGACACATCTCTTTAGCCAAGCATTCATATAATGCATCTCACAATCTTGTACTGCAGTTATATCTGATCAAACGCACATTATTATGCTTTAGCTTGGGATGAACAGATAATTTTTGCCTGGATGGAACAACTGCTACGCTAATTGTATTTATTTGTTTCTCTGTTTCTGCCACAGGATTAACATCCTTTGGTAACTAGGAATTACACAAGCTTCAGTCTGGATCCAATCCTTAAATGATCTGAGATGACCTGAGAACACCTGAGAAGAGATGATGCCAACCCCTCAGAGGAAGCCAACCATCAGCGATTATACTGAATTAACCAAATTTTGCCATAAGTTAATTATATTGAGTTTCTACAAAATAAATATATTTTAGAAACTTAATTTCCTGTGAAGTTGCTTTGCAACGATTGTATCGTAAAAAGCACTATACAAATAATTTTGAATTTAATTTAATTGAATTGTCAAGGTAGAATGCTTAAATGTGTGCCCATGTGGCGCTGGAGCGATCACTTGATTCCCCCCCCCCCCCTTCTAACAGTGGAAGCATCTACTCCTCTTAGTCATGAAGATAATCGGAATTGTAAAAGGTTTGCTTTTATTTGTGTACATTCACAATAAAAAACAATATTTGCGCTTTTGTAAAATAAGCCTAAAAAAATAGGATGCCGCATTCTGCCATCTGGTTTCCTTTCGCGCAACACAAAAATGAACCGAAACTCTGCATACTAGGCTACTTGCATAGTTTTTCTTTCGTTTTCTTAAAATAATATTTAAGTAAAAATATATTTCTCGTATAGGCCTATTTATTCATTATATATATATTAGCTGTTTTTCTCCGCTGGCAGAAGCGCTGCAGGTGCGTGATGTGATATGATATATGATCGTGTGAATCCTCATGTTCTGTTGTTTGCTGCTTTTTGCGCATGTAAAATTAATCCCCGGAAAACAAATGTTAGAATTTTTAATGGGACACAGACACTTATTCTAATATAATTCAGTTCTAATTTAAAATAATCTTGTCGGTTAACGGTTAATAATCGGTTAATGAGCGTCGGTTAGGAAAAATAACCGAAATGAACATCCCTAATCACAACCTTTGCAATTAGATAATCGCACTAAAGCATTATCTCAATTTCAATTTGAATTCAATTAATTCATACAGCCCTACTGACATATTTTTCAAAATGATCTTCTTTTGTTTCCCAGAAGAAAAATAAGACATACACACTATGAGTGAGTAAATGATGGCAGAGGTTCCATTTGTGGGTGAACTGTGCCTTTAAGAAACTTATTTTGGCTTTTGATGCAGTGGGAACGTTCTTACTAGTGTAACAGGAACAAACATATTTACTAGCTTCATGTGGCTAAACCTATAATTACGACCAAAATGAGATATTTTCTCAGACAAATTAAAACACCAAGCAAACGTTATACACTCATTTCTGCATATATAAAAAACACACACACATGAGAACTACACAGATTAATAGTTTCTACGCCAGCAGCCCTAATGTGGCATACTGACAGGTTCACAGGGGCAAAAGAGTTTACGAGCCACCACACACAAACAAATGCAAACCTTCACACGGTCACAAGAGAGTCTTGCACATATTATCTTCATCATTCAGATAAGTAGGACTTTAATCACCGCCATCGTCACCACCATCCTCGCCACGCAACCGCATGGTCCCTTTTGAGTGTGGACAACGAGTGAAGAATGATCTGGAATCAATGATCCACCAGGCCAGGAGCCATCAGTATATCGGCTCATAAGGATGCTGATTAGCGGCTCTTCACACATGCACACATGTTCCTCGAATAGCACCATCATCTGCATTTTTAAATTATCCATAATTGAGGACTTAAAAGCTGCTTAACAACACTCATCTTGTGGATGACGGGTACACACATTTACACACACTTTTGGGAGCCACAGTGACTGTTTAAAGTGGGAGAGGGGGGTTTTGAATGACAGCTCCTCAACAGGGGGCATAAGTGCATACCAGATGACACCTGGAAAATGATGGATAGCTTTTCATTCACTTCTTAGTGCAGCAATCATATACACTTCAGACAATATAGACATTAAAGCGCAGATTTTAAAATCTTAATCATCTGAAGTCTTTAAATTGTTTTATATCTGATAATTCTTTCCTGGTCAGACTCAACATCATAAACACACACACACACACACACACACGCACGCACGCATGCACACAGTGCTATAGAAGTCCCAGCTAGACAGCTGCTATGGGTCTGTTTCCATCTGGAGCTCAGGACAGACATCGTCCACCCCCTTCACACACATCTCCCAGTCCCTGGCCTTCCCAGCGAGGATCTTGTTATGCTAATTCCTCTGTCACTCACCTATCTATCAGGCAGTCTCTTCCTCCCCCTCCTGCTCTGGCCAACAGAGGGCAGAAATATTAATGAGCATGCTCACAGCATCCAAAAACAGCACAGGGAAAGCTGATCTACATTAGGACATATCTGGGGTCCCACCTCTCCATGAGTGATCTTGTTTCTGGTCAATCTAAAACCCAGATTTTCTATTGTGAAGGGGCATCTGCTGTCCCATCAGGATAGCCAAGCTACGGCTATGAGTGAGAAATGTTAATGCTATCAGCTAACAATGTAACTGACTTCATTAACACAGTAGATGAAACATGAAAACTCTTATCAGATTCACACATATTTAAAAAGAAAAGAGGGGACAGGGTGTGCTATTTATGCTGAAACCGATAAAACACCTATAAAAAACGTGGTTCAAAAGATTATTCAATTAAGAACACATTATATGCATATAATACACACACACACACACATATATATATATATATATATATATATATATAAATAAATGTAAATCCAAAATAAAATAATAAAAAAATAATCATAATAAAGTAATACAGATAGAAATAAGAAAGAGTATATTACATATATTATTTAAATAACTTTATGTTTTTTGTTTGTATAGATTGCTAACTAATTTATGAAATTATGTAATAAGAGAACATTTTGTCCATTGTTGTAAATGGTTGTGTTATTTAAAGTAAAATAAAGATATATATTTTTTTAAATGGCAGTCCTTTTTATTATTATATATGCCATAACATTAGTTTGTAAAACTAACATAATATGTATGTACATTTTCAGTATATTAATAAAACTGACATACATACACCTACAATAAACTTTTAGGCATGAGACATCATTGCGAAGTATGAAAATGTAAGAAAATGGATGCAATATAAACCCAATCATATTTAATAGTCAAAATTGATCTGACTAAAGCAAACATTTAACAATAAAATCAAAATATACTTTTTAAGCCTGTTTGGTCACGCGAGGGACTTGACACAGAAATATTTCACTTTAAACTTCTAACGCATTTTGAAAGGACCAACTGAACGCCAGAGAATGACATTTTCTCCTTTATTAGCGCTGATCTGAAGGGCCTGATGGGTGAAGGCTGTTCCATCGAGGTGGCTCATGCATGCAGGCTGTTAGATCAGTAATAAATGAGAGGAGAGAAGAAAAGAAGATAATTTCACACATTCAGAAAAGGCCTAAAATGAAGTCAAGGAAAACAAAGGGGAGTTTAACTGCAAATACAGCAAGTGACCACGTTAGAAAAATATACATTATGAGTTACGTATGTTAGTAAATACCGCACTGACTTGAGGTTATGACACCGTGAGAGCAATACACCAACACGGCCCAACAAAACCAGATCTAACCCAGTCCCACCACACACAAAACTGTGACACAAATGCTCTCTCGCACAGAAAGCCGAAGTTTTCCCACTGTGAGCTGCATAGTGAGAGTGAGCGACAGTGTGGCCGCAATCTCAGCAAAAACCGAGGAATGTGGGTAATTACTGTTAACTAGCCAAGCACTTGTTAGACACAGCAATGGCCGCACACCCCACGTTTCAGAGCGTGTGACGTTAGCCAGGGGTTTGTTGTGGGTCCAATTCTGCAAAAGCAGACAGTGAGGTTTGTGCCTTTGAGTTTATTACAAATCTATGCAAAAAAAAGACAAAAAGAGCGAAAAAGAGAGACAGAGAGTTTGTTCGTCATTTTATGAGTGTATTATTTAAGAAACACAGTCTGATGTGCCAAACCTTAGTGACGCACAGAGAGACAAACACAAAACCGAGAGCATAAAATTATATCAAAAGAAAATCAGCGTAAAAAAATACGACATGATCTCACACACACATGCAAATTCTCCTTTCCACAACAGAGACCTTATGTGAAAGGGCATGAGATGGGAGATCGCCGGGAACAGACACAATGGCGTCATGATGGCTGGAGTGCCACCTTCTGGACACACTGTTTATTTAAGTACTAGTGCTGCTGTGTTTTGTAATGTGGTCTGATAAATGCTCCCCATAGACCTGATAAAATCATGGAGGCTGATAATTTGGGCTATGAAAAAATATGTTGCCCCGCAAAACTGATAAATATAAACCCTCTCTTAATGTAGAGGTCATAATGTACAGTTTTCATGTTCTGTGTTTTGATTTATTGAATGGTAGCTGCTTCATCCTATTTTTAGTGTTGTGTTTTTTACTTTTAATAGAGTGACTTTGGATGTTTTTGCCAAATTAATTGATCTTGGACTTTTAAAACTTTTTTGCCAAAATAAAATAAATGATCCCCAAATTTGCCATCCCAAAACGTTTTAAAGAGATATAGTTCATTCTAAAATTGAATTTGCTCTTGTCTGTACAAATGCAATAAACAGGCACTGAAAAGAAAATAAGAAATTGGGAATAATTAAATTTATAACGACATTCATGTTGGCCATTTCTCCACAACATGCTATTTTATGATTTCCAAGGACTTGGAATAAAGTTGCCCTAAAGTGCCCAATTTTTTATTTGATCACCTTTGTGCTTTTTTAGTCCTTATTCACTCTCATTATACTGAAAAAAGTGACCAGATTAATCTAAAAAATAAATAAATACATTTATCCACAGGGGGAAAAAAATTCATAAGGGTTCGGAATTGCAAAGGCTGAGTGAATAAATGTTTTTATCTTTTTGAGTGAAGTATTTCTTTAAATCTCAAAGACATTTTGGCCTTTTTTTGCATTATGATTTTTTTTCCCAGAAAGTTGTGTTACAAGTCTCCAAAGTATATTATCTGAGGAAAATGGTAAATCCTTACCGCTAAGATGTTAAGGAAGGATTAGATCACAGTCTAGTCCAAGGGCCTGAGAACATACACCCATTCACTTTTTTATAGCCTAGTCCACACGCAGGCTCTTTAAAATCTTGTCTGCACTACAGACGCCAATCAGTAAACATACATCCAGCAAACCTTTAATGCCTGAGGAGTTTCCCCACTCACACACACAAGTTGTGCATATTAAACATGTGCTTGTCCAGGGCAGTTTCTAAGCTCTTTATGGCCTTTTATCTACATGAAAGGCCCTGGACTGGGAGAGCCAACATTACGGCTCCATCAAAGTGAAAGCTACTGACAGCGCTGTCCTCCATAACGGCTCAGGCCATTAAAGGCCCTGCCACAGAGCCTTCCCAGATAATCTGTATAATATAACAGGAGTGTGTTTGTTTTTCTGGAAAATTGATGGTTTCTTTGTCTCAATTATTTCTACAAGAAATTATTCTGCTATTCTGACACTAAGGTAAACAAATACAAACCTATATTAAATTCTTAATGTGCATTAAAAGGAATTAAATTACCATATAAAAAAAAAACTGACAACATTTCAACTAGAGTTTGTGTTGCAATATCTAACTTATCTGTGAGTAGAGCATTAGCCATAAGAACAAGCTTCTATAAGTACAGGAAACTAAAATTAATACAAAATAAAAACTGACAATCTGAGACATGTTCAGCACATCGGTGAACCTACTGACCCCAATAAAAGCCTTAGTGAGAACACAGTTCAATCATTAAACCACACATACCACAGAAATTTAAACAATGAGATCCTGTCAATCAAACTGAAAGACTGTTACGTAGGTCATAATAAGGTTGTTTCCAGGTCGGTCATACCTCCTGACACCGGAGCATCCATGAACACTGCTCCCATCTTCTCAGCAGCAACGGCCATCTCTTTGGACACTGCAGGGTCGATGGTGCTGGAGTCAATCAGAAGTGTGCCTTTTTTTACCTTCCTTAAAGAAGAGTGCAAAATCAAACAGAATTTTTTTAAATATCATCATAACAAGAAGCCCAGGAATATTTCAATGAGCCTAACCTGTTGCGAACTCCAAATTAGACATGTTACTATGGCCTTTGATTCATATACATTTGAATGCTCATGCTTCTTTGATGTTTGTTAACGGTAACATGCCATGCAGGTAAACAATAAAACATTTAAAATTGCTGTATAATATACAACATACTGTATATGTATTTATACAATGATAATTTAATCTCATTTGGAATAAATTAAGAATGCACTATATACTACCAATCAAAAGTTTGAGGTCTATATATTTTATTTAATTACATTTTTGAAAGAAGCCACTTATGATCAGGTTTGCATTTATTTGTTAAAAAATACAGTAAAAACAGCAATACTGTGAACTATTATTATACTTTAATAAACTGTTTTCCATTTTATTATATGTTAAAATGTAATTCATTAATGTGCTGGCAAAGCTGAATTTTCAGCATTTTCATTTCTCCAGTCTTTAGTCTCAAATAATCCTTCAAATCAAATCAAATCACTTTTATTGTCACATCACCACAGCACATGTGCCTTGGTGAGTGAAATTCTTGAGAGCGTACTCCAGACAGTGCAGAAACAATTTACATATAGACAGTACATACTTACAGACGAAAATATGCAAAATACACATTCATATACTCAGTACACACAGTGTACTATTAGACATACTTACAGTTGTCAATACACGTTATACACCGTATGTAAACATTCTAAATTATGTACACATATAACACACAATAATATGCGAAGGCGCAACAGATTATACATAAGCCTGGATACGCAATGTCATGGGTGTGCGTTGGATGGTATCCAGTGGTAGCAGATAGATTGTTGTGTTTTTGCAGTGTGTGTGTGTAGTCCAGTTGAACTGTGTTAAAGTGCAGTGCATGGCATATTGTAAAGTGGGAGTGTGCTGTAGGGTGTATTAATTTTTGCTGTTCATTAGCCTGATAGCCTGAGGGGAAAAGCTATCCCTCAGTCGGCTAGTGCGGGATCGGATGCTGCGGAGACGTCTTCCTGAGGCAGCAGAGAGAACAGACTGTGGGACGGGTGGCTGGAGTCATTGATGATCCTCCGGGCTTTCCTTGTACACCCGCCTGGTGTAGATGTCCTGGAGGGAGGGAAGCTCACCTCCAACAATGTGGCGGCAGTTCACACGACCTTTGCAGAGCTTGCGGTTGCCAGCGGTGCTGTTTCCAAACCAGGCGGTGATGCAGCCGGTCGGGATGCTCTCCCAGTGCAGGTGTAGAAGGATCTGAGGATGCTGGGCTCGTTCCAAACTTCCTCAGCCGTCTCAGGAAGAAGAGGCTGATGAGTGCCTTCTTCAGCACTGCATCTGTGTGAGCAGACCATGTGAGATCCTCAGTGATGTGAACACAGAGGAACTTAAAGCTGTTCTCACACTGCCCGCAGGGTCTTGTCGATGGTGAGGGTGTGGTTCTCTGCTCTGTCTCCTGAAATCCACCACCAGCATCCGTTCTTCTGTCGAAGTTGAGTGAGAGGTGGTTCTCCTGACACCATTTAGTCAGGGTACTCACCTCCTCTCTGTAGGCCGTCTCATCGTTGTCAGTGATCAGGCCTATCACCATTGTGTCATCAGCAAATTTGACTATGACGTTGGAGCTGTGTGTAGCTGTACAGTCATGTGTGTACTAGGCTTGCCGCGATAAATGGTGACGGAACGGTTAAGCCTCAACAACGTTACGTCACCCGCCCACCACGGCACCGTCCCCCACTGTCGTTTAGATTTTTTTTATAGTAATAAAAATGATTTAGTTCAGTTAGAGGACACTACAATTAAAACTGAATGCGGCTGCAGCGCACCGAACGAACGACAGTCGTGCATCACAGCAGTCTAGGTCTGCATTGCCGCGGCTGTCCCGACCAGATTTCTTGCGCCGTGGGATTCATTTCCCCAATACAACGCGGTAACGGTCGGTAACTCTGGTGCAATTTGAACTGGAGCAGGCAGTCTAACTAACAATATCCCGTTCCGGACATCCTTTCAGAACAGCATATTTGCGCTTTAGCCTGCACTCGGTCTGAGCACAGCATGTGCAACGATGCTCAGAGCAGGCTAGCAGATATAATATGCGGCTCTCAAACAGAACAGGCAGGTTGTGATGAGTGACAGAGCAGAATAAGGATGAAGCAAAGTGTGGATGCCATGTCCTTGAAGGAGTTTCCACTCGTCTTTCCTTTTTTTGTATTATGCATATCCTATCATTTTAAATGACAGACTGTGTCGAATTTATTTATTTTTCTCTGCTGCACTTTTCACTGTGGTAACAGCAAGATGATAAATTAATTTAGTATTTTGACAAGACTAATAAAATAGCTATTAGGCTAAACCTACATTTTTTTCCTATTGTGTTGTAGGTTGAATGTTAGCATAAACGAATTGTATCCTGACAAAACGAATAAAAATAAGGAATACAATTTTTGTATAACTTTTTTCTCTCTCTGTGACACTTTATTCCGTGTTGGCAGCAAAATTTTATTGACATTTTTCTGTCAATAAATTCAAGACTCTTGACAAGACGAATAAAATAAATAAAATTTTGTGCAGACTAAACTTTTATTTGTTGGCCTATCTCTCTGTTTTTCTTTCAGCAGAAATGTGAACAAACAGTGAATATATCGCGGGAGCGGGTGGGTGCAGAATAAAACCTAAAAAATCAGTCCCGCGCAGACCACTACATCACAGATCAGATTTAATTTATCACGTGAAGAGAGATGACTGACAAGAAGAGTGAGGTGACACAGACAAGATGATGGTGGAAGAGTTCAAAACGAAATGTAAAAGCGCCCGTTTTAAGCTATGCGACTTCTGAGTCTGACATTAATCTAAGTCAGGGAAAAACTCACCGAGATCATACCAAGAGAAAAGTAAATAAATGATCAAATGCATATTAAATAAATAATTAAAAAGGCTTGTTGTGATGTATCTTTATGTTGCATTAATTTAATAATAATAAATAAAATAGTGTTTTATTATTATTCACTATTCACAACGCCATCAGTAGTTCCTCTGTAAGAACAAGCTGTTTGGAACGTCTGATGCCCGTATGCACATAAACACCACTGATCCTCACAAACTTCTCCACCCACGCAAGCGCATTCCCGTTACAAAACACTCGCTGTATTCAACTACATGAATATACTGAGCTGTATTCAAGCAGAAATATGAGTGAGCCGAGAGCGCACATACACATTTCGTTTGCACATCATTTATAACGGACATAACGCGCGCCTAATGCACAATCATGTATGTTACTGTAATCAGCTTTACCTTGATTACAATAGTCGTCCATCAAAACTTGTGGCTACTAGTGTGACACTGGTTTCTTTTATTCAGCCGAGAGCTGTAGTTAGCATATAATGCTCATACAGAGTTTTTGAGCCACCCATCGTTCAGTCTGTATTACACATGATGAGAAATGTTTTGCTGCTCTGAAACACAGAATACGTAGAGAGATGTTACTGTTATTTTTTATAGGCTATATATTTTTTTTACATTACTTAAAATGCGAGTCATAGTATTAGTAGTTTTATCTCTCGCCCCCCTGGTTGAGAACTGACCTAAAGCGCGATCTTCCAGCATTGCCTTCGCGAGCGATCTATTAGGCATCCCTGATCTAAGTGATAATGTTTTAAAAAAAAACATTCGTTTCTCATTTATTTGGTTCCACAGTATTTGCTGATTTTTATTTTATTTAAACAACTGCTTGATGCCGAATTGCTGCTGATATGAAAGTCAAAGTAAAATGCGCACAGGCTTACAGGGTATTTAAAACCTAAGGAAAGCAAAGAAAAGAGGGAAAACTCAAACGACCCCCCACCACGGTGATACCGGTATAACAAGACGTCGATTAACCGGTGGGAAAATTTTCTCACCCTCACAACCCTAGTGTGTACAGGGAGTACAGGAGTGGGCTGAGGATGCAGCCCTGAGGAGCACCAGTGTTGAGGGCGACAGGGGAGATGACGTATTGTTGCCTATTCTGACCACCTGACTTCTGCCTGCCAGGAAGTCCAGGATCCAGCTGCACAGAGATCTGTTTAGTCCCAGAGTCTGGAGCTTTGCAACCATGTGGCAGGTAACTGGTGTTAAATGCTGAACTATAGTCCACGAACAGCATTCTCACATAGGTTTCTTATTTTCCAGGTGGGAGAGAGCAGTGTGCAGGGTGAAGGCAATAGCATCGTCTGTGGAACGGTTGCTGCGAATATGCAAATTGTAGTGGGTCCAGTGAAGCAGCAGCACAGAGCAGATGTAGTCTCTGACGAGCTTCTCAAACACTTGCTGAAGAATGGGGGTCAGAGCAACTGGCCTCCAGTCCATTCAAGCATGTGATTTTATTTTTATTTGGTATGGGCACTGTGGCGAGTGGGGCGGGCCGAGAGCCGTGGGAATGGAGCGAGGCCGGTGAGTAAATGGTAATGAAGACACCTGCTCCACTCACTGGTCTCGACCCACGGAGGAGCTACGGAAGGAATAAAAGGAGAGAGTGACACAGTGGAAGACGAGAGAGGACCAGGCCTGAGTGTTAGTTTATGTTGTGTGCGGCAGTCCGTCCCGTGAGGGGCTGCCGCTTTTTGTTGTGTTTGTTTATTTTATCATTAAATGTCTTTGAATGTTCGCCGGTTCCAGCCTCCTTCCTTCCCGTATATACGAACCTTGTTACACTGGTGCCGAAAACCCGGAGGAAGGAGAGACACGCTGTCAAAGAGCCCTCCCTGCTGAGGGGAATCGCGGTGCTGAGGAGTTTCGGCGCAGCAGGAAGAAGCGGAGACCGCCAGTGCTGCCCTAGGCGGTGGTGCTGGAGCAAAAGAAAAACAGTGGGACGGAAGACTCGCTGGCCATTATCCTGGTATGCTTGCTTCCTGGTCGCAGCTGACGGCTGCTCGAGCCGACGGAGCAGGGCCCGGGTAGGACGGTACTGCAGGAGTCGCCCCGTTCACCTGGAGGCGGCCGAACCTGCTGCCATCCACCATGCTTGGGGAGGAGCAGGGAACGGGGGGATTCGCTGCCGGCTGCCCTCGACCGGAGGAGCATCGCCGTCTGCCAGGAGGCGGAGGACATCGGCCGTCCACCAAAGAGGTCCAGTACCATCGCATGGCACCGCAGTGAGCCGCTCAGCGGAGTGAGGACCGAGCGACAGTGTGTCCGGGACCGGACCGAGATGTTTTTTTTTTTCTTCTCTCCCCCTCTCTCTTCTTTGTCATCCTCATCCTTTCCGTCTCCTTTTCTCTCGCCTCGTCGTCCGTAACCCCCAGATCGCCGCGGCCGCCGCCCTAACGGGCTCCCACCGGGAGAGGGGGAGGATTAGAGCGCAGTCTCGTGAGTACCCCCCGCCCTGCGGGGGCGGTGGGGGTATGTGGCGTGGTGGGGCGGGGCCGAGAGCCGTGAGGGAACGAGCGATGCCGGTGGAGTAAATGGTAATGAATAGACACCTGCGCCACTCACCGTTCTCGAGTCCCACGGAGCCCACACTGCTATAGAGCTATGGAAGGAATAAAAGGCAGGAGTGACGACAGTGGAAGACGAGAGAGGACAGGCCTGGAGTTTTAGTTTATGTTTTTGTGTGCGGCAGTCGTCCGTGAGGGGCTGCCGTTTTCTGTTGTGTTTGTTTATTTTTATCATTAAATGTCTTTGAATTGTTCGCCGGTTCCCGCCTCCTTCCTTCCCGTATATACGAACCTTGTTACTTACAATTGTATATCTATCTATCTATCTATCTATCTATCTATCTATCTATCTATCGATTATCTATCTATCTACTATCTATCTATCTATCTATCTATCTATTATCTATCTATCTATCTATCTATCTTACTATCTATCTATCTATCTATCGATCTCTCTATCATCTATATATATATATATATATATATAATCCTCTGAATCAATCTCAGCTCATATATTTTATTTTACTCAAGGAACACATTAATTAAACACAATTTGGAATTTACAATCGTTTACATTTTTGCTTATATTCAGTTGTGTCCTTCTTTGTTTAATAATTATTACACAAATACTATTACAAAACTGTAGTTTTCACTGTTATTTAATTTACTATTAAAGGTGCCATATAATGATTTTACCTAGGCATACTTGAATAATGAGAGTTCTGTACATGAAAATGACATACCATGAGCCTCAAACATCATTGTTTCTTCCTTCTTATGTAAATCTTGTGAATAAAAAATACTACTGAAAAACAGGCGAATCGAGTAGCATCGGCCTGCAAAACCGGAGGCTGCATTTTCAGGAAAGCGGTCCTAGGACCGCATTTCTAGGACTCTAGGTTTTTAGTCACAAAGCCACCTACCGAATTAGAGGACCAGCGAAGATGGATAACAATCAGATCAGAGTGTGAGTATCAAATGTGAATACATTTTTATTTGGTTAACATTAAAAACAAATGTGATGCCTTTCCTTGGAAAGTTAACGTAGCCGAAGTGATCGTAATTTGCTAAATAGTCTTGAATGCATAGCCATCATATATTAGCTTCTAATGCTGTAAAATTATTTGTTAGCACATTCATTTATGGAAACTGTTGCATGATAAGCATGTGTTGACTTATTGACCGCACAATAAACTAGCACATTCGTTGTGAAAGCTTGTTAATTACTCATTGTTTTTAATTAAGTTAGTTAAAATAATCTTAATGTTTTAACTGTCACGTGCTCACAGTCAGGCTGTTTAACGTTACCCCACAATACATGTTATGAGTACGTCTCTTCAATTTGACATGGGATTATTATGTTTGTTGTGACATATGACATTTTAACAGTCGGACATCATAATAATTGACTATTAAAATAAATTTCATATACAAGACATGTGACCGAGAAGACAGCAGCTTTGATCTATCAGTCATGTTTCATGTATCACTAATCTTACCTTATTTTTTGTTGATTATGGGGCTTGCCACGCCAGATCTGTGGAAATGACTGTGGGATTTTTATGCTTATGGTAAAGAGTCTTTTGTGTGTGTGTGTGGTGTGTGTGTGTGTGTGTGTGTGTGTGGGAGTGTTGTGTGTGTGTGTGGTGTGTGTGTGTTGTGTCTGTGGTGTGTGTGTCTGTGTGGTGGGTGGTGTGTGTGTGTGTGTGTGTGTGTTGTGTGTGTGTGTGTGGTGTGTGTACCAGGGCCTTTGTTAAAAATATTGTCAACTATGCGGCCCATTTATTGGCAGTCACAGGCCAATACAAATCCTGTCTGTGATTGGTCGCCTACCTGCCTCTTTAAATACATACCTGCCTACCTGCACACAATCGGTCCAATCTGGACATACCTGTCCATTTGTTTTGGAGGTTTGGCTTTGAAATAAGCCCTAAATGTAGGTGGTGGAATATTTTCAGTTGATTGCTTTCAAAATCTACCTTAGTCTTACTCGTTTCTCCAATTCTGCATATTCTAGCTTTAAAGTCAGTTGTTCCTTTCACTAACAACTATCACACAATACACTTAAAAATTCTATTACCACTAAATAATTGTAATAATTGTGGCAAAATTATTTTGCCCATAGGACATACTCAACAGGAAGACTTCAACGCGGTATCCTCCGAAGTCCTTTCGCCAGGTGCCAGTCTACCTTGACAGTGAAGAACAACCGGACAACCTTTTGCTTTTCTGAAGTCAGTACTACATAAAACACCTACGCAACTGAGCTTCACGGATGAAGTGCAGTTAATCTGTGGTGTTCTTTTTCCAGAGGTATGCATAACATATGTGCATGTTTCTGCTCTTACAAACCCTACTGTATATTATACCTTATGCTACTTATGTATAGACCTGTGTATATTTAAATTAACAATTTTCTTTTGATAGGCCATCGTATATGGCCTGGCAGGGCTTCAGAATTTGTCTCTGCAGGATGCTGAGCAGGTTTTCCTCTCTGGTCCTGATTATCATCACAGGTAAGAGTATAAAATTGAATAGTTTTTACACAATGTCCAATGTATCCTTTTTTTAAGCGTTAACGGTATTTCTGTTAACCTAGCAGTAATTATGTTCTCCATTTACTATTTCTGTGAAGTGGAAGAATTGAATAGGGTGATAGAGAAAGAATTGAGAAAAGAGGGGAGGGCATCCAGGTGGTAGGTACTGCTGCATACATCACAATGTGTGCTTTAAATATTTAATGGTCAGGAAAAGTCATGTCAATAATATGATATTTCTATTCAGATTTCTTGCTTCTCTCTCTATAATTTTTTTCTCAGTTCAGATGGGATTTATTGACATGAATGTTTCAAGAACCTTTGTTCCCACAACATCAAAATATTGCTTTTTCTAAATCTTTGAACAGTATGCAATAATAGTATATTATGAACATTGATATACTTATTTTTGTATCGTATATGTGTGCGCTCTGTGGTAACTAAGATATTTAAAATATGACATTCAAAATTAGAGAGCAGAACATGTTCAACTAAGTGTTTCTTATTTAATTCACTTCTCTCTCTTAGGTGTCAGTGAAGACGTTGTTCATGAAGTTCTTTCTATGTGGTTCACGTCATGGACAAATTTGTTTTTGTGTTTTCAAGTTCAACTGTTGTAATATATTATTTTATAATATATACACAATCTTAAATCTACCCCCTGAGTCATGCTTGTGTCTTCTCTCTGTAATTGAAAATGTGGTTGATGACTGAAAAGACTATACCATGATTCCTTGTTTATTTTACTTGAGTTATTATTATTATGCTACTTAGACCCAGTAATTACTCAACATGCATAGGGACCAGGTTTAATTGCAATAAAGAAATTAGTATTTTGGTGTAATAAAACTTTTAAAACTCTAATGTAGTTAAAATTGTGTGGAAATACTGCCTTGGTGGCACTTTTTTCGGTCCTCCAAAACTAGGGTCCTGGAAATGCGTTCCTGGGACTGCGGTTCTCCGACTCGGTAGGTGGCGCTGTCACAAAAAACTATGGTCCTAGAAATGTGGTCCTGGAAGTGCGTCCTCCGGTACTGCAGATTGATAATATTCGGCTAGTCAGAACATAACACCAACCATCAGAGTGGAAAGAGTACAAAAATATTCACTCAAGTAAAAGTACCATTACATTACTGAAATTTTACTTAAGTACAAGTAAAAGTACCAGTCTAAAAATATACTCAAGTAAAAGTAAAAATAGCTCATATAAAATGTACTCAGAGAAAAAAAGTACTTAGTTACATTTTAACAATGGGAGGGAGGAAAAAAAGGGATAGACCAAAGGTTGTCAAACTCAGTTCCTGAGGGCCACAGCCCTACACAGTGTAGATATTAACCCTAATTAAACACATCTGATACAGCTAAACTAATCATTTAGGCTTATTTGAAAACTACATGGTGTGTGTGTTGAAGCAGGGTTGGAACTAAACTCTTTAGCGTGTGGCCCTCCAGGAACTGAGTTTGACACACCCTGGGATATGGGCCTATAAATCTCAAACTAGGTGTTTTTAATTAAAGGAATCAGTTATTTAGAATAATAAGACATTTAGGCTGTTACCAGGAAATTAAATCAGTATCGACAAAACTAATCTTTGCAATGCAGAGGAAAACGCAGACCGCTTCATCTGAAGTGGCATAGATGTATTTACACACTGACATGAATGCATTTAGCCTGCAGTTACAAATGCCAGAAATAATGTTTTCATAAATAAGACATAAAATGTGACCCCTGAACCACAAAACCATAAGGGTCCATTTTCCTAAATTGCGATTTATACATCATATGAAAGCTGAATAAATAATAATTCCATTGATGTATGGTTTGTTATGATCGGACAATATTTAACCCCTTTCGCACGAGAGTTTAAAATATTCTAGCTGAGCCCCCAGTGAGTTTTTTTAGGCGACCGTTATTTTAGAACGTATCGCCTTATTGTTTCCATGGCAACGTGTCATGCTTGTCATGTGACACAACGCAGCAGCCACATAGCTCTGTATGACATGTGGATCACTTTTTTATTTCATTATCTTTTTATTTAAAATATTCACAAACATGCTCACTATATTATGAAATATCTGATATCCGATTCTGAAATATGTGCAAGTAAATGTATTTGGTAGTTTAAAACACTTTTATAATGACCGTGTTAGTTGATCTATACCGGCTGATGGCGCCGCCATGTTAGTTTGCGCTGAATCCTAGTTGTGGAAAAACAACACGTAAATGAATCCTCTCCTCTCGAAACACGTTAAAGTAAGTCTCTGGTAAACTGGGAGAAGAGCAGAGTAAACTTTATAGTTACATACACAACAATCTGTATATGATATCAATAAAACATGTCGTCAGATTATATTTGTAATGATCATTATTGACGTTTCCATAGAAATCAGCATGTATTTTACAAACTATAAATGTATGGTTTTGCTTGTACTTATGCATGTTTAAATGTCTGAAGCCTAAAATAAGCATTATATGGTTGAAAACACTGAGTGGTTGTGATAATATGACAAGCGCTCAGCGTGTCCGATCTGGCTCAGCGCCAAAAAAGCAGATTTGAATTTGGCAGTTTGATGACGTGATGCACTGATTATTCTAATCACACCATGGTGATCGTACGCTTCTGGGACCAGCTAAGACTGATCACACCGGTGTGATCGTACGCGTCAAAGGGTTAAAAATCTGGAATCTGAGGGTGCAAAAAATCCACAAATTGAGAAAATATCCTTTAAAGTTGTTCAAATTAAGCTCTTAGTTTTGATAGTATTTATAGTAGGAAATTTACAAAATATATTAATGGAACATGATCTTTACTTAATATGCTAATGATTTTTGGCATAAAAAAAAATGTATAATTTTGACCCATACAATGTATTGTTTGCTATTATTACAAATATACACTCGCGACTTAAGACTGGTTTTGTGCTCCAGCCAGGGTCACAAATGTTAAATAGTCATTTGAAATACAAAAATCAAAAGATACTTTAAAATGTTAAATTAGAACCACCAGTAGGTGTCAGCAAGTCACTGATAAGAGAGTCATTGCGATTGAACAGAATCATTTAAACGGTTAATTCAAGGAATGAAACACCGTCATTGCTCAGAGTCAGAGACGCAAAACTGTGCTATGGTGGCTGTGTTTGTATAATTTTGTTTGTCGAAATAGAGCAAACACAGGTAATATGGTGTCTAAAAACGCAAGTCTCTTAATTAACTTCTTGTTTTTTGAACTGTTGTAAAAAGCAAACCTACAGCCTATGTAATCATGGTGCTTTTTTGAGAAAAACGGCATTCTTCTGTGATGTTGACTTACTATATTAAATTATATAAATATATACATTCTGCTTCTATATCTTCAGTTTTGTGATCATTTCCTAAACGCATTTAAAGACTGAATCACGCAGTGAAAGAAAGCAGTCCAGATGCACGCGGATTAGTCTAATCTAACGTTACTAGATTTCACGGCACACTGTTTTAGAGTGATTTTGTTTGGTTTTGGCAAAATACTGATAATGTCAAATCGCACATCGTTAAAACAACAATTACTATATTATCTCAGATGATATTGCACACCCTGCACCACTGTCTTTTTGGCTCATTTGTGCAAAACCTTTTGTTTAAACTGTTAAAGCTTCATTGTAACCACCATGCAACATGCAAGTATTTACCTTATCTCCACATGCATGCGAAGGGTGATGTCGAGATGTTTATAAGCTGCTAGTTCGTCTCCCAGGCAAACAACAGCTAACACTGCATAATAGAGCATGAATATGGCCAGGGGTTCACTTAATTTCCTTCGAGTTCAACTTCAGCAGAGTACGACGGGGTTTGGTTTTCAGCTGGGTCTGCATCATTAACGCCTGTCTTGTTCGTCTGCATCTTTCTTGTGATTTTTAGCGCCAGTTTCTTCTTCTGCCCATTATTTGCTGCAGTTGTTTCCACGGAGCGATTTTTTTTTACTCAGTAACGAATGTGTTTTAAAATGTAGCGAAGTACAATACTTCACACAAAATATACTTAAGTAAAAGTAAAATTACAGATTAAAAAAATTACTTAAAAAAGTACAAGTACACAAAAAAAGCTACTCAATTACAGTAACGCGAGTAAATGTAATTCGTTACTTTCCACCTCTGCCAACCATAGAATATCATATAGAGACTAGATACCCTATTGGCCGCTGGGCGCCGAGAAATACGGCCGCCATCTTGAACCGGTCGTACTCCTAGTTTCGTTGCGTAGCAGCAGTTAAGATGCCAGAGCACTGTGGAGCATTTTCTTGTTCTAATCGGCGAACCATCGCAAATAGGGTCAAGGGGATTACTTTTCACAAGTAAGTTTCAACATTTACCGCACTATTGGTTGTATTTTGTGAATAGAATACTACCAGATAAATGAGAAGGAGCAAGGATCTTTGACATTACTACTGGAATCGTAGTCAGCTAACGTTAGCTAGGCTATGTTTACTGCACCGGCATGGAGAGGTGGGGTAAAGTAATAATTACAAGAACGTCTCGGTTATCAGATACAAGCATTCAACGGCCATGTACGTTAGTATAAATATATATTGGTAATTTCATTTGTGTTTGTGCACGTGATTTCAGGAAGCAATGTAATACACACATGACGACGATACGCAAATCGAGTTGACGCTCCCACTTCTGCTAGTTTTATTGAGATATCTTATCCCGTGTGAATTGGCCATTAATATTACAGAGGTCCTGTGGTAAAATTACATTATTACACTCCATCTACCCATGAAAATTAATCCCGTCCGAATAGGGCTTTAGATTAAAATCGACACAATAATTCTATGTAGATTTTTTATTATTATTATTGGTATATTAACATTGGCCAGTGAATTTTACACAAGTGTCATAGACTGTATTATCAGTGTTGGGCAGTCACTACTTGTACTTAGCTAGAAACTGTATTTTGTTGTTAGCCTCTCTATTTACTGAATCAAGTAATCTTTCAGTAGCTTAATTCATTTATTTCAAATAGGAGTTTTGTTGAAGAAAGGTTCTAAGAAATGTGAAACTGTGTCCCTGTCTGCTGTGGAGATGTCCTCTGCTGAAACTGCTGAAGAGCACCCATCTCCATTCGCCAACATTCCGGCCCTTGTGTGTGACCACAGTTATCTTCCCACTCGGTTTGGAGGTCTGGTGGAAAATGCTCTGGTCTACATAGCAGGGTTTGTAGTCCGGCAGATTCTTCGAAAGCTGTCCTGTGATGTGTGCCGTACAAGCTTGGTCAGAGATGCTAGACCAGCTTCATTTGACAAGAACTACCACCTTCTAACCCTGAAAAACAACGGTGGCCTAGTGATTCCATCACAGGGCACAGTGAAGGTTTGATCCTATTATCTTGTTTTTTTTATCTTTGTATATTATGGGTACTTTGTTCTTATTTTCTCTGTTCTGTAAAGTGTATTTGAGTATTGTGTAAAGCGCTTTATAAATATGTCTTATTTTTATTATTATTATAAGGTGCTGAGAGCTGCAGAGAGGGTGATCCGCCGAGCTTCAACAATACAAGCTCCTAAGGTGTCAACAGTCACGCACATTGTGCGGGAGGAGATTGGAACAGAGGATGTTTTCCTTCTTGGGGAGCACATTGAGGAGACCCAGTTTGGCATCGACAACCATCAGTCTGACTTGTTGTCATTGGTTGTGTCTGTGTTTTTAAAGATAAGGCTCCACCATGTTGCCAAACTCGCCTCTCTTGAACTACAGAAAGGGAGCACGAGAAAGAAGCTCTGCAAAACAGTCCTCTTTCAGGGGTTTTAGTGTGTTTGTGTTTGTGTGTGAGAGCGAGTGTGTGTGTGTGAGAGCGAGTGTGTGTGTGAGAGCGAGTGTGTGTGTGTGTGAGCGAGTGTGTGTGTGTGTGAGAGCGAGTGTGTGTGGGTGGTGGTGTGTGTGTGTGTGTGTGTGTGTGTGTGTGTGTGTGTGTGTGTGTGGTGAGTGTGTGGTGTGTGTGTGTTTGTGTGTGTGTGTGTGTGTGGTGTGTGTGTGTTGGTGTGTGTGTGTGTGTGTGTTGGTGTGTGAGTGTGAGCGAGTGTGTTGTGAAGCGAGTGTTGTGTGAGTGTGATCGTGTGTGTGTGTGTGATGAGGTGTGTGTGTGTGTGTGTGTGTGTGTGAAAGCGAGTGTGTGTGTGTGTGAGAGCGTGTGTGTGAGAGTGAGTGTGTGTGTGAGAGAGAGTGTGTGAGGGAGAGATAGTGTGTGTTTGTGTGAGACAAATCATAATAAATTGTTTCTTAAACTTATTAAAATACCTTACTTTACTGTAACTATCTGTTTTGCTTCTTTATCATATTTATAGTGTGTGATTTATAAAATACCTTATATCCTACATCACATATTTTGATTTTGGACGTCTGGTCACTTTATATCTCATATCAGAATGTTATATTACTGTTAAGTATATTAAATGAATATTAATTCCTGCTATGAATATTAAAAATATGCCGAACCATGTGTCCTGTATCATAGCTACATATATGACCTTTGCAGAAAAAAACCCGCGTAAAAAATCAGTTCGGTTTTAAGTGAGGTATGATTAATTAAATGCGCTGACAGCTCATTGCACCAGCCAAACACATTACAGTGAATGGAGCGGGTGACCGTTTTAAGACGGCGGCCCCACCGCTCGTCAGCGCCAATAGGCAGAAGCTGTCGATAGGGCGTCTACTAATATGATGTCCTATGAAACACCAACTGTTACGTAAGAGTGGGGATCATTAATATGCACGCACCCAACATTTGCATATGTTCTAGTCCAGCCGGACGTGCGCATCATCAGAAGTCTGCAGCTATTGTAGAAACAAGCGAGGACAACAACGAAAATGGCAGATCATGGATATAAATGTTTTGTTCCAGGTTGTGCAGGGGATGTGAGCACTTTACATACCCTTCCCACAGAAAAGAAGTGTCAACAGGCATGGTTGATGTTTATCTATAACCGGATACCGCAGCAGTTCAATTCAAAGTTGTTAGTTTGCTCTGCCCATTTCACCACTGACAGTTTTTCGAACCTGGGACAATATCAAGCAGGCTTCGCTCAGCGTTTGATACTGAAGAAGGGGGCAATTCCAACTATATTGCCATTACAACCGCTACCGCAAGCAGTAAGTAGTTATTGTATCCACTTCTTGACTGTTGAAGCCATTTCTGTTTAAATGGAAAGTTTCGTAGTGAGCTAAGTTGACAACATTAACGATAATTTACCCTGTCTGGGTTGTCTAGATCGAATGTTAAGTTGTTAACCTTGGCTAACTAGCATAGATAACTATATAGTATGACGACCTATTTACGCTGAGGTTAATAATAATTATTGCCTGTGTAGTCATAATAAGTCTTACTGTGTAGTCATATACATCTACACAATACAACTGGATATATATCTGTCAATCCCTTTTGTCGGGTAGAATTATAATGTAGCCTATATTTCATCAACAACACAACTCGGGAGGTAACTAGTTTACTTTGGTTGCTTACAGATAGCTCACTCGCTCCTTCTAGCTAACGTGACCTTCTCCACCATAAGTAGAAACGATTGTCATATGACAAGGCATGTACTCAATTTGTTAAAATATTTTATGTTTGAGAACTTAAGTATGATTGTTTTGCACGCTTATATTTCAGAGTACATCACAGCTCCTGCGTACAAATGATGTAGGTTGTCAGACAGATGGTCCTATTGTTTTATCTAAGGCAACACAACTGTCTTTGAAAACAATGAGGTGCCACCTTCGAAGTAAAGGTAATGTTACTTATCTTTAAGTGCGTTTGTGCTGTGTTATAAGGACCGATTAATTGCTTACTATTAATAACTGAAAGCTAGTTTAGCAGGTGAGACAACTGTAATTTGCAGTTCTATTCATAATCATCAGGATCCGTCTACACTGATGGACAGAGAAGATGGCTTTTGCCCAGTTATAGAAATCTTGTTTGGGTTACCATTATTTCCTTTACTAATTCTGTTTTTTATTTGTATTTTTTAACTATTAGGCGTGCAGGTGACAGTGTCATCTCAAAGTGTTGCGGTAGACACCACAACTCCAGCAACGCCATGGCCCACAATACAGCCATTTACTCCGACACCAGTGAAGGCTGCAAGGCCAGCCAAAAGACCCCGTGTTGAATTGGAGGAGGATATGGAAATCGATGATGTTTCCTCTGCAGTCACTGATCCACAAGATTACACATATGATCCTGCACAGTCTGTTACAACTGAGACAGAATCATCACAGGTTTTGTAAGTACAGTTATATTTCTCTAACATTTCAGAAATGTTTTTACACTAACTGTAATTTTTCCAGGTTTTCACTAACAGGCACAATGTTGTTTCTTTGTTTGTTTTCAGTGCCACATCATTTCCATTCCATAAGGATGCAAAGTTCATAGTTTTTGAAAGATGCCTCCTTAGCCTGTTTGAGAGTTGTCCTGTTTGCACCAGGGCTTGTAATGTCCGCCCACGCCGAAGAGGGACCTTCATAGCCATTGACCAAAGGTGCCCTCACTGTGACTTCTTTAGACAGTGGAGGAGTCAGCCTGTCGTTGGCAGCACCCCTGTGGGCAATCTTCAGTTGTCTGCTGCCATCTATTTCAGTGGAGCTTCCTTTCTGAAGATGCAAAAGGTATTGTATCCTTTGTACACCCAAAATTAGTCAAAGCTAGACAGGACAACTTATTTTATTTATTTATTTTTCAATTATTTTAAAAGGTGTTCAGGGCGATGTACCTGAAAACGCATACATATGATGCTTTTAGAAGGCATGCCAGGACATACCTTGAACCTGCTATCATCCACAAGTGGAATCAGGACCAAAATTTGCAACTGCACTACCTGAGCCAGAATAAGAATGTCATTCTTGGTGGGCACATGCAAGCAGACTCGTCAGGTGCACATTATTATTTTTTATTTATCTTACTACTTAATCAACTAGTATGCATTGCACAAGGCCGTGTAAATGTGCATATGGTGATGTGTTTCTGTTTTATACATTACTCTGCTGTATTTCAAAATGATTTGTTACTTTTTTGTAATTGCAGGACATTCTGCGAAGTATGGAAGCTACACCATGATGGACTTGCACACCAACAACATTGTAGACATACAGCTGGTTCAGGTATTTGAAAATATGTGGACTTCAGCAGCAGACTATGGAGAACACACTCTTGTTATGCACAACTATTTAAAAATTGCAAGTACACTACTTATTGAATGTCATGTCGGCAGTTGACATGTCTGTAGTATCAATTTGTAACAAATCTGTTCATATTTCAGATAGAATATACAGCATACATAACTTCATCACCAATTGTTACATAGAGCGGAAGAGACTTCTACTTTTCATACATACTTCATAATATATATAATTAATGGAAATATTACATATACATTTGCTGTTTGTGTGTTTTTACACAGAGCAACGAGGAAGGGGGAAGCTACCACATGGAGAAGGAGGGCCTTAGAAGAAGCTTGGATTGCCTGGAGGAAAGCGGTGTAAAGTTGGACTGCATTGTCACGGACCGTCACCCCCAGATACAAAAGTTCCTAAAGGATCGTAAAATCATCCACTATTATGACGTCTGGCACATGGCAAAAGGTAATGCTTGCATCTTGACAAAATACATTTCAGATATTCTTGGTTGGAAGTACCTATCCATACTTCTGAGGAAGCTTACTGCATCAACCTTTTGCAATCTGTGATATGTTTTGCCTGTAAATGTTACTTCATTAGGATTGTCAAAGAAGGTGGAGAAAATTTCCAGAGAGAAGGACTGTAGTTTGGTGAAGAAGTGGCATAAGAGCATCACCAACCACCTGTACTGGTCTGCCACTAGCTCTGATTCAGGACCAGAGAAGTTAGCCAAATGGACCTCTATCATCAACCACATTCAAGACATTCACACACATTCTGACCCAGCGTACCCTAGGTGTCAACATGAACTAAAGTCATCTAAGGACAGTAGCAAGTGGTTTCAACCAGGTGTGTTACCTGCTCATTTAGCAGACGCTTTTATCCAAAGCGACTTACAAATAAGAAAAAGTAACTAAAACTATAAGTTAAAACTCTATAAATACTATATATATACACACATTTAAGAAAATTGAGAAATTAAATAAAATGACAAATGCATACAACAACATTTCAAAACTAAACATTTAAATGAAAACAAAAAATAAAGCTCAAAATATTCAAACAACAAAAGGTATGAGTATAAAAATTATTCTAACATGACACTAAGCCAAACACCCATATATATATATATATATATATTATGTTATTTCATTTCCATGTAGTATGTTGAAGTAACATTACTAAAATAAATACAATTTATTAAAACTAAAACCAAAGAAAATACCTATAAAGACATAATAAATTCATACATAATTGATCTAAAATTAAAATGGATAAATCAAACGGCAGTAGTTATCAGTAATCCTAAAAAAAAGAACACTGCCAAAAACACATGCTAACAAACAACAACTTACTTACACATAGTAAGTACAAGCAAAAGTGAAACAAGCAGTCAGAAAGAAGATAAATAAAAAGTGATACTTATATCCTCTGACAGTATTACCAAATGAAAACTTATTGTAAAGTGTTAACAAATTTTCCTGGTCTTAGTGTGCACAGTGGTGATTATTTTATCATGATTTTATTTTTAACAACTCTGCTCTGTTATAACCATGGCCAGAGGGGTGGGAAAGAAAATTATTAAACCAATAATATCACAATGTGTTTTTCACAATACAATCAAATCTATGTTAATACGAATGCCAACAGTAATTATTACATTAATTCCCACTTTTTTTCTCAGAAATACACCAAAGAAGTTGTTGTGGATGCAGTTTCATGATATAGTCAATCAGTTATCAAGCATTTCATGAATGACATTATTGTTACCTCAATGTGTTATTTGCATAAAACACTTGCATAAGCATGTGAGGCATGTTATGTAAATCTTCCAATATTCATGTGTTCTAACAATTAGTGTTGTCAAAAGTACCGACTGCAATACCATTCGATACTGAAATTTTAAAATGTCCATTTCCCGCTAAGATTTGAGTGCTGTTGAGCAGATTCTTAAACACGCTGATTGATCATTGTGTTCACGTGCTCAACAGATACGTCTATGATTGGCTTCAATGATCATCACTTCACGCTCTTCACAGAGCACTTCATTGATCATTGAAGCCAATCACAGACGTATCTAAGAATCCGCTCAACAGCGCTCAAATCTTAGCGGGAAATGGACGTTTTTTAAATTTCAGTACCGAATGGTATCGAGGTTGGTACTTTTGACAACACTAGTTACAATAACATTACACTGATTTCCCCCAAGGTTCGAGAGCACTGAACAGACTACATAAGGTCCTGATAAACAAGAGAGTCCTTTCAGATGTGGAGAAGCTCAGCCCACATTACCAGACATCAACTGTGGAGTCATTTCACAAAGTCATCTTGCACTTTGCACCCAAAAATGTTGTCTTCCCCTTCATTGGAATGCTATGCAGGTATGTCTTCTCCCTCACAAATTGAACATGGGTCAGAACACAACACATAAACAGGTATGTGTGAAAGGGGGCACACTGATTTTTCTGTCATGGGGAACTAGGTTTTGTGTTGTGGAGGTGTGAATCATGAACACTGCAATTAAATTTCGGGCTGTTCTAACTAAAAGACCTGAAGTGAAGTGCCTTTCAGTTAGATTTTACAGTTTACATAATGGTATAGTTTTACTGCATTTTTAAATTACATTTTGAGTACTTGCATATTTTAAGGGTTAAATAGAAACGTTGACGTACTTAAGATGGCAATATGATTTTTATTTTATTTAGTTTTGTCTTGTGTTTTAGGTTGTACCTTGCAGCAATGCACTTCAATGAGAATGCTGTCCGGCCACAAATGACAACATCTAAAGGGAAACTTGTGTACAAGCTTCTCTTTCCAAAGGCCAAAAAGGGAGGACATACTGTCAAACCAGTAAAGACAGAGCCAACATTTTGTAAGTTTTTCCCAAAAATATTTATTTTAAACAATACTTACAAATGTGCAAAGAAACAACGTAACTGTGCAAATAAATAAAAATAACTTATCGTACTTCACAGGCTATGTCATCAACTTGATGGACAGTGTTTTTGAAGAAGTTGTCCGTGATCCCCTTCCATATCTGGATGCCGTACAGCGGATTCCTGTGCCTCAGTACCTGTCATCTCAGCATGATAGACCTTCCATGGAGGAAGCCATTGCCGAGCATGTGTCGCGTTTCAGTCGAGGGGGGGTCTGAATCCGACATATTGCCCTGCAGCATCAGAAAACTCCCTTCGTATGTCTCTCCTCAACCACCACCAGTGTGCAGCATCCACTTAGATGAACTAATGTAATATGGATATAACAGAGCCAATTTCTACTTACACAACATGTAACAACTGTGTGAGATTGGCCTTACCTTTCCATACCTCTGAGTCTCAAACCCCCATGGCCAGCTCTGTACACATTCAATGCATTTTGCAAAGAATATATATTTAAGCATACCGGTTCAAGGCCTGTATGATCTGTTATGCATGTTATCTCATTAGGAACTTGGCTCATACTTCTTGTGACCTGCAAAAGGAAAAAACATAATGGCACTGTTATTTACAGTAATCAGTCATACATCTGAAGTAGCAGAAAGCACACATATGGGTTTACAATTTATATCCAGTGTAGTTGTGAAATACTTGTGGTATTTCCCTGCAACATATATTTTATGTCTCGAGGGCCATGCTGCACAATTTCCACAAGTACACCTGTAAAAAAGATATTTATAGACCTTGATGTAAGTTTATGTGTTACTAATAGGTTAAGACGGTAAGTCCTAATCACACTACAGCAGTGGAGTAGTAAACATGATAATGGCATGGAAAAGTGGCTTCTATATTTGACTTTGATTGACTAAATAAATCTACATGATATTAAGCTAACATAAGCTAATCAACAATTAGAGTTGTTGATCCAAAGCGAAGAAGCTCTCATTGTAAAATCATATGGTGACACAAATCAATTACCATGTTGTTACAATGCTAAAAACTAATTTGTGACTCCTGACGTTGAGTTTACAGTGCAAAGTTAATGCTATATGCTAGTTAACGTTTTGGTTGAAGTTCTACTATTGACGTTATAGTTGCGTTTTGTGGGTTGTGAAAAAAGTTAAAAAAAACACACAAATAAACTTACCACTCAGAAGCTTCCATTTCCAATCTCCGAACAATTGGTTGTTCCTCAAAATCTGTATCCTCTTCTTCCTCTGATATAGGCTCAAACATATAAGGTTGTAACTTATGCCTAATTTCTTCATCATTCATGCCAAGCTGTAGCGATCTGTTTGTTTGTCATGTGAACTACTAAACTGAGCCGCGCTGTGTAACAGCCAATCAGAGCAGAGCTGAACATTAATATTCATGAGCCTTCCAAATAAGGTAATAACAGCATTTTATTCTAGGGAGAAATCCTAGGGTTTTAAATGGACATGAAAACCCGTTTCTGGAGAGTTTTTGCACTTTTCTCAGCCACATACCTTTTATGTAGATATCAGAGAACAATTTAAAATATTGTAGCAATGCATTCTATGGCACCTTTAATTTATTCTTCATTATTGTCTATTTTGTATTATTCCACCTTTGATATGACATATTCTACTTGCTATTATTCATCTACTGTTATTAATTTATTACGGTATTATACACATAATTGTTGCTATTATAAATCTACTATATCACTTATGTTATTGCACTGTTGTACTCGCTATTTTAATATATTATTCACTTTACTACAGCTTGTACTACATATATTTTTAATATTACATTTCACTTTTACAATATTTTTACCATGCACTGTATCAGTGCATAATATTTTACCACTGTAACTGCAAGTTTTACTGGATCCATAAATGATTATCAGTTGCATTTGTTAATGTTTGTTGTGGAGTTTTTATCTGTATAGAGTGCTATGAAAATAAAAAGCAGACTACCGGTCTGTCACTTTTTGATTTGTATTTGCAGATTTTATTCCATTTGTTCTATTATGGTAGATTATTAGTACTTAAAGATGTATTATTTAGATTTTTGTCCCCCAGTATTTCAAAGGGAATGAGCTGTGTTCTGACCTGAGGCACAAGAAAAGCTAAATGTTTGGGTTGAAGACAGAGAAAGCAATGAAAAACTCAATTTCATTTAATGTACATTAAAATTACATTACATGTATATATCATATTACATTAATATTAGAATTGTTAACAGAAAAAAATCTACCAAATCAACACGAGTGTGAGCTATCACAGTTTCTAAAATTAATACTTTTCCAAGCCTATCTAAATAACTGGAGGCAGAGTTATTTTTAACTCCATGTAGATCACAAATCGGCTGATAAATGTAAACGTTATCGTGTTTTTATCCAGAAACGCCGCAGCTCCGCCATTTACCTCCATTTGATTTTAAAGTCTTGCTCGGATAAATATGGCGGACGCGTTGACGTATCGCAGCAACGGCTGAAGCGGCCAATGAGGCGTCTAGATATTTTATATGTCTATGATTTCACTAACCAATAATAAAACACGGATCTCGGTGACAAGGGTAAATAAACCAATCACAGTGCGCAACCAACCGGAAGTGGGATGACGTTTCTAGATTCTCAAAACATGTTGACACCCGGTTCAGCTACTTGACAGAGGCACTCTCCACCTGCGTTATCTAGCAATCTATACAACAAGAGTTACAGATCTTCAAGTAAACATGGATTACAGGTATAACGGACTTATTGAGTGACGAATATAAGATATATAGTGATAACCTTGGAAATATATGTTGGAATTGCACGCGGTCCATCTCGATGTATTTTGGGGTGGGATTGCAGTGGAATTAATAAAACTCATCAGCTCATCCTCTAATGCCACCGTCAGTAATTTACAGCCTATAATAAATACATGTACAGAAAAATGCTACATCATCTAGTGTACTTGTAACTACCATTAAAATCCGCAGCGACTGGTTAGTTAGCGACATGATGTAACGTTAAGTGAAATACATCTAGAAAGTTTCTTTCGGTTTAAGCAAACATGTTTTAGTATAAGTAAGAAGGAATGTTATGTTTTAAACCGCCATATAATGAGTAGAGTGCGATCATGTTATTCGCTGTATTGAATCGAGCTGTCATTGACGGTAAAGGCCTGAACAGAGATGACAGCAGCATCAGCAGACTCAGAGCCGAGCATACAGGCCTACTCGGCAGGCATCGCCCCATCAGGTCTTCCTGCAGCTGCACATGGGGTTAAACCAAATGTATGTCAGCTCAGAAATATTTAAGCATCTAAATAACATTTGAATGCAGTAGAATGACCTATAGTTTATTGCAAATTATGTGTTGCTTAAACACCGTCATGCAATTTTCAATGTAAAAGAATATAAACTTTGGTAAACATTGAACATCTCTGGAATTAAAATGAATCAGGAGAGACTTATAATGTAAGATGTTATGTAAGCGTATTAAAATACTTCACTTATAATTCCTATGCCATATTATAAAATTGACCTTTCATTCTGTAAAACCAATGTTTTCTGCATAGCTATGGTTGTGTTATGGCTCTCTGAGGTCTCTAAAATTAAGATAAAAACATTTCAAATCACTATTTCAAGTCCTTTTATTTATTTGGTAAGTAGCTAAGTAATAATGCAGGGTAATAAAAACTAATTGAGGGTGATACAAGTCCATATTGGGGTTTATTTTGCAATATTTGACTCTTTGACTGAACAATATCCCTATATTATGGAAGAGAAACTGTATCAGTTAAACCTCATTATTTTTTGTAATTTTCATTCCTTCTTGTTTCAGGTAGACCAATCGCAGGCTTTCCTTGAGCACTTGTGATGTTGTCAGCCTGTAATACAGGAGCATCTGCTGTTGGAGGAGGAAGTGTTGTCATGGAGACGTCCAACTTCGCCCATGTCATCTTCCAGAATGTTGGGAAAAGCTTTCTCCCGCAGGCAGCGCTTGATTGTCGCTACACACTCACCCCCTTCATCACCCCAAATCCCAAAGACTGGGTTGGCATCTTTAAGGTTGGTACACATTACATATTTCACTGAGATCTGGGCTCGCATTTATCACGCTTCTCAAAGTGCCATTTTAGTCTTAAGTGCTGAGAATTCATGAAATTGACTCCTACTTTCAAACGTAAGTATAAAAGCAAGTTATCACATTTCTTAAAGCTAAGAATCACTCTTACTCTCCCAGTTACTTAAGACAGCTGGAGAGGTCTCTCATGTGGTTAGGAGTTGCCAGCAGGAGCTTGTGATGACGCTGAGGAGACAGAGACATGCGATGCGTGAATCTTTCAGGAGAGGAAGAATGTTCTTTAAATGTTTGGTGATGAGCTCTTAATCAAACGGTTACATTTCCTCAGTTATTCAAAACGAGCAAAGAACATTTACATTACCAAAGAACATAATAACTGACTTAAGTCTAGTGCGAGTATTATGCGATCTACACTGTATGATGAATAAATCTCTTAATCCCTTATTTACACTGCACACGTCTGTGGCACGTTACAGCTCCATGGCCACCGGAGCCGCTCAGCCACACTGTGGGAAGTTTCTGAAGCGGGTAAATAATTAGGTTTTCATACACAGAAATGTTTTTTTGCCAGAAAACTCTATCCACCCGATTTAATCTCACTTTTTTTTCTCTCGCTCTTCTTTCATCTCGAAATTTAATCAGGCACTTAATCAAGAGGAAATGAGCGCACGGAAACTTTACGTCTTGTTAAGATGACAGTTTATGACTGGTTTAAAAGGCACTTCAAATCAACCAGATCTTTCCAGACAGCATTTAGAGTGGTGGGTTGCAGGGGAAAATGTGGATTGGAAAAAAGATGGTTAATCCGCTCAATATCGCTGTTGTTTTGATGGTTAGTTTACGGGGGAATGGAGTTGCGGTGTGTGTGTGTGTGTGTGTTGTGTGTGTTTGATCACATGGGCTGTTGTGCTGGATGCTGTGGGCGTTTCCCACAACAAACGAATCCTTCCTTATGCTTTTTGCTTTAGTATTTTATCCTTTTATCTACAATAATATGTAGTGTAATGACAGATATTAGCTGCTCTGTGTAATGCATAACTGGATAATAGTAGTCAGATTATATGGTAGAGCATTATGGTTGGATGTATTCTGACAATATCTATGGACTCCTATATAAATTATTAATGGGGTAATGTGGGAATTATTCCTTGGGCATTCACACACACTCAGAACACACATCTTAGCCTGTGCTTTTTATTACTTAGAGAACCACAGGCTCCCTCTGGTGGTTTTGAGAAAGCACTGCTCTTTCTAGAATGCAGCGAGTTGCATAATAGTTTAACAATGGCTTAAATTTTCTGTGTGCAGAGATTGTTGTAATTTCTATTTATAGAAATAATTTCTATTCTATATTTACTCAGCTAAAATAGAATTAAATTACATGCAAATATTAATTTAAAATTTGATATTAAATGTTAATTATATTTGAATAATTGCACCTTATGTTTTTATTTACTTAAAATGCAAATTAGCAACTTAAAATGCAAATATTACTTAATTAGCTGCAGCTTTTTAATTTGTACTTGCAATGTCCCTTTTTATTTAATGCGCAAAATTTCAGTTTTAAATAAAATTTATATTTTCATATTAAATGACATGAATTATAGATACATTCTTGTACAGTATTTTATCTCTTCATATGTAAAGTTCTACATATATTTATCTGTAGCTTTTTTATTTGTATATGCATGCAGTATCCCTGTGTGTAAAGAAAAGAAAAGAAAAACTTTTTTTTGCAAGGTGAACGAACATAGTACTCTCTATGAAGGAGTATGTTGAGGCACGTTGAAAATAGGCTACCTTTAAGCAATACAAAAATGCTGTGTAATCATGCATATACACATACAGTAGGTTTGTGCTCAGACACACACACACTCGGGGTACTCAAGTACTATATAATTAAGTTGTCGCGCACATGCCGAACATGTTCTTATGCACCTGATTTATAGGTATGTCAGCCCTCTTATTATTTAATTTATCATTTATCGGTCATGTGTGTACAAGTTTGAAACACAATTGGATACCTTCTCTCTTTTTATCCTCTTGCTCTCCTCTTTACTTCTCTTCTCTGTAATTAATAGGTGATTTCTTCAGCGACGGCTGCATTCCAGATGAAAGCAGAATACTTTCCATAAAAAAAGAGATTACAGATGTGATATATTGTAATCAAAGTAAATGTCAGGTAGTGCCATGAAAAATCACGATGACAAATTGCTGATAGTGTGTTGTGTGTGTGTGTGTGTGTGTGTGTGTCTTGTTTGTAATTCGTAATTCGTGTATGACATGTTTATGATGGTGGACTACATTCTTTTCTTCATTTCCATCATATTTCATTTAAAACTGCATAAAACCATGCAATCACTCATTTGCACACACACACAAATATGGGTGGTTATGGAGGTACAAATTTTGCACGTGCTTCAAAGGCAGAAATTATGAAATTCACATGCACACTCACACTTTTCAGAGTAACCACACCATTATTAGTCGCCTTTGAAGCATGTGTAAAATTTTCACCTTTTTCCGGGTCCTTTTTTCAATTTATGCCTCCTTTTCCAACCCTACACACACACACACAGACTGTGCCCAGTTTTCGCAGCTGGCTAAGAAGTTCAGAAAGGAGGCTAAGTGTTTCCATTCCTCCTTGAGCTTATTGTGATATTTATAACCTGTGAAATCGATATGAGACAAAGTTATAAGACTTTAGATCTCCCACAGGTTTAATGTATTGTTAGTAAGTAATGTTTATTTTTCTCTCACTTTCTTTCCATCTGTAATGACTGGGTGATCCTTAAACATTTTATATATTCTTTGTGTTTATATAGTTTTGCTTGTATCGTTTTGGTCAAAATGTACTAGTCTGTGTTTTATACATTTTACTTGTAATTGATTTCAAAAGCCTTCATCGGTCTGGTCAAAAGTTTTAGTTCTGCCTCACTTCTTGTTTGGTATGTTGTGTGTGTGTTGTGTGTGTGTGTGTGTGTGTGTGTGTGTGTGTGTGTGTGTGTGTGTGTGCGTGTGTGTGTGTGTGTGTGTGTTAGGTGGGCTGGAGCAGTGCAAGAGACTACTACACGTTTCTCTGGTCTCCCATGCCTGAAAACTACACTGAGGGATCCACGGTTCACCGAACCATCATCTTTCAGGGTACACACACACAAAGTCAACATGTATTGCTCTATGCAACCTATTTTACTTCTATAATTTGATGTAGTGGAAAAGGAGAAAAGTGAAGGGTGGGACAACATTATTGTATTTTTCAGGAATTGATTGGATAGTTAAACTTTCTTTTATCCATCATAATTTAATTGGACTGTGAATTGGGTGTTCTTAATGATGTTAATTGTTTTTAGCTTTTGCCCAGTAAGACCTAATAATTTTTTATTTAATATCATCCTTTTTTGTTTTGTTTTGTTTGATTGGATGATTAAAAATGGGTATTTTTTATTGTTGTTATGTAAAAATAAAAGAGTCATCATTTTTGATTTCAGAACTTTTGAAAGTTCATGCAGACTGAATCTTTGATGTTTTGTGGGGCATTTTGTTTTCGGGTAACTTTGTTTGCAGATGACCTTTCTATTGCAAGTTATAGTATAAGACACTACATCTGATAAAGATTAAACCTGTAATCAAATATCTCTTACATGCTGTTTCCTAGGATATTATGTTCCCCGTAGTGATGGTGAGTTTTATCAGTTCTGCTACGTTACACACACGGGTGAAATCAGAGGTGCGAGCACGCCATTCCAATTCCGCCCGGCCACACCCACAGGGGAGGAGCTACTGACAGTAGAAGATGATGGGAACTCAGACATACTGGTTGTGACGACAAAGACTGGACTACTTGAGGTATGCAAATCACACAAACAAGAATACAAACCCCTGCTTTGTTCCAAAACCTAAGGCATCACAGGTGCATTCTTGATGCAAAACTTAGGCAACCTAATCATGATGTCTCTTGAGCTAACTTGTTTTATCCAAATTATAAAGCAAAATTGCATGTATTGTTTGCTATGATGCATTGTGACAATCCCTGGGGGAAAATAAAAACAATTGTCAGTTATGAACACACTATTTATAATCAGAATACAAATTATAAATAAAAATGCACTGAAAAACATTTATTAACAAAATAGTGCAGTGTAATTACAAATTGGGGATTATTTTCCCCAATATTTGTGTCTGCTGTGTTTTAATATGCTTATAGATAGATGGATAGATAGATAGCCAGCCTTCCATATCAGTCACTTATAAGCTTCCATTATGGAAGGTGCTGTCTTAGATGGCAGCTGTCTATGTAGGAAGCAAGGCATCTTACAAGGTTTTGGAACAAAGCTTGTGTCTTATTTTTTTTGCTTATTATTTGTATATGTGTGTATGAGCAGCAGCGTGTAGAGGAAGTTCAACAGGAGTGCAAAGAACTGCAGAAAGCAGTACGCCTCCTCACACAGGAGAGAGATCAGCTACAGGAGAGACAGAGACAACAGAACCAGGTACTAAATACACACTCGCACATAAAAGTGACCAACCAACGAAGCAGCAAAGCTGGCTTACACACACACAGTGTTTAAATAACATGTAACACACACCAGAGATCACAAGTTCAAGTTATCTGCACATCAAAGCGCTCTCCTGTGTGTGCATGTGCACATTGGTGCTTTAAGACTTTCTGTCTCCAAGTGTAAAACGCTTTTCTGTTTGACTGACGGTGAACTTACTCCCACAAAGCACTTTATCTTATCAGATAATGGCCGTGTGTGTCTCTGTGTGCATTACTGACCTTCCCCATAAAGTCATGTGATTTATCCATGCTTAATTCTGACTGTGCTGAGGGTGATTTACTTGGAGTGGAAGAATTGGGAGTTTGAGAAACAGAGAAAGAAAGAGAGAGACAGAGAAAAGTTTACTTGGGCATCTGTTATCAAGGCAGTGCCATGTTGACCACAGAGGGTAGACATGACGTCAAACGTGTGCAGGCAGCCAGGAGTTAATGTCCACCAAAACCACTCAACAGAATGGAGGAGACCTGCCCAGTCACTGAGACAACAGCAGCCAGTCACGCGATTTACTCTCTCCCGCTCTCTTTCTCTCTCTTTTCATCTACTTGCTTTGACGGTATTAAAAGGAGCTGTAAGTGAATTCTTTTTTGAAATACCACACATAATGTCACTACTAATCAAATCACTTTTATTGTCACATCACCACAGCACATGTGCCTTGGTGAGTGAATACATGAATATGTGAATGTATTCACATATTATTGTATATGTGAATATTACCTGATACATATAACTGAAATGTGTCCTATCTGTCTTTGTATCAGCCTCAGGTTCTGTAATAAGCTTTAAAATGGTCTGAAATAGGCAGATTTTTTGCTATTGTTTATCAGAAACAGTCTTGTCAATCATTTCCTATCTAAGCGGTTTGCAAACATTCGATTGGCTGATGTCTCATTAGAGGGTGGAGTTTTAAGAGGTGTTTGTGATAGTTATAATGTCAAGTTAAATAAATGCATTGATGTTTTTCATTTTTGTTGGTTAGTGTTGATAGCCCTCATTTTTTATTATTTCCTATTAATAGCTCCAGGGGAAATGATGAAATTAAAAGAAAAAAATTTCATCTGCATTTTCTGAACCTTTTGTCATTCCTGCTAATTTAACTTTACAATATAGTTATGTGACGGTATCATTATTCAGGTATCAGATGGTAATGCCATGGTACTCTGATGTAGGCTATATACACTACAATATTGTGAAATTTTATTAACATTTTTGGTTACACTTTATTTTTAGGTGTCCTTGTTACAGTGTAATTATACATTTAAGTACTGAGTAATATTAATTAACTACGTGTACTTACTATATGGTTAGGGTTATGATTACGTTTTGGCTTAGGGTTACTTGCATGTAATTGTGCATAGTTTATTGTTATTACAATAGTAAGTGTAACTTATGTAACAAAGATACCTTAAAATAAAGTGTTACCCAATTTTGTATTTTCATATATTTTAAAAAGTAATTTGTAACTTTTCTGTGATGGCAAAGCTGAATTTTCACATGATCCTTCAGAAACCATTCTAATATGCTGATTTGCTGCTTAAAAATGTTTATAAAATATATTATCAAAAACAGTTATTATTATCTTTAAAACACCCCACTCTGAACAGCATAACCATTCAGTTATTTAATTATATCTTACCCTTTGGATATTCTTGTAAATTTTATCAATATACCTATAAATAACTTGTAAAAATTTTTTTTTCTTGCCGTTAAGACTCCCAAAAATGAAAAATTATTATTCACTCATCATGTCATTCCAGCTCCATAAAAGCTGTTAATTTCTTTAATCGAAAATCTTCTGCACCCCAAAAATGTTTTCATTCAAAAAATAGGCGGATGCAGAAGCAGTTATTATCGAAGAACAACTGAATATTCCAATGGGCTAACTGAGGAAAAAAGAGAGAACGAATTTGTTGAAAAAAAATTTTTTTATTTTCTTTGTGTAAAAAACTATATCTTGTCCTTCATCATTTGAACCTTGGCGAATTTGCCTGGCGAGATATTATTCTGGACCTTGAAAGGTATTTACTAGGCTAATGGGACATCCCGTTTTTATCAAAATATCTAAAATTGTGTTCCAACTGACGAACATTTTAAGTTGGAAATGTTCTTACCATTAAAAGACTTTTCATTTTGGGGGAGTGCTAGATAGCATACAAATAATAAATACATAAAACAATGTAAACACCATCAATACCAAAGAATAGTGTGGTGATCCCCACCCCTTGCATTGTTTATTTAATATGGCCAGCTAATTTCATCCATGTACCACATTTGACCATGTAAAATCCATTTCACAAAATGTGATTTTCCCCTCAGCATAAAAAAAGAAGAAAATCTTTGCCGATTCCGTTTGGCTCTGATGTGGTGTTGATGTTTGACTGCACAACAAGCACATTAAACTCTTAAAGGGCCCAGAAAACAGCAGGATGTGATTCATGTGGTTTGCTGGTCTTTCAGCGCCCCCTGGTGTTTCTTCTGGAGACCCTTATGAAGTGTGTAAGTGTGAATTATGAGTGTCACAAAGGACAAAGAACACCACAAATAAAACATTAACACTTTTATAATTCTCTCTCACACCCCAGTCACACAAAGCCTTTCATATGCCATAAGTGTGCGTGTGTCTATTAAACTGTCAGAACTTGCATATGAAAATAGACTTCTTCTTTATCGTGAGAACATAAGTATATATTTTGTGGCTGCTAATTTTACGACCTCACATTTTATTTGCCTGTGCTGCAATTCTGAAACATCATCGGCCGTTAAACACCAGGAGTCACCAGATTAGCTGGAGGACAAGGCGTGTATGCGTGCTTTCAGAACCAGATGTTACTGTGATTTACTGATGACGACTGTTAAATGTGAGCTGCCGCAACAAAAGTGAAATCGAAGCCCCCTCTTTTCCTGCTGACATCATACTATTGGGAAATTAACTTCAGCCATGGAGGTGTTTTATTTAAAAAAATTTTTTTATATTTTTGAGAGGGAAAGACTGGATCAGAATAATACCTGCATTTCTGATAATTATTTTCTCTTTCAGTTAAGTCTCCTGTAAACTTCCTCATTATTAAATGAGTCTGTGAAGTCTATGTTATTCCAAATGAATTACTCTGTTACTTCACTGTGTGTCTAGTAACAATCCTAATTATTTTCTAATAATGCGATTTTTTTTATCTATATGCTGTTTGTTTGAAGATTCTGTTGTTAAGATCTGTAAAATCTTCTTAATTACTTAAATTACTTGTATATTATTATTTATAATTAATTTTATTTATTTTTAAAAAATAATTGGTTAACCACTTTTGATAGATTTTTACTATTGGATAAAATGCTTGGAGTGTTTTGATTGGCTGAAAGGTGATTGATAGCATTTGCGGTCCAATTGCAGGAGCTGCAGAAAGGCTTGCGTGAGGAGAAGGAGGAGGCTCAAGCCAGAGTCAGACAACTTGAACAGAACCTGCTAGAAATCACACAAAAAGCTGTTCTTAAAGAGACTGAACTGGACTGGTAAGGCCCAAACACACATTACCTGACATTAATATAATTGTATTATTTACATATTTAAAGTAGGGTCCAAAAGTCTGAGACAACTAGTTTAAATGCCTTTATTGTGTATTTAGTTTAATTAGGGGCAAATCACCAAAGGTGTGATGGCACCTATTGTATACGTTGGCGTTCTTCTTCTTCCGTTTCTTCTGCTCGAAAGTCTATGCAGCCCTGCTCGAAAGTCATGCAGCCCAAAGAACACACTGAGGAAGATGTAAAATTTACTACCACAGCAAACAGTGTCAGTCCTATCTTTTGGAGTCTCTATCTTAAACTACCACGCCCACTTTCCAAATTTTAACTCATGTTTATGCTAACAACGTTTAACTATTCCTCTGACATAACAGTTATTTTGAAATTATATTTCGAGTCGAATGAAGTCCAAAAATGTATTTTTTTATCGCTATTTAATTTTTTCGCTTATTTTTTACTTTCGTAAAACCGTCCTAGACGAACCCGTCCTAGACGAAATCCTATTCATCAGAAATGTTGGCAAAGACAATGGAATTCAAAAAGTTCGAATTCAAGTTCTTCGTCCAACCATGCTAACAAATAACGTGCGAATTTGCGAAAAATACGCAAATTATCTCCAAACTTGCGTATTGTGACCAACTTGGTCCAGATCAAGCCGGGTCCAGCAATACCAAACATTATACCATTTTAGCATTTAAAAAACATTTGCCAATATCTTAGAAACCATTACTCCAATCGACACGAAACCACCGTAGGAAATTCGAAAACATAGCATGCCGGCTATATGCTAATTCCAATTGCAAATATTATGATAGTAAGTGGCACAAAAATGCAAACAAAGTTGACCATCAGTCATTTTTTCTCTTCTCGTATTTAAAAATGTCTATAACTCCAAAACAAAATGAGTAATTTTCACCACATTTGACACAGATATGTATGGGCACACTCTAAGGACACAAACAAATTTGGTGGGATTGTGCCTCTTGGTGGCGCTATAATTGAACACAACATGACGACAATAGAGTATTATGATATAAAATGCTATATTTTACGAATGCATTGGTGTACCATTACAAAACTTTGTATATACCATTGAGACCATGACCTGAAAGTACTCAAAAAGTTTTGAGACAGTGTCACCTTGTGGCCAAAAGTTATAATGAAATTTCAAATAAATGCTAATAGCTTTCTGTGAATTTTGCCTATTGTAGTGAAACTGGTATTAATAGATTCCTTGGGTCATGCTGAGAACAGTTATACCAGTGTTGCCATAGTCAGCCAAACGTCCTGTCTGCCATTTCGATTTATGTTGAAAACCTACTTTTTCGAACTCCTCAACCGTTTGTCTGATTTTCACCAAAATTGAGTCAGATCATCTTCAGACTGTGCTGACAAAAAGTTATGGATTTCGTGTTGATAGACAAAACCGTTTTTGTACAACGCCACTACAAATTTTAGGCATGGTGCCAAAGTGACTCTGAGGTTATATCTCTGCAAAGCACATAATGACAACAAACTTTGTGTGCCTTTGTCACCTCACACAGAACACACCAAAATGATTTGATTGCAGCGCCTCTGTTAGTCAAAAGTGATAAGCCATTTAGTCATATTACTAGAGGTTGTATTTATGATTTTTCAGCCATTTTCTATGGAATCATCCTAAAATTGCTTTCAGTACTCATTGTTGCATTTGGTCTGATGCTCCATGCTATGCTTAGCTCTGCATTTTGCCGCTGGAGTGCTTGGCCCCATAATTGCTGCTTGCAGCTATATTTTCATTATTTTTTTTTATTTGATTACTTTTAATTATTTTATCAGCATAGCAATTTGAGCAATTTTTTTTTAGTATTAGCATTTTATTTGTTTTCCTTTTGCTTTGATGGCTGCAGCACTCATACTCTGCAGGTTTGTGTAAAACCTGATGATCGTATTTTTGAGATGATCCATTGACCATCTTGTTTCAATGGATGCAAAAACATCTGATCAAATTTGAATTACATGATTAGTAACCTACAAAGAATTTAAATATATATATATTTTATTCCATAATTGTTTCTGTTTTACATTTTTATTTTCAAGTCTGAATTAGATTTTGACTTGGACTCTTAGGATAAGAATGCAGATTTATAGTTGAGGATTTAAATGGTGTACTTTGTTTTTTGTGTGGTCCAGTTTAAGAGACAGGCTGCAGAAGGTGATTTCTGAGAGGAACAGTTTACAAACTCAACTGAAGAATGAGAGAGACGAGAGGGAGCTTTACAAAGTAAGTGTGTGTCGTATCTACAGATTATAAACTGTAATCATATGCATCGATCAGTCGTGTGACGTGTATTGATCCTTGTTGTGTGTTTACACTTACAGTCTCATGTGCGCAGTTCCGAGCTGGAAAACACTAAACTCAGTGCAGAGCTGCAGATGCTGAAGGCAGTGGAGCTAAACAGAGAGGTCACCATCGCACAGTACCAGGAGGAACTGCACAGGCTACGCACAGAGAGAGACACACACCCCGCTGATGCCGTAATGGATGTTTATTTAAAGAATAAATACAAATACATTAAATAAATTTACTACTGGACAAAATTCTGGAATATGATTTGTTTGAATAAGATTTTTATACTCACTAAAGGCTGCATTTATTTGAAGAAAAATAAAGTAAAACAGCCATATTGAGAAATATTATTGCAGTTTAAAATACCTATTTTAATATATATTAAAATGTAATTTATTTCTGTGATAGCACAGTTGAATTTTCAGCAGCCATTACTCCAGTCTTCAGTGACACAATCTTTCAGAAATTATTCTAATATAGAAATATGTCTTATTATTTTAATGTTGAAAACAGGTTTTGCTGCTTAATATTTTTGTGAAAACCATAAAAATTACTACTTACATGTTTGGGATAAGAAAGATTATATTTTTTAAAATGCTGATTTTCTTATGTGAAAATCCAAAAGTGATGCTCTAAAATCATTTGTTTTACAAAGGATTTATATTTTTATAAATGTTGTTCTTTTGAATATATAATATTTCAATTATATGTTGTTCTTTCTATTCATTAAAGAATCAGATTTCCACAAAATAATTAAGCTGCAAAACTTTTCAACATTGATAATAATATGAACCATTATTAATTGAGCACTTAAAATAATTGTGCACTGAATCAGCATATTGTGCCTCCCCCTTATCATCACCACCCCGTCCTAAGCGGCAACCTCCCGCTCTCTCTCGTGAAGCCAACACGGAAGTGACTAAAACTGCAATTCATCGGCTGGCCGCTGGAGGCTGGCTGCAAAAGGGAGTCAATCCCATAGACTCCACATGTTAAAATGGCCAACTTTACAGCATAAAAAAACATGGTTTACAACCTGGTGCAAAAAAAAATTTATAATTTTTTTTAGTAATTTTGCCATTCATGACAACTGTGAGGGGGGTGAATTTTTTATAACTCATACGTTTTAAATTATATTAAACCTTAAAGTTCTGCATAATTAAGGGCGTGGCCACTTGAGTGACAGGTGGATTGCCGCTGCTGTCACCACTGTCGCACTTAGTGGGCATGGTTTCAGCAACCAGCTCCACCCACATATCCCGCCTTTTTGCCCACTTTTGATTATCCGGGAGTGACGCGCAGCCAAGATGGCGACTGCTGTCTCCGCCCACTTTGAGCGTCAAAAATGCTCTTCAGAAACCTACGAGTGACGTCACGGACACTACGTCCATGTTTTTTACAGTCTATGCCCCGTCCCTTATTCGCCGCCCTTCAACAGGCTCCCGACAGGAGTGGGTGTTTGAGAGGATGGGCGCTGAAATAGCCAGGGCTGGCGGCGTGTGATGAGTCACACCTGAACCAAATGGAGCCTCGTCACCGCCGCTGTTTAAATTAGTGATGGGAAGTTTGAATCATTTTACCGACTCGGACCTTTGAGTCTCGTTCAGCAAAATGAACGAATCTTTTTTCGAGTAATTTTGTTAATTTCGTTGTTTTTAGCAAAGCATAATTCAAATGTTATGTGTTACTTCCCTAACACATCTTAGGGTGGCCATAAGTCCGGATTTTGGCCGGACAGTCCGGATTTTAAGACCCCTGTCCAGGGTCCGGCGCAGCCTTAAGCCGGACACCCATTTGTCCTCCTTTTTGAAGTTGCGTTGAATCGGCCTAAAAAACCCGCTCTAGAATTTTTATTGGGACGTATCAGACTTAGCGTCTAATGTTGTAAGATCTCTGGTCAAACAAATGGCTGATATATCATTGGTTAAAAATGTAAACAAGCCTATGATAGCGTTATCATAACGTAAACAAGCCTACGATAACGTTATCATAACGTAAACAAGCCTACGATAACGTTATCATAATGTTAACATGCCGAAACGTCAGACCTCATTTAATCCGGAATGGACAAAAAAGCACGAGTTTATATAAAAAAACAGTAGGAACACTTTTCATGGATTGTGCACACTGTGTCACTGTGAAGTAAGAAGTTATAAGAAAATAAGAAGTTAAATTTAAGTTTTTGCACGCATATTTTTTAAGTAAAATTTAAGTACAGAATTAAGTAAATCTACTTAACTAAGTTATCTAAAATTAGTAAAGGAAATTAGTCAATTTATTAACGTGGCGAGGTAGAGTTTGATGAGTAATTTCTACTTGATTATTTTAAGTTTACCGTGCAATACTTAAGTACATTTCACTCAGTCACATTTTGTAAACTATACTCAAACATAGCATTGAAAAAAAGCCTACAAAGCATGTGGTTAAGTTACGAGTGTAAGCAGATAATATGTTGGCTCAAAATAGTTATTAACTGAATGAACACAGAGACCTAAATACTTGACACAAGATACACAATGATGGTGACAATCAGTAAACAGTGTTTGATTATGAATGGGTCATTTTGAGTAAAAAATGAACTCCAGATGTCACAAAAGAGCCATTTACTTAACCTAACAACAAAAGCAAAAACAAAACATTGTAAACAAAACACTACTTATTATTTATTCATGCCCAAGTGCATGATGGGAACAACGGGATCATGACGTTGATATTTACTTAAACAATATTTGTAAAAATAACAAACAATTACAAGTGAAATATACTTATAAGTTCAAACTTTAAATTCTACAAGCTTAAATTGAGTACTGATATTGAATGTACTCTTTTATTTAAATTCTTGCCTGAACTAAATTATTTAACCAATTACATTTGTTTTTCTGTAGTATTTACCTCACCACAAAATAATTTTTATCAGTGTATTCTTGCCTCACTAAATGCCGCAAAGTGTCCTCCTTTTTGGTGTTATAGAAATGGCCACCCTACATCTACTACATTTACATTTAGTCATTTTGCAGACGCGACTTACAATTGGGGAATACATAAAGCAATTATCTTGAAGAGGCAAACAGACAGAGGAAGTGCCCATAACACCAAGTCTTAGGCATTGTTCAAATAAGTACAAGCTAGCAAGGGAAGGAGAGAAAGAGAAAGATGAAGATTTAGAAAAAGGGAAAGTGTTTTTTTTAATGATGATGAAGTCAAGTAGTGTTGAAAGAGATGAGTTTTCAGCTGTTGCTTGAAGATTGACAGGGATTCAGCTTTCCGGATAGGGGTGGAAAGATCATTCCCACCCCAAGAGAAGTGTTTAATGTAGGTTTTTTGAGCAGTGGGGTAACCCGAGCCTGCTTGAATGCAGTGGGGAAGATCCCTGTGAGGAGAGATGTGTTGATAATGTGCGTGAGTGCTGGTAAGAGTGTGGGAGAGATTGCTTGGATCTACTACTTATGCAAACGTTGGTCACACTACAAACAATACAAAACTATAAAGCTATAAGAAACAGAAAAGATTAATTCATTGTTTACCTGGGTCTTTAGTCTATGATTAGCTCACTTCACCTTTTTTCTGAAATGTCTTCGGGTTTCGTTCGTTCGTTCATCACGTGACAGCCCCATACGCGTAACCTGTGCAGTCACGAACGATGACTCGAAAAACCCAAAGACTCAAAACAGGTGAATTAATTCCAGTACAAACCTATAGGATGGTGCGCATCCGCGACTGAACGAATCTCTCCCTGAGACGACTCGTTCTTCTCGAGTCACATTAAAGATTCGTTTAAAATGAACGAATCATTCAAGACCGACCCATCACTAGTTCTAGTTCTAGTCACTAGTTTCACTCTCTTCCCCGTGCATGCACGCTGGTGTCCTCGTGGGTCCAGGAATGGTGCGTATAGGGACTTCCGTGCCGCCAGAGACATGAGCTGCCGAAAGCGCACCCGTGTTACGGCCGTCGGGCCAGGATGCCGGGCCATCCAGTCCCGTCGAGCGACGTGGGACAAGAGGTAGACGAAGCCGCTGGAGAAGCCACCGCCCCGGCCGCCGGACTCCGCCTCTTACTGGACCCTTCCTTCCAGAACACTGTCCCTCCTTTACAAACCCTGCAGCATGACGAGGACACCAGATCCCCTGTTTATTTTGGACACTTTATCCTTTTTGGACACTTTATTTTATTATTTCTGTTCAATAAAAGCCTTTCGAGGCCTGACACCACACCCACTGTGTCTGTCGTTTACTCTTCCCGCCACAATATTCAAATAATTTTTAAAGAATTACAGTATTTTTTATGCAATAAATTCAGCCTTGGTATATATACTGTACTATATAGTGATTGTTCACATAAATCATATTTCGTCTTCCTAATGCATTGTGTGCATCTCCAGGGTCTGAAAGAGCAGTTGCGTCAAGCTGAGGAGCAGCTACAGGCCACGCGGCAGCAGGCCGCCATGTTGGGTTCTGAGTTACGTGATGCCTCCGGCGGGCGAGATCGCACCATGGCTGAGCTGTACCGTGCCTGTCAGGAGACAGAAGACCTACAAATCCGTTTAGCTGAAGCCCAGGAAGAATGCAGGCATGCTCAGAATCAGCTTGACAGGATGAGAAGCCAGTCATCACAGGAAGTGGTAACCACAACTAACTGTCCCTTATATTTATTTGATTGTGAAGATCTGTAAATAATATGAAGAACACATGGTTTAGATGCAATGTTTAGACATAGTGTGAACTGTGTGATAACTGTCTTGCGTTCTTGCTTTATTTTATTTATTTATTTGTTTTATTTCAGGGCAGGGCTGGAGTGGGTATGGTTTCAGAGCTGGAGGCGGAGCTACAAAAAGAGGTCGAGGAACTAAAGCTGCGTCTGAATATGGCTGCAGAGCACTATAAAGAGAAATACAGAGAGTGCCAACGTTTGCGGAGACAAGTCACCAAACTGACCCAGCAACAGGAGACGCAGCAGGGGGTGAGTAACTGAAATTATGGCTTTACACAGTTGTACATTTTACAGAAAGATGCAACTCTTACAATGATACACTTAATTATTCGCATCAGATGTTAAGCAATCTTAAATTTTGTTTTATGTATGTTAGTTGAGGTTTATAAGTGAAGTATGTTGTTAAAATATTACCTATGTTTTAGGACTGTAACAGGAATGATGCTTCTACAGAGACCACACAGGAGTTACACACACCAGATGCAGAAATGCCTCCCACAGGTATTACCAAGGAGACAAATGATTCGCAACACATTTAAACTCCAACACGCATCCTCAAACCAGTTCCTTTAAAAATGATTGAAAAAGTAAAAATGTATAAATTAAAATTAATACAAAAATGATTACATAATTAAATAAATAAAAATGAGTTATAAAAGCTTTTTTTAAGGAAATGAATGCTTCAAATAAATGTCATTTATCAAAAAAGTAAAAAAATATATATAAATTTACTCAAAACTATTATGCAGCACAACCGTTTTCAGTGGTAATAATAAGTAATTTCTTGAGCATCAAATCAGCATATTTGTACCATTTCTGAATGATCATGTGACACTAAAGACTGTAGTAATAGAATAATATATTAAACATAATTATTAAATAATATGCAAGTTAATTTAAATTTGAATAGTATTTCAGAATATTACACTTTTTACTGTATATTTGATCAAATTAATGCAGCATTGATCGGTGCACATAAGAGGCTTCATTCAATAACATAAAAAAATGCTACCAACCCCAAACTTGTGTGTGTGTATATATATATATGCATACAGTTGTGGTCAGAATTATTGGCACCCTTGGTAAATATGATCAAAGAAGGCTGTGAAAATTATTCTGCATTGTTGATCCTTTTGATCTTTTATTTAAAAATTCACAAAAATCAAATCTTTCATTGGATAATAGGAATTTCAAATGGGAGGAAATATTATGAAATAATTGTTTTCCTCTAAAACACATTGGCAACAATTAACGGCACCCTTTTATTTAAAACTTTTTTAAACCTCCATTTGCCAAAATAGTATGTTTTCTCCTATAATGCCTGCTGAGGTTAGATAACACCTGACAAGAGATCAGAGACCATTCCTTCATCCAGAATCACTCCAGATCCTTTAGATTCCCAGCTCCATGACGGTGCTTCTTCTCTTCAGTTCACACCACTCATTTTCTACAGGGTCCAGGTCAGAGGACTGGAATGGCCATATCAGAAGCTTGATTTTGTGCTCAGTGACACATTTTTGTGTTGTTTTTGAGGTTTGTGTTTGGATTATTGTATGGTTGGAAGATCCAAACATGGTCATAAGATTTCTAACAGAGTCAGTCACTTGTTAATTTTTTATCTGTTGGTATTTGATGAATCCATGATGCCATGTGTCTAAACAAGATGTCCAGGACCTCCAGCAGAAATATAGGCCCACAACATTGTAACCTTTATTTAACCAGGTAAGTCAGTTGAGAACCAGTTCTCATTTACAATGACGACCTGGCCAAGAGGCAGCATAAAAAGCAGGTACAGTACACTAAAAACACAATAGTTACAAATGACACAATTCTAAACAGTGACATAAAAACAAACAAATAACTAAATACAAGTACACTGATCTTGTACTATTGACTGAATTTAATTTTTAAAGGAAGAAAGTGAAATAAGCGAGCTAAGCTTTAAAGTCTGCTGCAGATGATTCCAATCATATGCAGCAGAAAACTGAAAAGAACAACGACCAAAGGAGGTACAGACTTTAGGTATGCAAAAATTAATGAAACTACTAGAGCGCAGATTACGACTTGTATTATGAATATTAAGAAGTGACTGTAAATATGAGGGAGTTTTCCAAATAAGAGTTTTATAAATGAACAGAAACCAATGAATTTGTCTACGAGAATGAAGAGAGCCAGTTCAGTAAAGAATACAAGTGACAATGATGAGTGTTAAATTAAGCTCCAGTCATAAAGCGGATCGGGAATCTTCCCATTCCTACATTGTAGACATGGGGTACTTTTTATCCCTGTGTCCACCAAACCCATCTTAAATGTTTGCTGCTAAAAAGCAAACATTTTTGTGTCATCTGACCATAGAAGCCAGTCCCATTTGAAGTTCCGGTCGTGTCTGATAACTGAATATGCTGGAGTTTGTTTTTGGATGGGCTAGGATATTTTTTCTTGAAACCCTCCCAAACAATATCTGGTGATGTAGGTGCTGTTTGAGAATTTTTTTTAAAGGTTTTCTTAGCTGGAGAATTGCAGAAAATAGTTGAGTCTCGGGGTGTGGTCCTTGGAGTCTTTAGCAACTCAAACTCTCCTTCTCACCATGCATTAATTTAGGACGATATAGACACGTCCTCTTCCAGGCATTTTCGTAACATTTTATGTTGATTGGAAATTCTTAATTATTGCCCTGATGGTGGGAATGGGGATTTTCACTACTCTAGCTCTTTTCTTAAAGCCACTTCACTTATTTGTGAAGCTCAATTATCTTTTGCTGCACATCAGAAATATATTCTTTGGTTTTTATCATTGTGATGGACGATTAAGGGAATTAGGGCTTTGTTTTCCCTCCTATTTATATTTCTGTGAAACAGGAAGCCATGGCTGGCTAATTTAATTTTCATAATCACCCTGGAGTGCTCAAAATTGTGAATATGAATGGGAATATACTTCAGAGATATTTTACTCATAAGAATTTCTAGGGGTACCAATAATTGTGTCCAATGTGTATTTGAGAAAAATATTTATTTTATAATCCGATTTTCCCCCATTTTGTGATAAAAAAAAAGTTTAAAAGGATTAATAATGCAGGTTTATTTTCAGAGCCTTCTTTGATCATATTTACCAAGGGTGCCAATAATTCTGACCACGACTATATATACTGTATGTATGTGTGTGTATGTATACAGTCAAGTATTTGATACTCTGATTTTTCAAGTTTTCCCACTTACAAAGAATGGAGAGATCTGTAAATTTCATCGTAGGTACACCTCAACTGTGAGAGACAGAATAAAAAAAAAACAGAAAATCTTTTTGTATGATTTTTAAATAATTAACTTAAATTTTATTGTATGAAATAAGTATTTGATCACCTACCAACCAGCAAGAATTCTGGCTCTCACAGACCTGTTAGTTTGTCTTTAAGAAGCCCTCCTATCCTCAACTCGCTACCTGTATTAATTGCACCTGTTTGAACTCGTTACAATACAATGCAAATTAAGCTCAGATGAGCTTTATTTGTCACATACACAATTATACAGAGTATAATGAGGAGTGAAATGTGTTCTCTGCATTTAACCCATCCAAGTGGAGCAGTGGGCAGCCGACATTGCGGCGCCCGGGGAGCAGTCAGGGGTTCGGTGCCTTGCTCAAGGGTCTCACCTCAGTCGTGGACACTTCCTGCCAGAGCCGGGATTCGAACCCACAACCTTGGGTTACCTCGGGTTTCAAGTCCAACGCTCTATCCATTAGGCCACGACTGAAATTGTAGACCTGCACAAGGCTGGGATCTCGCCTCGTGGAGTATCAATGATCCTGAGAAAGGTGAGGGATCAGTCTAGAACTACACGGGAGGACCTGGTCAATGACCTGAAGAGAGCTGGGACCACAATCTCAACGGTTACCATTAGTAACACACTACACCATCATAGATTAAAATCCTGCAGCGCGTGCAAGGTCCCCCTGCTCAAGCCAGCACATGTCCAGGCCCGTCTGAAGTTTGCCAAAGACCATCTGGATGATCCAGAGGAGGCATGGGAGAAGGTTATGTGGTCAGATGAGACCAAAATATAACTTTTTGGTATAAACTCCACTCGCCCTGTTTGGAGGAAGAACGATGAGTACAATCTCAATACCATCCCAACCGTGAAGCATGGGGGTGGAAACATCATGTTTTGGGGGTGCTTTTCTGCAAAGGAGACAGGAAGACTGCACCGTATTGAGGGTAGGATGGATGGGGCCATGTATTGTGAGATTTTGGCCAACAACCTCCTTCCCTCAGAAAGAGCATTGAAGATGGGTCGTGGCTGGGTCTTCCAGCATGACAATGACCCCAAACACACAGCAAGGGTAACTAAGGAGTGACTCCGTAAGAAGCATTTCAAGGTCCTGGAGTGGCCTAGCCAGTCTCCAGACCTGAACCCAATAGAAAATCTATGGAGGGAGCTGAAACTCTGTGTTGCCCAGCGACAGCCACAAAACCTGAAAGATCTGGAGAAGACCTGTATGGAGGAGTGGGCCAAAATCCCTGCTGCAGTGTGTGCAAACCTGATCAAGAACTACAGGAAACCTCTGACCTCTATAATTGTAAACAAAGGTTTCTGTACCAACTATTAAGTTCTATTTTTCTATTGTATCAAATACTTATTTCATGCAATAAAATGGAAATTAATTAATTACAAAAATAATGTGATTTTCTGAATTTTTTTTAGATTCTTTTGAGGTGTACCTACGATGAAAATTACAGATCTCTCCGTTCTTTGTAAGTGGGAAACCTTGAAAAATCGGCAGTGTATCAAATACTTATTTGCCCCATTGTGTGTGTGTGATTATTATTGGTATTGTCACATCGCTAAATTCTTATGTATTAACTTCTCACATTTGAAAGACCACTATCCTGCTGAGATCAAACCCGTGACACAAAGAGATGCAGGGAGACTGGGAGTTGAAGGCAGACCTGGACAGGGGGGGAAAGAAGAGGAAGAGGAGGAAGATGACGAAGAGGATGAGGAGGAAGAGGAGTGCAGCGTGTCAGTCGAAACTGAGCTTGCCTGCATGGAGGAGAAATGGAGCGAGCAGTGCACCATTAATGAAAACCTGAAGCTCCTGCTAGCCAGTGAGGAGCATCGGTTTAAAGTACGTAAACAATACACACACACACACACACACACACACACACACACACAGAGAGAGGCATTCCTTCAGATTCAGATTCCTTCAACCTCACGGATACTCACACATTAATTTGCATAAGATGTCAGTGCACACAAGCGTGCAAATACCGTTAAACTTCCACTAGTTGATTTTTAGGTCCGGTTCACGGAGGTATCACATTTCCGTCAGTCTTGTGAGTGTGTGAACACAACAGTCATTAAGGACAGAGCTGGCCAAGTGGAAAGTAGGTCGTAAAGGACTCTTGTCTGAGTATTTAGACAAAGCTGGAGACACCATCAAAAGGGAAAGTCTTTTATTTACAGCGTGTTTAAATGCATGCACACGCTCTCACCAAATGCTTTATGACTGTTTGCTGGAGTGCAGAGTAAGATCGTAGTAAACCCATTTCAACTGAACTTCAAACCCAAACAAGCATTTACACAATGATAACTCCGAAAGAGAGAAGGAGATCAGCAGACCACAGAAATATTAAGCAGCACAACTGTTTTTAACAGTTGTTTCTTGATCACCAAATCATCATATTGGAATGATTTCTGAAGGATCATGTGAAAATTCAGCTTTGATCACAGGAATAAATGACATATTAAAATATATTTAAATATTATGTTAAATCATTATTTACAAATTGTTATAATAATTGTCAATATGTCAATATTTTTGATCAAATATATGTTGCCTTTATGACCATACAAGACTTATTTCGAAATTGAACTTTTGAACCATTCACTTTTTAGTGTTTCTAGCTTGAACCAGTCATTTCAAAAGTAATGGAAAATTAATTCAAATTTTTTTGCTCAGAAAATTGCCCAGTCCTGAGAAACACTCCAAAAGTCCAGAATTAAAATGGCTTTATAGCCTTTATATGCTTGCTTAATAATCTATAGCCACTCCTCATCTGTTTTTAAATATTATAGGACTTGCTACTCATAACTCTGTTTCGTGCCTTTAGTGGTTTAGAATCACACACTTCACTTTCAAATGGTGTTTTTAGAGCAGTTATAAAACATGTCCAGATGCCACTCAAAATAAATTGTATCAATTCCTTGATAGACTCAAGTGGCAGTGAAGGACAGAGAGGTGTCTGCTCTGAGGGAGAGTCTTGTGGTGGTGACCAGGGAGAAAGAGAGACTGGAAAAGGTAAGAGCATTTATAGTATAAACCTGTTCTTATCATTTTTGTTCCTATAAACAGTTTGTGTAATATACTCAACTATTGTGTTCTGTGTTTGCTATCCAAAAAGCTGCAGTATCTTCTAAAGCTGGTATTATTAGCTTGATATTCTAAATGTTAATGAGAATCTTTAAATATTAAATACCTTAATTTGATTCTTAGCAGGTAAGACGCTGAAATCAGGCAGAGTGTGAATGTTTGAGCCCCAAAAGTCATGGCTAAATGCCACATTCGGCTCCCTGATTACCCATCAGCACTTGTGTTAAATGTTAAATGTGCAAATAATTCCTCTAATCATGGCTCATGGATATGAGGTCATAGGAGAAAGTAAGAACAAGAAAGAGTAAAGAAGAGTTATACACTGTGTCAGTGCTATTTAAAGACTGGTAATATTTAATCTGTATTGCAATATACTACTCAATATTTCAGTTTCTTTGGTTGTTGGTCAAAGAAGTTTAATTCAGGTTCTTTTAGTGTCTAAATAGCCGGTGTATCATTATGAGAGTATTGCAGTGCTGTAATTTAAGCATTAAGACAGGTTTGTCCTATATCATTTGCAATTTAAGTGACTATATTTGTAATAGCTACTTTTACTCATGTAAGCAATAAATAAGTGTTTCCTGTCAGGTATGTTGAGAACTCACTTTGTGATCATATATTTTGTTTTTCTTGCAGTGTATGAACAGAGTGGAGGCAGCAGGGAGTCGGAGGTCAAACGTCAGAGAGCCAATGATTCTGCGTTACCCACTGCCGTATACACAAGACCAGCCTCCACCTCCACTGGTTCCCCAACAGCCAGCTGAACTGCAGTACGGAAACCCCTATTCAGAGCAAGAGACCCGGGGTGGGTGCACGCTTCTGTCTACTTTTATTTATTTATTATGAATTTTTAAAAGTAAGTAAAGTGAATAAACTACTAGATTATTTGAAAAATGAGCAGAATCTGTCTAGATTATTTGATAATCGTCTATAATGATCTACTAGATAATTGACTTTTCTATAGGATTATGAAAATACTAGTTATGAATGTAGATCGTCTATAATGAGATGATCTACTGTAATGTTATAATTACAAGTGAAATATATACGATAAGTAGTGTATATTTTACTTGTGAAAAAGTGATTACTTTATTTATTATTGATAATTTAGTCAAACAATACCATTTAAAGTGTTTTTTTTCTTTTTTTAAAGAAGTCTCTTACGTTCACCAAGGCTAAATTAGTTTGATCATAAATTACCTTCAGAAATCATTCTGATATGCTGATCTGATGCTTAAGAAACATTTCTCTATCGTCAATGTTGAAATCAGTTTTGCTGCTTAATATTTACATGCAGTATATAGATTTCATTCTTTGATGATCAGAAAGTTCAAAAGAACAACATTTATTTGAAATAGAAATCTATCGTAATATGAAACAAGTTTCTACTGTTACATTTAAACAATTTAATGCATAGTTGCTGAATAAAAGTAATTATTAAAAATAATATTTGATCCCCAAATTGTTGATTGGTAGTAGGCGATACAGTATATTTTTAAATGAATAAGTGTAATATATTTGTTTTACTGTCATGACGAAATTGGTAGAGTATCAAGAACATTGACATTGATATATAACTACTAAATGTTTTTGTGATGTGACAGCCCTATTTAGAGCTTTCTGAATTGTTGTTGCTTAGATGGAGCAGATGGGGCATTATCCCCAGAACAAACCTGCCGGCCCCCTCCTTTGGCTCCACCGCCGTGGGGTGGTCCTGTGGTCTGCAGTCAGCCATCACGCAGTCTCAGCCCCCCCGATGGCCTGGAGAATCCTGCTGAAGAGCGGCCTAACGTAAGGAAACATGCTGTACACATAGACAGAGCAGTGGAAATATTTTGAAAACACCACAACAACTTCTACTGTGTATATTTCTTTGGCAGCTACATGGTCTGTTGTAATGTAACTTCACACTGCTATAAGTAGTGCTTGATGGGTAGTATTGGAAGAGTGTGTTTTAATCTGGACAGTGTCATTTTTAAAGCTGTTGCTTATCTGCAGTACATTGTTAAAACACATCGTGTCTGATGCTACAGTGAGATTTAGCAGATGTTTTTCTTTTCTGACGTTAAAGTTTTAAAACTGGTTACAGCACCATTGATAAAACTGATAAGTTCCTCATTAACACCAAAGCAGAAATATGTTTTAATTAATATTATACTATGTTTCAATAACTTAACAATGCAACTGCATGTTCAGGCTTCTCTAATGTTGGTTGATGGTAACAAAAATGTTGGTTGGTTAACAAAATATTGAATATTTTTATTGGAGTTTTGTTTTAATAATTTATTAAGATATAATTTAGTATTATCTTTAAAATTATTAAATAGCTATTATTACAATGATTCAAAAATGATTTATAGTGAAGAAAAACAAACGTTATTTATTTTTAAAGAGATGCCTACTTTTTTGTTTTGCAAGATTTGACAGTTGTATCTAGCTTTGTCATTTGTGAAAGGTATAAGCATTAAAAATGCAGTACTATGGCTTCAGACATATTTTGTGATACATATATGGGGCATTTGCATCTTTTTTACAGCTTGAAAACTTAAGTTAGCCTTCATTGTAAATGCATAGAAAAGAGCAAGTGGCACATTAATCAAAATATCTTCTTTTCTGTTTCTTGGAGGAAAGAAAGTCATTCAGGTTAGACATGAGGGTAACACATTTTTTTCAATAAAAGAAAAGCAAAAAGGCCTCTAAAACTAGCTTGATCTATTATTTTTCTATTCTATGTGTTAACTTTTTTAATTTATTATATAATAAAATAAAAAACTTTCTATGTGTACTGTTAAGCTAACTGACACTTGTTATACTTTATTACACTTTACATTACACTTTATTTTAAGGTGTCCTTGTTACAGTGTAGTTATACATTTAAGTACTGAGTAATATTAATTAACTACATGTACTTAATATATGGTTAGGGTTTGGCTTAGGTTTTGGCTTAGGGTTACTTGCATGTACACTGAACAAAATGATAAATGCAACACTTTTGTTTTTGCCCCATTTTTCATGAGCTGAACTCAAAGATCTAAGACTTTTTCTATGTACACAAAAGGCCTATTTCTCTCAAATATTGTTCACAAATCTGTTTAAATCTGTGTTAGTGAGCACTTCTCCTTTGCCGAGATAATCCATCCACCTCACAGGTGTGGCATATCAAGATGCTGATTAGACAGCATGATTATTGCACAGGTGTGCCTTAGGCTGGCCACAATAAAAGGCCACTCTAAAATGTGCAGTTTTATCACACAGCACAATGCCACAGATGTCGCAAGTTTTGAGGGAGCGTGCAATTGGTATGCTGCCTGCAGGAATGTCCACCAGAGCTGTTGCCCGTGAATTGAATGTTAATTTCTCTACCATAAGCCGTCTCAGAGAATTTGGCAGTACATCCAACCGGCCTCACAACCGCAGACCACATGTAACCACACCAGCCCAGGACCTCCACATCCAGCATCTTCACCTCCAAGATCGTCTGAGACCAGCCACCCGGACAGCTACTGCAACAATTGGTTTGCATAACCAAAGAATTTCTGCACAAACTGTCAGAAACCGTCTCAGGGAAGCTCATCTGCATGCTCGTCGTCCTCATCGGGGTCTCGACCTGACTGCAGTTCGTCGTCGTAACCGACTTGAGTGGGCAAATGCTCACATTCGATGGCGTCTGGCACTTTGGAGAGGTGTTTTCTTCACGGATGAATCCCGGTTTTCACTGTACAGGGCAGATGACAGACAGCGTGTATGGTGTCCTGTGGGTGAGCGGTTTGCTGATGTCAAAGTTGTGAATCGAATGGCCCATGGTGGCGGTGGGGTTATGGTATGGGCAGGCATATGTTATGGACAACAAACACGGGTGCATTTTATTGATGGCATTTTGAATGCACAGAGATACCGTGATGAGATCCTGAGGCCCATTGTTGTGCCATTCATCCACGACCATCACCTCATGTTGCAGCATGATAATGCAAGGCCCCATGTTATAAGGATCTGTACACAATTCCTGGAAGCTGAAAACATCCCAGTTCTTGCATGGCCAGCATACTCCCCGGACATGTCACCCATTGAGCATGTTTGGGATGCTCTGGATCGGTGTATACGACAGCGTGTTCCAGTTCCTGCCAATATCCAGCAACTTCACACAGCCATTGAAGAGGAGTGGACCAACATTCCACAGGCCACAATCAACAACCTGATCAACTCTATGCGAAGGAGATGTGTTGCACTGCGTGAGGCAAATGGTGGTCACACCAGATACTGACTGGTTTTCGGACCCCCCCAATACAGTAAAACTGCACATTTTAGAGTGGCCGTTTTATTGTGGTCAGCCTAAGGCAGTGGTTCTCAAATGGGGGTACAGGGGTACAGGGGTACCCTGGAGATATAAGATATCATTTATACTGTATAGAGGCAAAGCGTTGTGTGGTCAGATGTCAATATTTTTTTTTTTAAAGGGTACTTAGCAAAAAAGTTTGAGAACCACTGGCCTAAGGCACACCTTGCAATAATCATGCTGTCAGCATCTTAATTTGCCACACCTGTGAGGTGGATGGATTATCTCGGCAAAGAAGTGCTCACTAACACCAATTTAGACAGATTTGTGAACAATATTTGAGAGAAATAGACCTTTTGTGTACATAGAAAAAGTCTTAGATCTTTGAGATCAGCTCATGAAAAATGGGGGCAAAAACAAAAGTGTAGCATTTATAATTTTGTTCAGTGTAATTATGCATAATTAATTTTGTATTAAACTAGTAAGTATATGTAACAAAGACACCTTAAAATAAAGTGTTACCACGTTATGTTTAGGGGTAGGTTCAGGGTTAGAACCTAGTTATTACCCAGTTTTTGTGATTACTATAATAAGTGCGTACAGTATATGCGGAGCAGGACTGTATAATAAAGTGCTACCATGATTTGCAAAGCAGCATAAACACAATAAGTGCATTGTACCAAACAATTCATTATTTTTGATGTAAGCACGTTATCGTTAAAGACACCTAATATAAAGTAACATAAAACTAGTTTATATGACTCGTCAGTTTCAGAGCTGATAACTGGGTGTTATTGAACCAGTCCTTAAACTGATATGTGGCATTACCATGTATTTTTGTCACTCTTTAGCAGCCTTCCCTTTTTCTTCTCTCTCAGCCTTTTTTTGACTTCCACCTTGTCGCCCTTTGATTCAAACTCTTTGATTCACTCTTTTTTCATCTTCTCTTCCTCACTGCCCTCTGCATTCCCCGCACCCTCAGACCTCAGTTCATAGGTGAATACAGAGGTGGTTAATTTGCATGAAACGACAATTAAGGCTTCTCTTTTGAGCTCGTTAGCGGATTAGAGTGATGAGGCTAGAGGCTTGTTAGAGAGAGATGTTGACGAGGGCTATACTAATTGGCTGGGGGTGCCGGCCTGTGATATTTGAGGGTGCAGATCGGCACTGACCCCTTTCTCCTCCTTTCTCGTTTGCTGCGTTAAAAGCCCATTAACCTTTGCAGGAAGCCGGCTGTGTGCAGACAGGCATGGCTTTTTGTCGGAAGTGTGGGTGGGTGTGTGTGTCTGTGTGAGATCTTCGCTGTTATGTCTCAATAGAGAGGTGACAGCTAAATGTGTCCACTGAAGAACATTGTATTATGTCTCAGTCAAGAAGAAATGATGTGTGCGTTTCATTTTGGTTTTATGTCTTTCTTAGGGAGGTGATGGTGAGGCCCCTGCAGTCTGCGATCATCAGAGCCTGGAATCTAACGAGAGCCACACCAGCTTCTGCTTTGATACCAGGTAAATATTCGGAAATGCATGCTACCATACTACTGGTATGTTTCCAAATTTCATCAAATCAAATTTTATGCTATTTTTGTTTATGAAAATGAAGACCAATGATGCAATAATGTAAATGTCTGTGTACATTTTATTTCATACATCTTTCTAGGGATTTTTGACTCCTTATTGGATCTGAATGCCAAAAGTTTTGGAGGACATACCAAAACATGTTTTTTTTTTTTACATTTATTTCAAAAATTAAATAAAATATTACCGTAAACATTTAAGTGGATGTAATTTGTAGTTTGGTGAGGTCACATGAGAATGAAGCATGCTACATATAAAGATTTACAGTTGATATATGGTTGCAAAGTGTGCGCTATAAACTTTTCTAAATATTAGACCATAAATACTACAGTATATACTGCATAGTGTGCAGCAGTGTTGTTTAGTATCATTTATTTACTATGTTCAGTTTTTGTATATATTTTATTTGTACTTTTTTTTCATTTTAATGTTAATCAGAGTTTTAGAAATGTAAGTTCTGAGTTTTTTTAATGTCATTTTATTATCATGTTTTAAATATAGTCTATATAGTTTTTAGGGGGTTTAGTTTTGTTTTATATTTTTTTTTTGTTATTTTACTACTTCGAATTAAACTAAATGAAAATGAAACATGTTGCCTTGGAATCTAGCTGGATTTTTTACTTCAGTTAATATTTATTTTATTTCAAATATTGGAAATGGGAAGGAAGGAGGCGGAGAACATTTTATAAAAATGGGCGGAGCCCCTTTTAGTTCCTCTCTCGTCTTCCACTAATAATAACCCTGATAACCAGTAAGCTAGTTTTTCATTTCCCCCTCTCCCGAAGGGCGGCCGCGGCGACATAGCGAGAGAAAAGGAGACGGAAGGATGGAACAGAGAAGAGAGAGGGGAGAGAGGAAAAAAAAACATTGGTCCGGTTCCGGATTTTCCATTTCCAAAGTGACAACTGACAGAAAGTAGGACGGCAGCAGGCTTTCCAGGCGACGGGGCGACTCCTCCGCTCCCTCTCGGATGGCAGCCACCCCTTTATTGATGTTCTTCTTTTGCTCAACCACCGCCTCGGGCATGTCTCCGCTTCTTCCTGCTGCCCGATCTGAATGCCAAAAGTTCAGAGGTATATGGGGAAGGAAGGAGGGGGGAACTTTTTGTTCGCTGAGATAACACAAAACACAAACTTTGGTCCTCTCTCTTCCAAGAGTCACTTTATGACTACGGCCTCGCTCCGTTCCCAACGGTATTGAGAGTGACAACAGCATACTGCTGTTTAAAATGTTTACTTTGTCATAGTTTCCATTGTAAGCTTGTAGTAGGCAGTAAACAGTATTGCATATTATGTATTGCGCAGTAAGCAATCTTTTTTAAACACATCCCACTTGCCACCATAGTTGTAGATCAAAACTCTCTCTCTCTTTCTTCCCCACTCAGACCTGATGTTCATAAGCGGTGTCCCCTGTGTGAGGTGATCTTCCCGCCACACTTTGAGCAAAGCAGTTTCGAACAACACGTGGAGTCTCACTGGAGGGTATGTCCCATCTGCAGCGAGCAGTTTCCTCTGGACTGCCAGCAGCATCTCTATGAAAAGCATGTGCACACACACTTTGATGACAATGTTCTGAACTTTGATTAGAGAAGAAAAAATACTTATTTGCTTTTAGTTCAATATAAAATGCTTCAGGGGCTTCAGTGTTTTGATCGAAACACGCTGATGTTGTCACTTTGTCGTAACCGCTGCACTCATGCCAGGAGGACTATATTTGATTTGCACATAGACAAACATTAATTCAGATATTTAAACTTATTAGGGAGAGAATACTGTAATAATGGTCTTCAGGTGTAATAGATATGTAAAAAAAAAAAATAAAAGCACTTTTTTTCGTTTCAAATTTTGTGTACTACTGATTGCTCTTTAAAATGAGAGCTTTAGCTTGTTGTATATGAAAATGTAGATTCATTTTAAAGGACCAATGATGCATATGTTTATTTTGCCAAAAGGAAATTACCATAATTAATAAACCCAAATCACTACAATTACTATTAAATTGGTACCTCAGAGACATTGAATGCTTTCTGTGTGTGAACACCGTCACTAAATAGTCACTAAAAGGGATAGTTCACCTAAAATTAGACATTGTTACCATTTAATCACCCTAATTTTGTTCTAAAACCGTGTATAATTCTTCTGTGAAACTAAATGCTGGTTGTGCTTTAAATCTGATTACAATAAATATGGGCCGGAGCTTTTAAGCTTCAGAAAAGTTGTAAAAGCATTATAAAAAAATATCATAAAAGTGGTTTAAAACGGTTTAAGTTGAGCCAATGAACTGATTTACGGAAGCCTGATTCTGCCAGTTTTGAACTCTCAATTCTGAGAAGAAACATATTGTGAGAAAAGTTGTTGTTTTTCTCCATACTGAATCAGTCCAATATTGAAATGAATTGTTCAGTGGCTCAACCAATTCATTTATGAAGCTTGAAAGCCCCATTTATTCTGCTAGTAGCTCTTTTCAATAATCCAATTACCATTTAAATTTCTTATTCTGTCTGATAATAATGATGACAAAACATTTGTTTTTAAGTGAACTATTTCTTGAAGCTCAGTTGAAATAACCAAGCGACTCGATCCAGAGTGCTAAAACTATGGCTGTGGATTCGGCAGCGACTTTTCAGTGCATCATTGGTTCAAACATAACTTAATACATTCAGTTTCAGCATTATATCCATCACACATTCCTGCTTGAAATCCATTTATCCAACAAAGCTGATGCTTCACACTGTAAGTGTGCCAGGAAGTTTAACATAGGGTTGCTCTGTGTTTGTGTATCAAGTGTATGTTTATTAATAAAGAAAGCTACAGCTCAAGTTCATTCAACTGAACATTTGTCCTTGTATCAGCAAGTCATTACATCAAAACTCTATAAACAATAAAACAGAAACAGGCAACACACTTGTTTGCTTTTCTTTATTTTTGTACCATTGTCCTAAAGTTTACATTGCAGCTTGAGGATAAAGACATCTCAAAAGAGTCTCTCATTCGCTCACACAAACACGCACACATGATACGTCGTCTCACATACAAATTGCCTCTGTTCCACAAAACATTTTCCACAAAAACATACGAAAATATAATTTCAAAAGCACTTTACAAAAGACTTGCAATACGATACATTCACTATATAGTATATCAAACTCCATCCAAAATGATGCATCTCAGTCACATTACTACAATGTAGGTGTGAGGAATCACACGGATCCTATCCAATAAACTCATGTTTATCAGGTTCTAGTTTGCATGTCAATGCTGAGACCAAATGACTCTGTTGCTAAAGAGAGGTACAAATGTGGTTACTGGTACAGCGTCCAAAAATACACACATACAAACAAACATGACACCGGATGAATTGGAAAATAACAGGACAGTGAGTCATCTACAATGAGTCACTCACAAATAGGCATCCAATACTTCCTTCATTCCCTAGCTTCAGTTTTTGGCATCAAAATTATAGTAACTACCCATTCATTCAACCTCAAGCCTACTTTTCCAAGAAATCATGGCGACAGTCCAAGATATTATTATTTAAATACAGAACCTGGTCCGAAAATATGGAACAATTTGTCCATATTGAATTTCTGTGTCCCATCTTGGCACCACTTGGTACAAATGCACCGTATTTTTGGACATGTACCATAAAATGCCATATAAATACCATGGTGTGAGTTTCAAAGACCCATGGAAACACAATCTGATTCCATCATTGTACCATAAACAGCACCTTATTTTTCCAAGCTTCATATCTGGAGATTTGGCAGTGCCGTTTTTGGTCCATGTTGTTTCATTTGACTGACCCTAATCAAGAAAAACAGTCTAGTGGATAGGAAAGCTTTCTTGGTCCTTCTTTGCTCCAAAGGTTTAAGCTCTTAGCAGTTGCTAAAGACATTTTTACTTTTGTAAACCGTGGTATGCTTTATTTGACCGACAACAGGACCGATGCAAAAATCATTCAAGAATTAAAGTTGAGAAAATGTATTCAGGCGTAGCTATGCATCTGGTACTATTGAACTGTAGTACTAGCAGTAACAATATAAAGTAATGATATAATACTTTTGACAACAAAGATTGTAACAGTAAGACTACAAGCCAAGAGACAGCAGAGCAGCTAAGCGGTCGTGTCATGCTAGCAAGCCGTAGTCTACAATACAAGGCAAGCAGAGGGCTAACAAATACGTTTACACAAACACAACCACGAGGACAGTCCCAAATGTGTCAAAAATAAACAACAGCAATTACCGAAATTAAGATCGAATGAGATAAAACTGACAAAAATACTGCAAGGCTGAGTACACAAAGAGAAGTTTAGGTTCACTTTAAGGCTCTTCCGCTAACAGGCACCAAACGGATAGCCAGATGTGACCCGTTGTGTGTTTGGCAGATCATCCATGTTTCTTTTTCAGTTGGGGAAGAATGACTTGGCACTTCTGCACTGCTGGTATAATAGCAGGGGAACAGGGCTGAATAAATCTGCCCTTCTTTGACTTTCTTTAAGCTGATGTTGCGTTGCACATTTTAAATGCGATTATTGTTGGCTTCAACAATAGTGTGTTTTCATCCAGGGATCATTGTCAAATATTGCTCAGAACTCAAATGCAACCAGACAGAAAACATGTAACCGTGTGCAGTCGTCTGGAGAAGGCCACATGCAGAGAATTACATTTCACACCGAAGGTGCTGCCTGCATGAAATCTGGAAAGGTAACTTTACACTGCGTAATGTCAGCCGTTTTGATATTCTGTGTGGAATGTTCTGGAACGACGTGAGTGGAAGTGAGTGTTTCCTGTTTCCTGGTTTGTTTGTCTGAAAGTTGGCAGCTGTATTGTGACCTGAGATCAATATCCTTCCAATTCAGACAATAAAAGACTGCTTCTCTACAAAGCAAATACAAATATGAAATGTAATTCAAAAGTCCATAAAGATGAGATAAAGTTCTTGTATAAAACATATTATAAATGTTCTGCAAAATATATAATGGAAAATAAAATGTTTGGATAATACAACTTAGCTACTAATATATATATAATGTGTCTTTATATAATTTCATATATACATGTTTTAACATACCTACTGTAGTTTTCACTTAGTAGGTTTGATGAACAAAAAGAAATGATCTAGAATTTCTTAACTCTTCTGATTTTAAATCCATTTTCTCTGAATAGTCTTTAAAATCAGAGAGAAATGTTTGTCGTGTCCTAATCTTCAGCACAGTACTTTTCATTTATCAGTGACTGTGTCACCTAAATACAAAAAAGAAAAATTAAGAATATCTTGAAAAGCAGTAAAGAAATGATATACAAGTATATCTACATGTATATAAAATCACATACATAAAGAGAAAAAATGATACTGAAATTAGCATTTGATCCCAGTTTACATATGATCCAGAAATGTAAATGAAAGGATGACTAGGTAAACTTGAAAATGATGGTGTGTGTATCACAGAGGTGGGTGGAAGTTGATGGTGTGATGTCTAAGGCCTTGAGAGGTTTTATAGCTTTTCCCACAGCGACACTTGAAGGGCTTTCTCACACGGATCTGTGTCCTGTGCCCGTTTTTAGCATGGTACTTAATACCATTCACATTCTGAAAGAGAAGATAGAAGTAAAAGCGGGAATAAGGCAAAGTCAAAAGCACTTCCAGAAAGAAAAAACATGTATTACAATCCACTGCAGGTCTTCCCTACTTTGACAGGAAGAATTCATCTATACTAATAATGTGACCGACCACAGCTTTTATTTTTCTGCATTTTATGTAGATGATACTGCAGTTATACATTTTTATCTTAAAAAAACTAAATATAAAAACATTAAATATCTCATACAACTATAATACTTAATATTTCATAAATACAAAAATGAGTTGTGAGTGCAGTACCTTGTATCTTTTCTTGCATCCTGGAACAGGGCATGCGAAGGGTTTCTCATCGCCCCCATTCATGCACATGGAGCTGAGGATGGACTCTGAGCTGATGGCACTTTCTGTAGTCCAGGACTCGTCGCTGTCAGAGTCTTCATACTCCACCTCCTCCTCATCACACTCACTGCCTGAGGCACACCAATAAAGTTAAACTCGTTAATTAGTCATTTATCTGCTTCATATATTAGCTGATGAAAGAACTAATGAGAACGGAGAAAGAAAATGTGCCCTTTACTCCAATTATCCAGTGTTTCTTCATTAGGAGCATAATGTGTCTTTTCTTTTTTACACAGTTCAGGTTTGATTTAATATTTCTGAAACAACTGCTGTTTATGCAGCACAGATTAAGTTTAATTCAACTGAAACTAACCGGCAGTCCGTTATTTATGTTTCTGACTCTTGGCATATTTCTTAACACAACATACACTGACATAATGACAGGCTTATTTAATGTTCATTAAAAGACTAGCACAACATGAAACAAACAGGAAATGGACATCACCCAAGCTTGGATTTTTAAACCCATGGAAACTTTTCAACACAGACACACACATTCAATTAGTGTGGCTTTAGGGGAAACTATCTCTCTGACAGCAAATGCAACAAACCACAATTTAAAGGTTAATAAATCAGAAAATGTCCGACTTAATTATAACAAATTAAAAGACATGAGAAATTAGCAGCTGGTAAATTCTCCACGAGTATTACAAACACTCCTAATGAGTTAGAAATATTTCAAATAATAGTTTTTATATATGTAAATCTAAAGTGTGTCGGAGAACGCACACAAGCTCCATTCACCTGTGGGTGTGCTGCTGCGGAAGGAGGATGAGGGCGTGATGGGAGGGGTGACGGGTGGAGTTAGGCTGCCGTTGCTATGCCGAGGAGGCGTGGCCGTACTGTTACGCAATACACCTCCGGTGACTGATATAGCAATTTTGGGTTGAACCTTCTTCTTCTGAGTTTCTTGCTCTCTGCGTGCTGCTTCAGTCATGAACCTGAAGAAAAAACAAACAAAAGGCCATGTTAATAGATTGATGTGCGGGTAATGATGCACCTGAGGACTATTGTTCTTGGAATGACAGTGGTTATACAAAACGGAAAAAGCTACAATTGGAAATGGATAACTGAAATATGTGTCAAATACAATTGTCAACCTTCTGTACTGACCTCCCAAGTGTATACCATTGTTACAGAAATGTCCCACTGCACTTTATTTTAAAATGTCTTGCATATACACTACCAGTCAAAAGTCTTTGAACAGTAAGATTTGTTTATGTTTTTAAAGTCTCTTCTCACCAAGCCTGCATTTATTTGATCCAAAGTTCAGCAAAAACAGTCATATTTTGAAATATTTGTACTATTTAAAATGACTGTTTTCTATTTGAGTATAGCTGAATTGTTAGTGTCATTACTGCAGTCACATGATCCTTCAGAAATCATTCTAATCTTCTGATTTGCTGCATGTTGAAAACAGCTGAGTAGATTTTTGTTTTGTTTTCTTTGATGCATATAAAAAATAATAATAAAATGTTTCTTGAACAGAAAATCAGCATATTAGAATAATTTATGAAGGATCATGTCTAAAGACTGGAGAAATTATGCTGAAACTTTTGCTTTGAATACAGGAATAAATTACATTTTAAAATATATTCAAATAGAAAGCAGTTATTTCAAATGGTAAAAATATTTCACAATATTACTGCTTTTGTAGTATTTTGGATCAAATAAATTACTGTTCCCCTAACTTAATGTTCAAAAACTTTTGACTGGTAGTGTACACTCACTGGCCACTTTATTAGGTACACCTTGCTAGTACCGGGTTGGACCCCCTTTTGCCTTCAGAACTGCCTTAATTATTCATGGCATAGATTCAACAAGGTGTTGGAAAAATTCCTCAGAGATTTTGGTCCATATTGACATGATAGCTTCACGAAGTTGCTGCAGATTAGTCGGCTGCACATCCATGATGCGAATCTCCCGTTCCACCACATCCCAAATGTGCTCTATTGGATTGAGATCTGGTGACTGTGGAGGCTATTTGAGTAAAGTGAAGTCATTGTCATGTTCAAGAAACCAGTCTGAGATGATTTGAACTTTGTGACATGGTGCATTATCCTGCTGGAAGTAGCCATCAGAAGATGGGTACACTGTAGTCATAAAGGGATGGACATGGTCAGCAACAATACTCAGGTAGGCTGTGGCGTTTAAACGATGCTCAATTGGTACTAAGAGGCCCAAAGTGTGCCAAGAATAATATCCCCCATACATTACACCACCACCAGCAGCCTGAACCGTTGAGACAAGGCAGGATGGATCCATGCTTTCATGTTCTTTACGTCAAATTCTGACCCTATCATCTGAATGTTGCAGCAGAAATCGAGACTCATCAGACCAGACAACGTTTTTCCAATCTTCTATTGTCCAATTTTGGTGAGCCTGTGAGAATTGTAGCCTCCGTTTCCTGTTCTTAGCTGACAGGAGCGGCACCCGGTGTGGTCTTCTGCTGCTGTAGCCCATCTGCTTCAGGGTTCGATGTGTTGAGCGTTCTGAGATGGTATTCTGCATACCTTGGTTGTAACGAGTGGTTATTTGAGTTACTGTTGCCTTTCTATCATCTCTAACCAGTCTGCCCATTCTCCTCTGACCTCTGACATCAACAAGGCATTTTCGTCCACACAACTGCCGCTCACTGGATATCTTCTCTGTAAACCCTAGAGA